>JAJAGP010000697.1:20873-214693 GCA_025084515.1 Ancistrus triradiatus | reverse complement strand
TAGTTGCTTTAGATGTCCAGCAGGAAGTCCACTGTGAGAAAGCTGGATCTCTTTCCCATGAAAATGGGTCGTACTGTATTTTAGTCATGACTTTAGTATTTGTGCTATGGCTTATTCAGTTTAGAATTAAACTGGGTAGATAGTTTTGTAACACAAACTGTTTGTGAGGAGTAGGCTACTTTTTTCACAATATACTATGTCCTTATCTGAGGCAGACAATAATTTGTACCACAAACTTTGTGTATAGCTGAGGTAGTAGACAGTTAGCTTTACAACAAGTTAATTCATTTAGCAGACGCCATTATCCAGAGCGACTGATACAGTCTTACAATCCAAGCAACTGTGGGTTAAGGGTCTTGCCTAAGGACCAAACAGTGGCAGCTTGGCAGAGGTGAGATTTGAACCCTGAACCTTCTGGTCCATAGTCCAGTACCTTAATCGCTAGGCTACCACATACAGTAAACATGTGTTTATCAAGACTGTGTGTGTGTGTGTGTGTGTGTGTGTGTGTGTGTGTGTGTGTGTGTCTCTAACCGGGTTCAGCCGTGTCACTCTTCCTTCTTGCACCCTTCTCTTCACCTTCCTCCTCCTTATTTCCACGGGTGAAAAGATTCCGAAACGCACTGAGAAACCGCGTCATGCTTATTCACACTCGTATGTGTGCGTTTGTTTGTGTGCATGCATGTGTGTGTGTGTGTGTGTGAGTGTGCATGTACCACTATGTTGTACTCTAGATAGACTCTATGTGTGCACCAGAGAGACGTGTCTTGAGTTAGAGCGGCTATTATTAACACTGTTTACATGGAGAAGTGCTGCAGAAGGAGATTCCAGAGAACACACACACACACACACTGTTCATCGGGAGCTTCGTAGATTGGGTTTCCATAGCCAAGCAGCCAAATGCAAGCCTAAGATCACCTTGCGCAATGCCAAATCTATGTGTGGGACTGATCCATCACCACCCATGTCCTCTGGTCGGTGGTGGTCCTTTCAGAAATTAATTTCAGGTATTTATGTACGTGCATGAGTTTTGGTGAACACTTGTTTTGGAAGAACTTCAGTTACCTTGTTCCATGTACTGGAAGTTATCTTATGAGTTCTTGAAGTTGCACCTCCTTTGAACAACACCACAAATGCACCACAAAAGGACTTCACCACTTCAAGGCCACGGACAATCATGTAGGCAACCTATTGGGTCAATCCATCATGTAGAAATATTTAAACTCTTTAAAAAGAAATCATCTAAAAATCTCAAACCTTTGAGATTTAACATTGAAATCACAGTTGTGGTTTAGTAGTTAAAGTACTGGACTATGGACAAGAAGGGCAAGGGTTCATATCCCACCTCTGTCAAGCTGCCACTGTTGGCTCCTTGAGCAAGGCCCTTAACTCACAGCTGTTTGGGTTGTAAGGGCTCTAAGGTCTGCTAAATGCCTAAATGTAAATGTTAAGTGTTGTGTTGATGAGGTGCATGCATTGTGCGATGGATCCCAGGACATTTGTGGATGTCCAAGCAACAATCCAGTATTTATATAAAATACTGTATTTAATGCATAACGGTACAATATGATATCACATATAGCTTTGCTAAGTATTACATATGAAATGGTGATCCCACAGCATCCAAATCATGTGACGTGCAACTTCACAGAATGTATCGTGGATGTTAAGCAATGCAAAACCTCTATACACTTCCAAAAGGGGCTTAGTTTGATGTTTTTGGGCTACATGCTATTTGTGCTAGAGGACAGAAATGCCTATAAGGGTGAATCCAGACCAAAATCTGGCAACCCTCACCAGGAGCTGCAATCTTATTAATGCCTGTATTACATTCTGTACCACTGTATTCTGGTTCTAACTTGTATTTCTCTAAATGCATGTGTGTGTGGGGGTTAACTGTTTATACCATTATGAGGATCAAAATTATCCACATTGATATAAAGATCAGACATTCTTTTCCCGGTGGGGACATTTTGATGGTCCTGTTTTTTTATACAAAAATGATAACTATAGACTTGAAAAACCAAAAGAGCCAAACGATTTGTAGCAGGTCATGAAGATTATGATTAGGGTTAGGTGTAGAGTTAATCTGCTACAGCAGTATTAAGTCGCTTGAAATGATCTTGATGTCTAAAATCTGTAAATTGTCCCTTTAAGACCAACTTCCTAGGTTTGTGATGTCGTAATCTGTGATGTGATTCACTGGTGTGGAAGTTTAGGCCTCAGCAGAGGGACAGAGTCCTCTGGTTTCTCAATATGACACAGGAAAGATCGAGACGCAGGCATACACCGCCCCCTGGCTTTAGAGTACAGTTCCTGCAGTTCAGGTTCCATCAGTGTCTAAGCTCTGCAAGCACTTGCTATCACTTCCACTTCACTTTCAACTGTCAAACATCATAGTGTAAGTACAGTAACACTTATCAGCTCCATTAGCCAGGGATCAGAATTCATCTGGTGGTGTGTGTGTGTTTGTGTTTGTGTGGTGTGTGTGTTTGTGTGTGTGTGTGGTGTTGTGTGCCACGCCCGTTCACGCCAGGCTCCCTACGCCTCATCCGGTCCCACTCTGTGTACAGTACTCGGTTACCACCGAGGATGGGTAGGGATACGGTAGGACATCAGTGGTGTTTCGGTTGTGTTTTGGTATCAGGCTGGGTGTTTTCAAATCTGGGTTTCAGGATTAAGTTATATACTGATTTTGTGCTAAGATTGAGGTTTATGGGCTTAAGGGACATAGGGATTCGTGATTGAATTAGGTTTTACATAACAAAGTAAGGTTTGCTATTGAAGTAGCAGGTTGGGGGATTTAGGATTAGAGTTTAGGGAGTAAGGATGAGATTCCAAGATCAAACGATGGTTTTCAAGATTAGGGAATTAGGGTTTTTAAGGGATTAACTTTGGGTTGATATTGAATAACTGTGACTAGGATTAAAGTATATTGGGTCCAAGATTAGGATTGACAGTGTAATCGTTTTGAAATTAGGGTTTTTTAGGAATTGGGATTAGGGTTTTTAGGATTAATGCAGTAAACAATCTAGTGCCTGATGTGTTTGGGATTAGGGATTAAGGTAAGTGTAGTGATCAGGATTATAGTTTGGTATAGCTGTAAAGCAGTACAGGTAGATCTAGATCGGGTCAAGTAATTTTATGGTGCATTGAGGTAAGGGATTGAGATTGGGCCGTGGTTTTATGGGTACGGCTTGGTGTTGTTGTGGGTACATTGGGCTTTAGAATTAAGGATTAATACATGAAGGTAGTGGTTTAGGTTTTGGGGGTAGGATATGGTTTAGGATAATGTGAGTTACATGTTGGGGCGTGGTTTAAATGTGTTTGGGGATAGGACTATAGCCTAGGATTAAGCTAGAGGTTAGATACTGGGGCAGTTGTTTATACTTGGTGTTTAACGGTAGATTGGGTTTTGGGATTTAAGGTAAATGGGAAGCAGAGCGTTGAGGTGGCAAACTTAAGAATGTTGAGGTTCTCCTTTCGAGTGTCCTAGGTTTAGGAATGATTGGATGAGATCATCAGAGGGACAGCACCGGTTGGAAAATTGGAGCAAAATTCGAGAGGGAACACTGAGATGGTTTGGGACATGTGGCAGAGAGGGATAGTGGATATATTGGGTAGAGGATGTGGCATGGATCTGCCATAGCAAGAGACGCGAGTAAGACTAAGAGGAGTTATTTGGTAGTGTAAATGAAGATATGCAGGGAGTTGGGTGAGAGTATAGGATGTGAGGACAGGTTGAGGTGGGAAACGTTTAACTCGCTGTGCGACCCCTGATAAAGGGAGAAGCCGAAAGAAGAAGAAGAAGATAATCGGGTAGTGGTTTTTTGTTTGGGGGCCTATGATTAGGGTTTTAGGAATTAAGGTATAACCGTAGATACTGGGAACACCGTGTCTTATGGGTTGGTTTTTAAGAGGTTTTGGTGTTCGGTTTAGTGCTTTAGATTAAGGTAGATGTTAATACTGGGGGCAAGTGTTTTTAGGACTTCTGTTACCAAGTCCAGGGTTTTTAATGATTATTGAAATTAGGTATTGTGGCCTGGTTTATGTGTTGGTTAGGACTTGAATTTTAGGGTTAAGGTACAGGTTAGACATTGGGGCAGTCATTAAGACTTGGCATTTAATAAGGTAGGATTGGGGTTTTAGGATTAAGGTAGATAGACAATGGGGAAGTGGTTCAGATTTGGAGGTTAGGATTAGGGTTTTACGTTTAAGATAGAGGTTAGCTATTAGGGCAGTGGTTTATGGGTTGGTGTTAGAGGTTGGGGCTTAGGACTAAGTATTTAGGATTAAGGTAGGGGTTAGATATTGGATATTTATGGGTTGGAGTTAGGACAAGAGTTTTAGGATTAAAGTAGAGAAGAGATTTTGGGGCAGTGGTCTAGGGTTTGGTGTTACCCAAGTCCAATGGTTTAAGGATTAAGGTGGAAGTTACATACTGGGACAGTGGTTTAGGGGATAGTGTTAGAGGTTGGGGGTTAGAATTAGGGCTTTAGGATTAAAGTAGATGTTAGATATAAGGCAGTTGTTTAGGGCTTGGTGTTCCCCAAGTCCAAGGGTTTAAGGATTAATGTACAAATTAGATATTAGGGCACTGGTTTGTGCTGGACTTCGGACTATAGCTTTAGGGTTAATTTAGAGGTTAGATGTTGAGGCAGTTGTTGACTTGGTGTTACCGGGGTAGGATTAGGTTAGAGGTTAAATATCAGGGCAGTGGTTTAGGGGTTGGTGTTAGAACTATAGCTTTAGAATTAAATTAGAGGTCAGACATTGGCGCAGTTGTTTATGACTTGGTGTCACCGGAGTAGGATTGGAGTTTTAGGATTAAGGTAGATAGATAATGGGGCAGTGGTTTAGACTTTGGGGGTTTAGACTTAGGGTTTTAGGTTTAAGCTAGAGGTCAGATATTAGGGCAGTAGTTTATGAGTTGGTGTTAGAGGTTGGGGCTTAGAATTAAGTATTTAGAATTAAGGTATGGGTTGGATATTTCAGCAGAGGTTTATGGATTGAGGTTAGGACTAGAGTTTATGGGTTGGTGTTAGAGGTTGGGGTTTAGAACTAAGTATTTAGGATTAAGGTAGAGGTTAGATATTGGGGCAGTGGTTTAAGGGTTGGTGTTAGTACTATAGCTTTAGGATTAAATTAGAGGTTAGATACTGGGGCAGTCGTTTATGTCTTGGTGTTACTGGGGTAGGATTGGGGTTATAGGATTAAGGTAAACAGATAATGTGGCAGTGGTTTAGGTTTTGGGGCTAGGATTAGGGTTTTAGGATGAAATATGATGTTAGATATTAGGGCAGTGGTTTAGGATTTGTTATTCCCCAAGTCTGATTTTGGGGCAGTGGCTTAGTGGTTGCTGTTAGAAGTTGGGTGTTAGGATTAGGGTTTTAGAATTAAGATAGAGGTTAGATATTGGAGAAGTGCTTTAGGGGTTGGTGTTATGGGGGTAAGATTAAGGTTTAAGGATTAAGGTAGCTTGATAATAGAGCAGTGGGTGTTCATGTTAGGAATTGGGGGTTAGAATTAGGATTTAAGGATTGAGGTATAAGTTAGACATTACAGTAGCAGTGCATCTACTCTATGATGTATTCATCTAATACAATGACATATCTCAATAACACCCTCATCCTCTGACCTAATGAGTTTGAGTTGTTTACACACACTCACTGCAGATCCTCGGCAAAAGCACAAACAACACAACTATTTTTCTAATGAGTAAATATATTGAAGGTGTGGCAAAGGTGCGAATTTTTAAATCACAGTATATGAAGACTGATAAGTTGTCTTTTAGAACTGTTAAGAAAATACTGCAATAGTGTGTGTTATTAGTGATGCACACACACACACACACACACACACACACACACACACACACAACACACACACTGCTCCAGATGCATTGCTGGACGGAAGAAATTAAATTACTTTCTTTCTCTCTCTCTCTCTCTCTCTCTCTCTCTCTCTTCTCTCTCTCTCTCACTCACACACACACACACCCCCACCGTATGGAACACCTTGGGTGCTCAGTACTGTCAGTGTGTGCTAGAGTTCCGCATGCTGATCACAGCATAGGACTAGCCCTCCATCTCACACACCAAACACACACACACACACACACACAAACACACACACACGCCATGACGCTGTGATGATGACAACAATCCGCACATCTGCAATATGTCATGTGTGCGTTTCTGATCTGAGAGAGCCTCTTCATCATCGCATCCCTCTGTCCGTTAGTGCCCGCAGTCCAACACACACACACACACACACACAACACCACAACCACACCCACACGTACAAAATGCACACATGCCTGCACCGCCCCGCCAGCGCCCAGCCCCGTGCACCTCATGCCCCGTACTGAGTCCCCCCCAATATCCCACCCGCCCTTACCTGCGTTTTTGTCCTGCTCTCCATCTCACGCGCTGTAGATAACTAAGGGTGATGATGAGTATGATGATGAAGAGCTCGGGATGCTTCGGGCGTCTCCTTTTTATCTTTAACTCTGCTCGCGCTGCAGAACCCGCAGCCGCTAGCGATCAGTGACTGCGCTCCGCGAGGATGCTCTCTCTCTCTCGCTCTCTCTCTCTCATGCGCTCGAGTCACGTGGTTGGATGGCTTTTTCACGTTTTCCTTAAGGTCTTTGATTTATGTTTGGATGCGCGCGCGTTGCGTTCCACCGGTGTGTCCGCGCGCCTTGAGCGTATGTTTTTTTTAATAGCGGGAGTGGTGCTGTTGCTGCAGACGCGACTGTGACGTCACGGGCTCGGGTGGCGTCACCCAGCACACAACGACAGGGCATCACACAGCAACACGCACTCTCTGTATGTTTGCGTCGTCCTCAGTTCTGGTTCTCAAACTCTGACTTAAAGCATCCATTTTCAGAAAGGGCCTTCATCCTGGTAAGGTGCTTGGTCCCTGAAAAAGGTCTAGATACACCTATGGTCGTTGTACCTATCCAGAAGTCCCTGGTTCGATCATGACTTTAGACCTGTGTGGGGATACTTTGTTAATCCAGGTTCCTCCTGGGATCCTCCCTCCTGTCACCAATAGCCATCGGTGCTGATGTGCCATTAAATAAATAAACAAACAAACACAAACTGTGTGATTCACAACTGATATAAACTGTAAGTTTACAGAATAAAGAGCAGTTACTTTAGGAGTGTTTTTGTTAAGGATGGGGTGATACGAGAGCAGACGAGATGCAGGTTCCAGTTCAAAAATATTAAAGAGTTTATTACAGGCAGTCCCCAAAGAACAGAGTAAACAGAACCAGGACCTAAAACACAGAGGCTTGAATGACCACCACTAAGGAAACCTAAATACTACCAAACAAAAATACTAATAAACAATAATAATAACAATAACAATAATAACCCGGACAACAACAACCAAAGAGGGAAATACCAAACCACGGGAAAAACACAGCTAACCAAAAACTAGGGGCACACCGGGAACCTAGGCCCAAATGCGAAGTAAGGCAAAGCTGACTGTGAGGGAAAATCTATCGCTGGCCGCAAGAAATATGGGGGGCCGCGGAGTCTAGCGGAAGCCATGGAAGCGCAGAAGCCAACGTGAGGCCGCGGGGCTAGCGGGAAGCTGCGGAAACTAACCTGAAGCTGCGGAAGCTAACAAGGAGTTAGAGTGAAGGTAAGGAGGGCTCAGGGGTGCTACCACTAAGGGGAAAGCACAACATAACACAACAAAGGGGCCGCAAGCCGAAAAAACGTAAGGTGCGGATGCAGCCGCGAACAGGGAAACAAGGCGAACGCAGCTGCATGCAGGGCTGGGGGGACCAGGGGTGGACAAGCCTCAACAAAAGGCAGTCCAGCGGCGAAACCGCAACACAAATAATCCAGCGGACGGGACCGCAACAAGGATGATCCAGGTTTGGCGTGTAGGAAACCAAAAATGCACTCTAACACTCGACCATAGCCGAGACGCAACTGGGAAAACATGGAGTTTATATAGAAAAAGTCCCATCTGCGTGCGGTTAGCAATTAAGTCACAAGGTAGTCGGACTGAGCAGAGTGTTTCAAAACTCCAGCAGCACTGCTGTGTCTGAGCCACTTGTACCAGTGCACACTAACATGCAGTGCTAAGACTGAGCCACCTCCCAAATAGCACCCGCTCTGTGGTGCTTCTGTCGGGGTCCTGACCATCGACTGTCCATTTCAGTCAGTAAGCGTCCGTAGGCACTTTATGGTGCTTTACTGTATTTCTAGGAACTGTGTGCTGTATAATGGAATTGTATTAAAATGCATGCAGAACTAAGGGTTTTCTAATTAAGAGTTTTGCACAGGTGCACTACAAGCATTAAGTTACTGTACAAGTGTTGTACAGAGCACCATATAGGGACCAGTTCATCTGATGTGTGCTTCTGGAAAGAAACGTGATCACCTGCACAAGACCCATCCCAACTTGGGGAGAACATGCAAACACCACACAAGAGTCAGAGCTCAGGTCTTAACCAGGGACCTCTGGATCTGTGCAGCAGCCCTGCAGACCGCTTGCACCACTGTGCAGTCCCGAAGGTTACTGCACAAGTGTTATACAGAGCATGACCATATTTCAGAATTGTGCCATTAAAGTATTTGCCGTGTAAGTGCGCAGCCGACAAATCTGCCTCAGCTGCGTGCTGCACTCATGTCAGCATGGCCCAGAATGCGTAAGGACCTTTTTGAATGCCAGGAAGATTTTGGGTTGTGCTGGTTTTAGTGCTCCTAGAAGAGTTGCCAGTGAATTTATATCTATAGCACTGTGTGTGTGTGTGTGTGTGTCTGAGATGTGCAGCTAGCTGCTGAGACAGCAGTAGTCAAAAATATCCTGCCAAAAGAAATGTACAGACAAACGCACGCACACACACAGTATCATCCATACATAATTTAGCAAAGTCCAGTCCATGTGCACTTTACTTTTTGTCTTATTTATAACCACAGCGGAACACTCATCCTAACACACAGTGTTTGTTTATCTGATTCTCCCTAAACTCCCGTTCTAATTAGAGTTACAGTTACAATTATAGCTTCTTACAAACCAAGTAATAACCGACACATTCATTTCGTGGTCGTGCATCGCCATGAGGACACCATCGGCTACACCTTGATCTTTCAGCACTTTGCTCGGGCTTGTTATTTTGCTGTAAGATATATCTCTTGTCTCAAAACGTTTTGTCATGCAACAGCCCTTCTACCTGCCGATCTAAGCACTGCTGAGGGTGGCGGATGGATACAGGGAGCATATCATGTTCCTCCGTGCCTGCTTATTCTCTTGAATGAGAGGCAGTTGAAATTCATTCATTCATTCCCTTTTGTTACCCGCTTCATCCTGGAAAAGGTCGCAGTAGAGCCGGTGCTTAGCTGCCGGCACAGGGTGGAAGGTAGGAGCAACCCTAGACAGGGCACCAAGCCATCGTAGGGCTCAGACGCTCACACACTCACACACTAGGGCAACCTTTAGAGACACCAATTAGCCTAACGCACATGTCTTTGGACTGTGTGAGGAGACCGGAGTACCCGGAGTAAACCTTCTGGCGGTGAGGCGACAGTACTACCCACTGTGACACTCCCTCCTTTTGTATTTGAAACCTAAACATTGTTGTTCTGGTTTTGTGGTATTCTTTAATGCCAGTGGCCTCTTTAGGCAAGCTGCCGTGCTGCAACATTGTCCAGGAATGGTTTTAAGGACATTACGAAGAGCTCAAGGTGTTGCCCTTATTTAATATTCAATATTTAAGTTATTATTTAAAGTTATACATAATATTTAAGTTATATTTTACTGTAAAGAGTAATGTTTGAGACCAGGGACAGCTAACAAATGCTATTTTTCGGTGTTCTAGGTAGGTTTTAATCATGTTTCAAATTGTGTACCTTACATTTGCGATAGTATCACTGTGCAGGACACCTCGCTTATTAATAACATTTGTTTTTTACAGTTAATTATAATTATCTTTACATATAACCGTCCTAGCGACAGACATGGCGCCCATTCGATGGAATGCCTCTTTGGTTAAGCTCAAGTTGCAGGACTTACTAGGTGCCGCCATCTAGCGGATGTCGAATGTACCGCACGCTTGGAGTGAACCGGAAGTGGGCGTGATTCCGGCAGGCACCCGGTAGTGGAGGTCGCGGTGATCATGGCGTGGAGGGGATGTGTAGTCAGATGGGTTAAGGAGGAGATCAGCTCGAGCAGCCGCAGGAACTGGTGATTATAACGTTACTGGCGCTTATATTACAGCTTAAGCGTGTGAGTTTTGAAGCAGGTCATGTGATCGGGAGGAGGACGGTTAGATGGAAGTGTTGTTGGGTAATGTTAGGACTGGTGATGGTGGTGTGACCCGAGTGCTGGTGCTGCAGCTTCACTACAGCTTTATTTCATTATCACTGCACGGTTCCGTCCTGCAGATATCTGCTCTGTCCTGTAATATAAATCTGTAGCGTACTGGGAGCATATGATCGCTTTAAAAAGCATCAGAATACGTACTCAACCTGTTCCACGGTGTATCGTTTATCTTCATTGAGCTCGTCTGTATATTTAAATATCAACAAACCAGAGAAAACGATTTCAAACTTTGTTTTGCAATGGCATTCTTAGCTGTTTCCAAAACAGGTGGACCGTTTAGTACGTATGAAATCAGTACACACATAACAGCTCATATTAGGGACTGTTTTCACACTTTTTCTACACTCATTAACAAAAAGAACCTCACCAAGAAGGTGTTGATGGAATCGATTGAAACTTTGTATGTATGAATATGTAATGATAGTAACGATGATATATGTAAGTGATTACAATATTAGAGTGGGGAAAACTGTACTTTACTATTGAAAGGAGGCACTAGTACCCTGTTTGGCTACCTCTAGCCCGGATACAAAATGAGATTCGGTTGGGCAAACAGTCCATGGAGGCAAACAGGTTCTCTATGGTATCCTGTGGCACATTTTCCCACAGATGTTGCAGCTGGACCTGTAGACCCTCATCCATCAGATCAGCAGTTGGGGAATGGTTGTAATGGGTGCTGTGACAACAAATTTTCTTCTGCTAAGTGCTTGGAGATGGCCCGGGCAGACACAGGGGTGTGATTATTGAACAAGCCTTAATGAATGATTTAAGTAAATGAACTGAAATGAGTCTTCGAAAGTCTTTAGAGATTTAGGATATAGCAACACTTGATTTGCCACTAATAAAGTGTAAGAAGTGTGTGTGTGTGTGTGTTCAGCTTCTTCCACCAGCAGAGATGCGGCTTCCGCAAAGTGGCGAAGAAGGTGGAGCCGAAGAAAGAAGTGGAGCTTGCAGAGCAGATGGTGCAGAAAAGGGGTGGAGCGCCAGAGATGGAACCGCCCACACCGGCACAGCCTGACAGATCGCTGAGGAGGCTGGTCAGACCGCTGGTCTTCACTGTAGGGGTAGGTGGTGTGTGTGTGTGTGTGTGTGTGTGTGTGTGTGTGTGTGTGTGTGTGTGTGTGTGTGTGTGTGTGTGTGTGTGTGTGTGTTACCGATCCTGACTCCAGCTCAGTTTACAGGCTGTTCGTTCGGCACGGCGGCCATCTGGCAGTACGAGACTCTAAAATCGCGCGTTCAGAGCTACTTCGACGATGCGCGAGCTGATTGGCTGGACAAAATCAGACCTCAGAAACACGGAGACTTTCGCAAACAGGTGCGTGTGTTTATATGAGAAAGGCGCATTTCTGGAAGCGTAAGTGTGCTGATAATGGTGTTTGTGCTTTCCAGGTGAATCAGTGGTGGAACAGTTTGACCGAAGGCCAGAGAAGCGTTACAGGTAACACACACACACATACACACACATTTAGAAGGTTCTGCACTTCTTTTCTTTCTAGCGTACACTTGCTTCTTGTGTCTGCCTATCAGGAATCATAGCTGCTAACGTGCTGGTGTTTTGTTGTTGGAGGATTCCGTCACTGCAGCGTTCCATGATGAAGTACTTCACCTCGAACCCCGCCTCCAGTGAGTACATGCACCTGTGGACCACTCTCGGTGGGCGTGGCCTGCTACAATTCTTGTTTATTTTTTTTATGGTGTCATAATGATGTTTGAAGCAGTAGGAAAATGTTCTCAGGAGGCAAAACATGGAATGTAAGGAGGGGTGTGTGTGTGTGTGTGTGTGTGTGTGTGTGTGTGTGTGTGTGTGTGTGTTAAGGCGCACTGTGTTGGCCCATGCTGCTCTCCACTTTCAGTCACTACTCGTTCTTCCACATGGCGGCCAACATGTACGTGTTGTGGAGTTTCTCCTCCACCGCCGTCAGCCTGCTGGGAAAGGAGCAGTTCGTCGCCGTCTACCTGTCTGCAGGTAAGTTGTGTGTTTGTTCGTGTCCCTCAGAGTGAGTGTGTTTACATGCACTTAATGATCCGATCATAGTCGGATTTCTGCAGTTATCTGATGGTGGTCATGTATACAGCGCATCTAGAAACCAGATTCAGAAATCTGTTAAAGAGAGCTGGATTTTATTTCAGTAATCAGATTTCTCAGTGCATGTATACCAGTTAGCCGATTGTAAGCGGCAGAGCAGCTAGCGGCAAAAACACGGTTGCCAGGTCCACTTATTAATTCGCTGCATTTGGGCTTGTTTACATTGACCTGGCGCGGGATTCCATCAAGATCCGACCAGAATTTGCCAAGATCTGGCAACCCTGGAATTAAACGCAGCATTCACTAAGCAGCTATCGTGTGTGTGTTTGCTTGTTTCAGGTGTAATCTCCACATTTGCCAGTTACGTGAGTAAGACGCTAATGGGGAGGTTGGGGCCTTCTCTGGGAGCGGTGAGTATCAATCCATAAATCTGGTTTATTTTGGGCATCTTTACATTTGATTTCTGCAACAGTCTGTGTACTATATAGGAAGAGTAGTGTTGTCGCCGCTAGGGGGCGCCAGAGCCTTGTTTGACTTGCTTAGGGAGAAAGGACAGTGCAGAGCTTAATTGAGGCGCTACAGGACTGCTGATTGCTGTGCTTTGGTGGTAAGTCAGTGGTACATTTCCTTATGATGGAGAAGTTCTCCATGACAGCTCGGTCAGTTGTGGAGTCGTTACAGTTTCATGCTAGAACTACAGTTGTAACTAAGTTTCCCAGAATGCCCTGCTCTTTTAAATTGTGATGAGCAGTGAGGTTCCATGTTAAGGAGATTGCTCCTCGGAGCGGGTCCGTGGGTGTCAGGTGACCAGACTGAGGGGTTTCCCTCGCTTTACACTTCCATTGAGCTACATTCAGGTGTTCAAAACACTTTTTTTCAAAATTAGTTCGCTTGCTGAATTTAGCCGTTTGGAAAAACGTAAACTACAGAGTGATACGGAGTGATAGGGCGTGGTTACAGACACTGGATAGAAATTAGTGAATGAATGAATGAATTTTGGCCAAATGTAGTGATTTATCCACTAGAGGGCGGTGTTGGTCTGACTCTCGTCCATTATGTGTTTATTTTGTGTCAGTCTGGTGCCATCATGACCGTGCTAGCGGCCGTCTGCACTAAGATGCCTGAAGCCAAACTGGCCATCATCTTCCTGCCCATGTATACATTCACCGCGGGAAATGTAAGACACACACACACAAAAACACCAAGTTCGTACCAGTTCCTACTGACTTGTTGTGATTCTCTGTAATAAGGCTCTGAAAGCCATCGTCGCCCTGGATATGACTGGGTTGTTTATGGGATGGCGCTTCTTTGACCACGCTGCTCATTTAGGGGGCGCTTTGTTTGGCATGTGAGTCTCACACACACACACACACACACACACCCACCCACCTCCTATAGTGTTTACAAGATACCCTCCTAATTTTGTTTGTGTGTTGTGTGTAGTTGGTACATCTTATTTGGTCATGAGCTCATCTGGAAGAACAGAGAGCCCCTAGTGAAGATGTGGCACAACTTGAGGACTCGAGGACCTGGCACAGGGGGCAGCGGCTCTCTCTAGTGTAACACAAGGGGGGAAAAACCTCAGGGCTCCTAGACTCTCCGTACAAAGTCAGGACGTCACTCGTAGCTCCTCCCACCCAGAACGACAGTCTGACTGGGAAGCGTGGCATGAAGTGTACCAGTGCATTGGGGCTGAGGATATAGCAAAATGTGTGTGTGTGTGTGTGTGTGTGTGTGTGTATGAGAGTGTGAGAGTGTGAGAGGGAGAGAGAGAGTCTTGACCCAGTTGTATTTCTGTCAGAAATCCAATAAAGTGTTTATTACTTTGCGTGCACTGAAATCCCTTCGGTTTATTACCTGTTGTAAATTGTTACGTATATTACGGGTCATCAGCTAAATCGGGCCAGCGATATCACCTTCATTTTAACGGGAGTCGAAGCGATGAGCGATTTCACACCTCAGGCTTGAAGAAAAAGATGAATACCTTACTTAAAAATTCACTGCTTTAATGAACTTTGCTGCAAGTACAAATGATAAATAAAAGTCCCATCATCTTCATCCTGTCAGAATTTAAAACCAATGATGTGCAAAGTAGCAGTAATAAAATTCAACAAAACCAAAACCAAATCAGTAAGTATCTCCAGCCAGAAACGTGAGGTGCATTTAAATTTGTCAAACACCGGAGAACGTTTGTGGCGAACTCGTTCTCTATGAACAGTGAACTTTGAAAGATTTATGTTAGCCGTCCCTCCCAGCTCAGCTTCCCTGTATGTTCGCAGAGAACTACCTCCTGAAACTGCAAAAGCTTTCCTGTGTTCGCCTAATGTGAACGCACCCATGGCCTCGAGGTTAAGAAACGGTTTTAAAACTGTAAATGTTAGTTGGAACGTGAATACTTGTGAATAATAGATACTCGCGTTTCTGTTCTAACTCCATTAATGATTTAAGAGTGCATGGATTTTGAAAGAGAAAATGTGTTGTGGGGTGCCCTCATGCCAGCTAAGGTTGGATTTACAAATAGTGCATCTGAAACCTTAAGTGTGAACTGCTGCCTTCCTTTTGAGGATTTTGTTCTGGAGGCTCCCATTTGTTAACGCTCCAGTAAGCAGTGATGTTCCTAGTTCAAGCAGTTCCTAGTTCCTAGTTCAAGCAGTTGGAGGTTGGATTAGATGGTTTATATCTTACAGTGGTGCAAAAAGTATTTAGTCAGCCACTGATTGTGCAAGTTCTCCTACTTAGAAAGATGAGAGAGGTCTGTAATTTTCATCATAGCTACACTTCAACTATGAGAGACAAAATGAGAAAAAAAATCCAGGAAATTGTAGGATTTTTAAAGAATTTAATTGTACATCATGGTGGAAAATAAGTATTTGGTGACCCACAAACAAGCAAGATTTCTGGCTCTCACAGACCTGTAACTCCTTCTTTAAGAAGAAGTCCTCTGTCGTCCACTCGTTACCTGTATTAATGGCACCTGTTTGACCTCGTTACCTGTATAAAAGACACCTGTCCCACATGCCTCAAACAGTCAGACTCCAAACTCAACCATGGCCAAAACCAAAGAGCTGTCAGAGGACACCAGGATCGAACATTGTAGACCTGCACCAGCCTGGAAAGAGTGAATCTACAAAAGGCAAGCAGGTTGGTGTGAATAAATCAACTGTGGAGCAACTTGTAATGACATACATACAAGACCATTGATAACTCCCTCGATCTGGGGCTCCACGCAAGATCTCATCCACCCGTGGGGTCCCAAAATGATCATGAAGAACGGTGAGCAAAAATCCCAGAACTACACGGAGGGACCTGATGAATGACCTGCAGAGAGCTGGGACCAAAGTAACAAAGGCTACCATCAGTAAAACACTACGCCGAGAGGGACTTAGATGCTGCAAGTGCCAGGCGGTGTCCCCCCTGCTTAAGCCAGTACATGTCCAGGCCGTCTGAAGTTTGCCAGAGAGCATATGGAGGATCCCGATGAGGATTGGGAGGGAATATCATGTGGTCAGATGAAACCAAAATAGAACTTTTTGGTAAAAAAACTCAACTCGTCGTGTTTGGAGGTAAGAAGAAGAAGCTGTGAGTTGTGGCCATACCTACTGTGAAGCATGGGGGTGGAAACATCATGCTTTAAGGGCGGTTTTTTTCTGCAAAGGGGACAGACGACTGATCCGTGTTAAGGGAAGAATGAACGGGGCCATGTATAGTGAGATTTTAAGCCAAAACATTAATCACTGCACAGGCACCTGACATCTGTGATGCCACAGTAGGATCTAATCAGTGCGTCAGGTTTCTGAGGAAAATTAGATTACTATTAATTCAGTTAACGCAGACTGATTACAGTTACTGAAACCTCGGACCTATTTTAGCGGTGGCTAAGCACTGGCTAAAACATTTGAGCCATAAATGTTGAGTAAGTGATACTGGGAATGTTCTCTCTGTTGAAACTGCCATATTGTCCGGTTGCTGTAGTTTCAGTTAGTGAACTTTGATCCCAGTTAAATGTAAATGATTGACCAAATTTTGACACACACACTTCGTAAAACACACACAGAAACACAATGTACCCCTCGGTTTTAGAAACAAACTCCACCCTGTACGTCAGTACTGAATGTAATGTAACTACAGAAAACATCACATGGTTTAACGTTTATGGGTTAGGCACCAGGATGGTGATGGGGTGTTGGTAGTATAGACTGGAAATAAATCTTATCATAGACTCATGAGTCTGACTTTTCTTCAGTTTCATATATATATATGTATATATGAGACACTGAAGAAAAGTCTCAATATAATATTGTTTCGAGTCATCTGTGTCTAATCTCAAGTTCTTAAATTTGCAACTCAAGTGTGACTTCAGTCAAGTCATGTGCCTCAAGTCCCTCAACTCTGTTATGCTTGATCCACGTCTAAGGGCCCAGCCTTTAGGTCTGAGGATTCAAATGAGTTTAGGATTTAAATACCGGCGCTGATTTACTATAGAAATTGTTTTTCTATAGTATCGTTTATCTGCGATGGACTGGCATCATGCTTAATCCTGGCCCGTGTTTTCCAGGGATAGGCGATGTAAGCTGACCATGAAAAACAGGGATATAATGTCAAAAACAATATGTCGGTCTATGAAGGCTATTGGACATTAGGTTTAGAGGTGAACACTCAGCTTCACAGACTCGGGTTTAATTCGTGGCCCAGCCAGTGTCCATGTTCTGCCTGTTTCCTCCAGGTACTCCCATTTCCACACACATTCCAAAGACCTGCGTTAGGTCAGCTGGTGTCTCTAAAGTGCCCCAGTGTGGGTGCCGTTAGGCCCAGGCCCCCCCATAACCCTACACTGGATTAAGCAGATACAGAAAGGGAGTGAGGGAGGGAGAGAGAATACAACTTGTTTCCGTTATCCACGGGTTGTATCAATTTCTTTATTTTAGCTGTTTTGTCATCTGTGTTCATTTCCAAATCAAACATTGGTCAGCTGCTACGTTTATGACATCTGATTCATCACAGAGACAAAAGCATTGCAGATAAATTCATTTTAATGAGGTAATAACTGTGATTAGCATTTAGATATCCCTTATATACTGTATGCTAATTGTAACATTTCCCTTATTGCACAACTCTTGGCAACTTGTAGAGCACTAACATCTCGGAGACTCCTTTCCTGAAACCAGGAAGTGCCACGTCATAGATGTACATGTGCAGAGATGAGTGATGACTGTTATCCTGTGTACATATGCTAACAAAAACCTGCGATTGGCTAACATGACAAATTCCGTTACTTTCTACCCAGCTAGCACATCAGCTACTGATAACTATGGTTGTGGAAGGGCTTTTAGTTTTGTCCAGGGTTCAAATCCCACCTCTGCCAAGCTGCCACTGTTGGGTCCTTGAGCAAGGCCCATAACCCACAATTTGCTGGATTGTAGGATTTTGTATCAATTGTAAAGTCGCTCTGGATCGGTTAGGGGGTCTGCTAATGCTGGTAACATGTACATGTAAAATCTGTGTAAGTTCTCAGTCATCCTGGTCATGGTCCACTTGAGTGTAGCGTTGAAGGCAACTACACTTCTTAGTTCTTGAAAGGCTCCTTCAGTTCTAGAAACTGATGGGGAGTCTGAGGGAGGTCCTGAGAGTCCTTGACCCACCCTGTCAATACAGGACTCGTTACATCATCAGCTATCAGCCACCTACAAAGCAGCCTTGATATCCCTTCCCAGGAGGTTTAACCCCCATTCACATCTCGATCCATGTGACTCTGGAACTGAAGAACTCAACACTCAAGACTTCTAGTTTTGTACTCATGATGATCACAAGCATCGTGCCGTTCTGGTCCACGAGATCAAACCATGCCAGTTTAACAGCATAGCCTGCATTACCAAAATGAATCAATATAGCATCCCTTGACTAAACTGACCAACGGACTCAAGTCAAAAGCTAAAACCATGTCTAATTTCAATTTTTACTTTCATGCTCTGGTAGTTTAGGAGTTAGCGTCAGCTGTGAGCGCTCATTTCCAGCACCCTCCTGAAGAAAGGGGCTTCTGATCTCTGCTCTGTTTGGCCACTCCGCTTTAGGGTTACTGACCCAAAGCCAATATTATCACAGTAGCTTCAGGCTTAGAGTTCATCTAACGTCACTCCAGACCTTCTCACTGTAGCAGATAAAGACACAAAGCAGGTAAGTGCATTTTTGAAACCAACAGATGCCAATATACCTTTGCTATGACTTGTGATGCTAAGCCTGGTTAGATTTTTATGAAGGTGTGCTTTGTTTATATGTTTTGGTGTCATTTCAGTGAGTTTTTAGAGGTCCTGTCCATGTTAGCATTGGAGGTGACTGAGACCAGAGAGTCAGCTACATTAGCATTAGTAGCTGCCTAATTCTGGAGTAAACATCTAAGCTCTACATTGTATACAAATACAATTAAATACTCACAAGGTTTAGGCTTGGCTAGTGAAGCTTCACCAGATAGGGCTTTTTCAGGAATACCATTAGATAGACTGTGGTTCTTGAGAAACAGGGTTAGCATAGTCCCCGACCATGTTATATAAAGTACTGTGCAAAAGTCTTAGGCCACCATTAGATTAGATGTACTATTTTTTAGCAGTGCTATAAGGACCATCATATACATGTACAGCATTTAGCAGACACCCTTATCCAGAGCGACTTACAATTGATACAGTCTTACAATCCAAGCAATTGTGGGTTAAGGGTCTTGCTTAAGGACCCAACAGTGGCAGCTTGGCAGAGTTGGGATTTGGTCCAGAGTTCAGTATCTTACCCGCTAGGCCACCACAGTCCCATATAATTATTTGTCAGTCTCTTCACTAGAATACAAACAGAACATACAGGAAATCTGGATGCAATATTAAAAAACTTAAACAAATCAGAAAAAAACAGCTTCTATAGGCTACAGTGGCGGGATGCCAAGTTGACCCTACAGTCCGAAAAAGTTTGATCAGTTATGGTCTATTTGGAAGGGTAGTGGTCAAGAAACAGAAGGGATACAGCGTGAAAAAGGCTAAGATATGAAAGCTCACGAAGATTGGAATGAAGATCAGTGGAAAAGAGGATTATAGACTGACGAATCCAAGTTTGAAGTTTCTGGGTCAAATCGTCGACAATATATTATATATGGTCATGATAGCCTGCTGAAACAACAACTCTAATGGTGGCCTAAGACTTTTGCACAGTACTGTATGTCAATATTGAGCCTTTTGTCAATTAACCGCTCCAATTCCAGCCCTACCGGTTCCTGAGCTAAGAGTCGAAGCATATTGTGAATTTGAACCCTTAATGATCTGGTTACTGAATTGGCATCATTCCTTTTTACGTATGTCAGACTGGCTTCTTTAGTTAGGGGTCTCAAACTAGCTGTCACAACATTAATCTTCTTGAGGCAGCTATAGCCCCATATCAGAGCTAAGCAGAACATCCTTTCCATCGGTTGGCATCAGAATCTCTGAGGTCTTTAAATCTTTCTCTTCTCTCCCTCTGCGTCTCTCAGCAGTCATGGCAGAGGTGATGGTGGAGGTGATGGGCCTGTTCCTGGCCATCGTTGGTTGGTGTTTGGAGTCCAGCAGCACGAACTCGGCCATGTGGAAGATGAGCACCCACGCCGACTCCGTGTCCAGGAGCAACTCTCAGTACGAGGGCCTGTGGAAGAGCTGCACCTCCAACAGTTTGGGGGTGCAGTGTGTAACCCATCCTACCATTCTGGGGCTGCCCGGTACACACACACACACACACACACATATACACATATCCAGTTTACAGTAGATGATGTGTTAATGATTGTGTGTCAATGTCGAGGGCACAGAGATAAGACGACCATAAACCTGTAGACACAAACACCTACACACACACTCAACCGAAACCCGGAATCATTTCCTCTATCATTGTCTTTATTGTTGGCCCAGGCTCCGTTTTATGACTTTGTGGCTCTTCTGGGTAAAGTCCGTCTCAGTTCCACACTCGCACTCCAAGAGAAGAGGCTCCTGGACCAAAGCTACATTTCAGGATCGCTATTTTCGGATATTTGGTCTTATTTTTTGCGTCGTGTAGTTGTTTTGTTCTTTGGCTTTGTGTGTTGTACTGCATGGTGGACGTGTGGGTGGTTACGTAGTACATATGTATCCTTGTTGTAGCCTTTAGCTGTAGCTTTGTACCTATTAACGCTTTGCACGTTAGCGCATCATCCTACATCGTTTGTGTGATGTTCTTGTAGCTTTCCGTTGTAGTTTTGTATTTGTTAGCACTTACTTAGCCATACTTCAGCGCGTCTGTGGCATCCTTTCTGTAGTACTAGGCTGTAGCAGTGCTACACTCTATGTGTTTGAGAGAAACATCGTTTTCTCTGAGAATCTCTTAGAACTCGGTGTGTTCGCTATAGCGTTACCCTGTTCCGGCATTCGCTTAGTCTGTGTTAGCTTATTGAGCGTAACCATGTCGATGGCGACGGAGTTGCTCGGTTTTGTTATATCTGTGGCTGGATGGCTGCTGAGCGGCGTGAGCTTGTCGAACGAGTACTGGCGCGTGTCGTCGTTCGCGGGCAGCGTGATCACCTCCACGAGGCAATACGAAAACCTGTGGCAGGCGTGCGCGGAGGCTAGCACGGGTGTCACCAACTGCAGACGCTTCGAGTCCATGCTGGCACTGGACGGTAAGTGTTTCAAATGGAGAGATGACTGCTACTTAGAACAAAGACTAGCAATATGTCGTGTTATGGCGGGAACCCTGTTGAGGGTCATGTGATACTGATGACTAGGGCTGCAACAAGCGAGTGTTTTGATAGTCTAACAATCTATCGATTATTCGGATTGCGAATCGCTCGGTTTGAGGTCATTTGTAACCTAACTAAGCATAACTAACAATGGAGACATTAAAGATGAGTAACGTATTCAAAAATGAACTTTGACCTGTTCATTCAAACGATAAATACAAGTATATATCAATATATGTTATTATCAAAATGTAAAACCATTGATGTGCAATCGATGTGCAAAGTAGCAGCAATGCGATTTAGCGAAACCAAATCAGTAAGTCAGTGTCTCCAGCCATAAACATGAGGTGCTTTCAAAGTTGGCAAACAGAGGTGAGCGCTTGTGGCAAACATGTTCTCCATAAACGGATAAATTTGAATGCTGACCACCTGAGCCTCCCTGGTTTGTGTCCCGCCTCTGGCGAGGTGATGTGAGGTCTGTGAGTTACGTCAAGTCATGTCAAATTTAGTCCAGTTTATTTGTACAACACTTAACAACAGACATTTTCTCAAAACAACTTGTTGACCCCTGTTGAGCAAGCCGAGGGCAACAGTGGCAAGGGACAATTTCAAGGAAGAAACTTTAAAAGGAACCAGACTCAACAGGACCCATCCTCTTTGGGTAGCCTCTGATATAACGGACTTCCTTAGAGATGTGCACGGAATTTAACGTGTGGTCTGGGTCCTTTCTGTGTGCCGTCTGCATGCCCTCCCCATGTCCTCGTGGGTGTACTCCGGGTACTCGGGTTTCCTCCCACATTCAAAAGACATGCCCCTAGTGTGTGAGTATGTGTCCTATGATAAACCGGCTAGGCACCGGCTCTCCCGTGACCCTCGCCAGGATTAAGAAGGTGAATGAATGAATGAATGAATGGATGAAGATTCCAGTTCAGTCTATGTTGGAATAAAATCTACTGTGAGTTCTGGACCATCTCCAGGTAAAGCACAGTTTGCCCTGGAGTGCTACTCAGAGTGCTATTCTAACAGCTTCACTAGTTACCATTACCTTAGCCGATAAAGTAGCACACTATTTCGCAGCACATGATTTATTCTAGCAAGTAACAGCATGGAAGAGCATAAAGTCAAGAATACAAAACTAGCATGATGATGCGGCTAGTTTTGTGACAGAAAAAGCAGTTTAGCCATTGTTTACAGCACTTGATGGGTGGCTAACCTGTTGAAATCAGCACACAAACGTGAAAAACACAACAGTACAACAGTAAAAGACATTCCTGACTGACTGTGTTAACTAAATGACTCATGACTTTAGCAAACAGCTAAAGCTAGTCTGCCTTTTGCTTCTTATATTGAGACTGAACCAATTTAGGTAGCCTGATGGCTAAAAGGCTAAAGACAGGAGCCACCTGGAGGCTGAAAACACTTCACTAACCCTAGGTTTAGGCTTTATTTTATTCTAAGCTGGTTTAAACTGGTTTGTCCTGGACTGGTGCTGTTTCTACCAGTAAACTAGTATATACATAGCATATGCTAGTCATGCTGGCAGTTTTTAGCAAGGTAACCGGGTTTTGTTAGCTAGACTACTTTACTGCTGGTCAGGAGATATGATGTGTACACTGCTATAGTTAGTGTCTGAATCTGGTCTGAACACTGAGTTGGTTAAATACTAACTAACAAATACTAGGGTTAGTATTCGACCAGCTTTCCGGTTTCTACCATCGGCTTAGCTTATTTTAAAGGCATTGTAACTAGTACATCAGTAGTAGCTACTGAAAGCCACCCTGCTGTTTTACTGGCATTAACTTGACCGATTATCTACAGTTACAATTAAACTTAAGGCTAGTTCAACTTACAGGTGCAGACAAATGCGGCTGCTCACTTTATTACTGATGTACTAATGTATTACGAGTTCGCAAAATGTGCTTGTTTGTGTGTGAAGGCTACATTCAGGCGTGCCGTGCTCTGATGATCATAGCTTTGCTGCTCGGCCTCGCCTCGATCCTCTTCTCTCTTCTGGGACTGAAGTGCACTAAACTGGGCAGCATGTCGGAGTCAAGTAAGGGTCGGCTCACACTAACTGCTGGAGTGATATTCATCTTATCAGGTGTGTAACACACACACACACATAATATACACACATCTCACGCCTAGCGTCTCAGAACTAAGTGTGGAATTTGATTGCTGGGGAAATGTGGCACAGTAAGAGCATTCCCTTCAATAATTATACAGTGGAACCTCAGAAATCGAAGTTAATTGGTTCCGGAAGGCCTTTCGAAGTCCGATCAAATTTCCTTTCCGATCATATTTCCCCCCAGATGAAGTGATTCATCCGTTCCAGCTTGCATCGCTGTGGCATCGTCTCCACAAGCTTCTGCAATGTCACAACATTGATTTCTGTCCAGAGCTGCATTCATTTTCCCCTCAAGATCTTGTAGTGATGATGGGAGATTTGTTCCACTGCACAAAGTCTTCTCCAGCACATCCCAAAGATTCTCAGTGGGGTTCAGCTCTGGACTCTGTGGTGGATAATCCATGTGTGAAAATGGTGGCTCATGCTCCCTGAACCACTCTCTCACTATTTGAGCCCAATGAATCCTGGCATTTGCATTTTGGAATATACCCATGCTATCAGGGAATGATGGCCTGATGCACCCATCATTCTGGAACAGGGTAAATCTGGACTCATCAGACCACATGACCTTCTTCCATTGCTCCAGAGTCTTTATGCTACACAGCTGTTCAGTCCCAATCCATTGATTCCCTTCACATTGTGCATGTGGAAATGCTCTTACTCTCACTATTAAACATATCCCTGAGTTCTACTGTTGTTTTTTTACGATTTGATTTCAGCAAACGTTTAAGTGATCGCCGATCATGATCATTCGAGATTTTTTTCCTACCACATTCCTTCCTCGAAGATGATGCTTTCCCACTGTCCTTCCACTTTTTAGTTTCAGCAGTCTCCTTAGATGTTTTCTCTGCTTGATGCATGCCAATAATTTGCCCCTTCTGAAACAGATGAACATCTTTTCCTCGACCACAGGATGGGTCTTTTGACATGGTTGTTTGACAAATGAGAAGCTGCTCACTGCATCAGTTAGGGTTCAATAACTTGGTGCCAGCTGAAACATAATCACCAATGCAGTAATTATCCAATGGGAGGCTCTTACTTATTTGCTTAGTTAAATCCAGGTGGTGACCTTTTTTGACCAGGCAGTGTATCCATACATATACCTAATATAATACTATAGTAAGGTAAGATGACACAAGAGTGGGCCCTATATCTTCTTTTTAACGAAAGACGACTGACATACCGTATTGGTGCATTATTGCCACCTACTGGACTGGATTAACGCACCACTGGGTGTTCGAAGTCTGCATTTTTGTTCGAATTTGGGGGTAAAAAAAATTCCAACAGACCATTCCATGTCTGAATTGTTCAATTGAAGAGGCATTCGAATTCTGAGGTTCCATTGTAATAATAATAATAATAATAATAATAATAATAACAATAAAAATGTATGACATTTATATTGCACTTTTCAATGACCCAAAGGCGCATACAATTAGATCTAACACCGAACAAACCACACGAATGACAAAACAAGTGACACAGTTCATGAATAACAACAAAAAGGAAGGGATGACAGGAATCGGGACAGAGTGAGGCTATTAATGGCACTGGGCTCTTTCAGCAGTATAATGCACAGATGCAACACTGCAAACATTAACCAATTATTCAGGAATGGTTTGATTAACATGACAATCAGTATAAGGTGTTGCCCTGGCCTCCAGATTCCCCAGCTCTCAATCCAATAGCGCATCTGTGGAATGCGCTGGACAGACATTTCCTGGAAGCTCCTCACAAGACTCCTAACATCTTAGTGTCAGATACCACAGGATACCTTCAGAAGGTCTCGTGGAGGCCTGAGGGGGACCTACACAATCTTATGCAGCTGGTTTTAAGGTTGTGGCTGATTGGTGTATATTGTAGCGGTACCGTTGGTTCCATGACGCGATTGGTGGTCATTAAGTCCAGATCTTCATGGTGGGGAACAGTTTTGGGATCGGCCTAAACAATTGATTGCTTATACTATATACTATGATTGTTGTATGTGTTTATAGATCTTATATATCATGTACAGTATAATACGTGTGTGTTCAGGTGTGTGTGTGCTGACGGCCGTCTCGTGGTACGCCGCACGCATCGTACAGGAGTTCTACAGCCCAGTCTACCTAGGATCGAGGTGAGGACCCGGACACACTCGCACTTGTGCAAAAGTTTATGCTCCCCTGGTCAAATGATGTTGAAATGACTTTCTAAACGAGATCCAACACGACTAAAGTCGAACACAGTGTGCATAATGAAGTGTGTGTGTGTTCAGGTTTGAGATGGGGACCGGTCTCTATCTGGGCTGGGCTGCAGCAGCTTGTGTGATTTTAGGAGGCGCCATGCTGTGTGGATCTTGCAAGAGAGCGACAACGCCCAAACCCACGGGGTGTGTGTTTGAATATTGTGAATTAGTGTGGAACTGGCTAATGATTCGTCCATACAAACCAGTATTGTTGTGCATAGCAATCTAACTCTCTCTCTCTGTCTCTCTCTCTCTCTCTCTCTCTCTCTGTGTCTCTCTCTCAGGGGATACAGGTATAAATCCTCAGCCGGACAGCAGATTTTCAAATCAGGTGCTCAGTCAGACAGCAGCAGTTCCAGAGCTTACGTCTAAACGAAACTGCAATTGCTCATTATTTAAAAGCTATTTTAGTCAAACGTCAAGACTAATCTTGTTTTAACGTTCTGCATGTTTATAAAACCTGCTTCTGAAATGTCCTGTATGTATGAGTGTTTACTTTTCTGGTTTTGTGTCCCGACTCTACACGTTGTGTATCCTGTGTTGTTATGCATAGGGTTTTTGTTTTCGCATTTCGTCTTAAATGATTTTTTTTCCTGATTGATATGATTTACGTATCTGATGATAATCTTGTCGTTATTAGGTGGAGGGAGATCATATTTTGGTGTAATAAATCTGTATATAAACTGTCTCTGCGTGGTATATCTATATATATGGTGAGAAGTTAGAAGCATTCACTCAAACTAAGAGACCCATCACATCACGCAGCTCCAGAACATGGCACTATCCATTTGAGCAGGTAGCGTGCACGAACTAAAGGGCTCTACATTAAACTATTAGATGGCGAAGCATGATTCATCAATTCAGAGAACCCAGTTCAATTACTTTCAGTAACGTCAGTCATTTGAGTCAGTCCAACTAAATGATTCCTCCAGACTCCTTTACCAATTCGCCTGAGCAAATGACCAAGAAATTAATTCAAACACTGATCCATTGAACAAGACGTGTATCAGTCATGCAGGAAAGGTTCAAAGAGTGGAGCTTGGTCTGACCATTTGCTGATTCAATACTGACTCGCTGAGAGAAACAGGTCTGAATCTCAGTCAGGTCTAAATGATTCATACTGAGAAAGAATCACTATTACGAGCAACGATTTACTGATTCACATACTGACTTGCTGAATCTCAGTCTTAAGTACCTGACACCTGGGTGAACCTTGGTTGTGACTGATAGATCCAGTGCGCAAATGATTTCTTTGTTCAAGTAGTGATTCACTGGAGGAAAGAGGAGGAAATCAAACAAGCAAATAATTGATTTAAACAGTCCCTGAACCGAAGGGGAGTGTGTCATCAATGACTGAACGACTGACTGGTTCAAAAGTTGCTGACTAAAAATGAGTGAATTGACTAAAAGTTTTGCTGGGTTCTCACTCTCAGACAAATACACTCTTTTTGATAAGTACAGTACAGCTATTTGCTGATCTGTTGGTATAAAATCAGTTGGTCTTGGTAAGGTAACGACTCAGTTGATGTAGTGATTGATTCCGATCAAATTAATCTCAGTTGTCTTCACATATTGCTTACTGTCCTAACACAACATTTTATTTTTTTTAGTTAGTTAAATGGGGCAGCTCCTGTGGTTCAGAGGTAAGAGCCAGCAGACAGTGGGGACCTGGGTTCGAACCCCACAGTAGGCTTGCAACATGAAGGTCGGGTGGTGAGGTTATGCTATCCTGTGATGGCTTGATGCCCTGTTCAAAATAATTGGGGGTTAAACACTATGCTTGCTCGTTTAAATGGGATCAACAAGAGATGAGAGCATTTTATATTAAAAATAAATCCGTTAAAGATTCAAATCCTGAGTCGATTCACTAAATAGAATTACATCCTTAGCAGCTGATTTACAAAACACTCCTTCCCGGAAATTACTAAACGTATGCCATGTAGATCTTCGCAGCGTTTGCGAGTCATAAGGGCCGTTTTAAATGTTTGTGCTTATGTTTATTTTATGTATTCAGGTTTGCACACGCGCATGAAGATTCACAGACAGCGGATACCAAGAAAGGTAAATAAAGAGGATAAAGTTAGCCTATGTGAGCTAACTGAGTCGTGTTGGGTAATGATTTCGCAAATTACATAAATGTATCAATCATGGATATTTTGTGAGTGTTAAAATGCAATTTATTTGTTGCATTTGGGTAAACAAAACCATAACAAAAATATCTATATGTATTTTGTTTTAAAATTAAAGTCACAAAACGCGACGGCGTCCCAAATCGCGTCTCTTTTACTAAATAATGTGCCAAAATATTAGCAAAACATCCTGGTGTACAGGCTAGATATTATAATGAGATTCGTGTTTTTGAAAATCGACTTTTTGGGCGCAACTCGAAGGCTCGCTTGTCAACGTTATGTTAAAAATCACGTTTAACGTGACACACGAAGGCAGCCTATGTATGGGGGTAGTGTGCAGTTTGAGACGCCGTTCGCGCATGCGCGGTGCGCAACACTCTGCCAGGAGGCGGCAGATGCGCGTGCGTGACTCTGGAGTTCTGCCACCGTTAGCCTGCGGTTACGTTACTTTTAACGCAGAACGCGGATCAGTACGTGCAGTGTTTTACAAAATTTTAAGTTGTTTTCGGTGTCAGAAGATTAAGAAGTGGCGTTACCGTGACTCGTCGTGCAGCCTTTGGACAATGACATGGCAAGTCTAGTAAGCTATGCGGCTAACGTGCTAACCTTGCTAATGTTGATAAACAGTGTCACTGATTATCGGTCTGCTTTAGGCACGGGCTCGGTGTTAGCAGCTTGGACTTGCTCCAAGTGGCCATTTCTGTGTGTCTTGAAGAGACTCTTGACCTTACCTTCCGCAGGGTTGCTTTAATTAGTGTTGGTTTTTGGCAAACGTTTGTTTTACTTTCACTTCTGCAGAAATATCGTATCGCGATATTTGCAGTTTTGATTTTTGCAATTTGATGTGTATGGCAAATATCGCGATATTTTGTTCACCCCTCACTGTCAGACCATGGTGCAAACATGAGTGTAGTGTCCAGGAGCAAATCAAACACTCTGTTGAAAGGTTTGAGCATTCAGAAATGGCTTTGGGTGGCTTAATGACCTAACCCAGCAGCTCGGACACGCGGCCGGGCGATGCACGGACACGTTCGGTTGTATTGTGGAATGAAGGTGTTGGCAAAGATGGTGGACAGACACGGCCAGCTTAGTTCCTTCCACCATGTAGATTCACTCTCGAAGTAGTAGTGGTGCTGAGGTAGTTGCTGGCAAGAAATATTGTTATTAATAATTTCATTTCATATATTTCCAATCCCCTGTTGATCCAGTTAAGGGTGGAGGGCGTGGCCTGTCAAGCAACACCGGGTGCGATGGGAAGAAACCCTAAAGAGGGTGCAAACACCGAGAAAGGAGGCACAGTTCTAAGAACTATGAAAACGTTCCTCCGATGCAAAAGCGAATTAACACACTAGCCCAGCCCTGCGTGTATTCGGGTTTGAGGCACAGCAGCACCTTCCAACTAGGTCAGACCTCACATGCAGACTGTGTGAGTTTGTGGTGTTCTGTGTCCACAATGATAGGCGCTGTAGTGCCCCCCCACAAACCCTGACCGGGGAGAGTGAGGATAAAAATGTGTTTTCATCTGATAAACCTGTATAGTTACTATAGGATTTTTAGCAGGTAAATCCTAAGAGTGATGAACGTGACTTTGTACATAGTGTGTTTAGAATTAAGTATAAAAAAAAAATTGAGATGGGGCCGATCCTGTATCGGTTTCGGGTCTGACATTGCCGTCATTCACTCATCGGATATGGGACGGACAGGGCCGATCCATATTGAATTCCGCATCTTACCATGAGCATGTGGTAACTTCAGTGTGCAGCTGAGAGAGCAAATGGTACTAGTAGTTCGTTTAACTAAAAAACAAGACAGCTTGTTGTAGCCTTCAACACAATACCAACAATAATAGTTAGGGATGCACCGATATTGAATTTCTTGGGCTGATACCGATAACCAATTTTTAGCACATTATTGTGGCTGATACCGATGTTAAGAACTGATCATTTAATCTTTCTGCATTTTTCATACAATGGGGCAAAAAGTATTTAGTCAGCCACTGGCTGTGCAAGTTCTCCTACTTAGAAAGATGACAGAGGTCTGTCATTTATCATAGCTACACTTCAACTATGAGAGACAAAACGAGGGGAAAAAAATCCAGGAAAACACATTGTAGGATTTTTAAAGAATTTTTTGGTGGAAAATAAGTATTTGGTCAATAACAAAAGTTCAACTCAATACTTTGTAACATAACCTTTGTTGGTAATGACAGAGGTCAAACGTTTCCTGTAAGTCTTCAGGTTTGCACACACTGTAGCTGGTATTTTGGCCCATTCCTCCATGCAGATCTCCCCTAGAGCAGTGATCATCTGGATCATCCATGTGCTCTCTGGCAAACATCAGACGGGCCTGGACATGTACTGGCTTAAGCAGGGGGACACGCCTGGCACTGCAGGATCTGAGTCCCTTTCGATGTAGTGTGTTACTGATGGTAGCCTTTGTTACTTTGGTCCCAGCTCTCTGCAGGTCATTCATCAGGTCCCTCCGTGTAGCTCTGGGATTTTTTCTCACCGTTCTCATGATCATTTTGACCCCACGGGATGAGATCAGCTCTTTGTCTTGGCCATGGTTGAGTTTGGAGTCTGACTGTTTGAGGCTGTGGACAGGTGTCTTTTATACAGATGACGAGGTCAAACAGGTGCCATTAATACAGGTAACGAGTGGAGGACAGAAGAGCTTCTTAAAGAAGAAGTTACAGGTCTGTGAGAGCCAGAAATCTTGCTTGTTATCGGACTGAAAAAAGTCCATAAATCAGCTTATAATACATCAGCTGCCGATATATCATACGTCACTAATAATAATCGTAATATTAATGTAAAAAAAGGGAAAAAAAACCTCCTGTATCAGAATTGGTATCAACCGCACTGGTATCGGATCAGAACCTAGAAAATGTGGATCGGCCCATCATTAAAATAGGAAAAACAACACTCTTATGGTGTTTTTTGCACCGGTAACTGAAGCTGCTTTATGCTGTAAGTGTGCCCTGACTTCTGTGGGTTTGTATGAATCTCTCTCTCTGTCTGGCATGTTTGAAGGCGATGGCGGGCCGCAGGGTGGAATGCGTGTGGAAGAGGCACATAGCGGAGCAGCTGAAGCAGAGGGACCGTGTGCAGCGGCAGGCTTTTGAGGAGATCATCCATCAGTGTGAGTGGCACACCTGGTTCTCTCTCCATACTTGTTTTCATCTTCAGAGGACAGCAAACTCCATAGGTCTGCCACTGAGCGCTGGTTTATTGACCTTGGTGCTGACATGGTGGTATGTGGTCCTGGTTTGGGTTGCTGGGGTTTTAAACAGGCTAGTACTGGCCACATACCAGCTTATCGCAACACCTGCTCGTTCTGACCTAGGCTTGGTTTGATATAGGCTGAATAATAATAATAATAATAATAATAAAGAAAGAAGAAAAAAAAGATCGAAGTCTTTGAAGTGAGCAGCAAGTAGGAAGGTTTTAAGTTGAGCGAGCAGCCACAGACGGATTGTGGTAGGGAGTTCCAAGTTTTGGGAGCAGGAGTACTGAAAGACCTGCCAGCCAGCGTGTCTCGTGCGTGCGAGTGACAGCAAGAAGTTCAGTGCCAGAGGATGTCCTGTTATGGAACAGATGTGCAGATGTACTGGGTCGTGACCGTAATATTGACTGTACCAGCTAACTCACGTGACACCCGCTGCATTACCAGCTGAACCTGAAGGGGTTTCCTGGTGAGGGTCGGGGTGGTGAGACTGTTCAGCAGGGTTCAGGTCATATCATTTATGTTATTTATTATATTTTCTGGTTACAGTTCTGGGTCGTGGGGCAGTCTGTCAAGCCTAAAGCCTGGCAGCACTACCCTCGGGCAATCAAAGCACCTTCTGATAGGGTAACCGTTTTTAGGGAAGACTGGATCTAAAAAAATTCTTTGATGTGATATTAAGTATTTTATACATTGCTACCACTGGGATGGTATGGGATTGTGGTAGCCTAGCGGTTAAGGTACTGGACTATGGATCAGAAGGTCCAGGGTTCAAATCCCACCACTGCCATTGTTGGGTACTTGAGCAAGGGCCTTAACCCACACTTGCTTGGATTGTAAGACTGTATAATTAATGTAATTATAATTAATGTTTCTGTTTATAGAGCTGCTTTGAGACAGTGCTGTAATGTACAAAGTGCTAAGGAGATAAATCTTACTTTGACTTTGACCCTCTGTATCCACGGATTGCGGATTAAACTAATTATCAGGGGGAAAAATCCAGAAAGCTCTAAGAATATGGTTCCACGTGAGTGAAAGGATACGCGTTCTTGTCCTTACTTTCTGAACAGTAAAGTATTTTCATAGATATTTACATAAAATTCACATTGAATTAGGTATGGTGAGCAATCTAGTGGTGAATTAAAGTGTACTGGAGCATGTACGTAGGTTTTTTGCAGATACTTTTAGTTTGCAGTTTCAATTATTCATGTGTTTGCTGTCAATAATTAAATGTGATTTTATTTTATACATTTTTTTTGGCCGTCTACGCATGGAAAAATGGCAGACAACATGCGTACGGACATGTATTACGCAACGTTACATTTAATTTCAGTGCGCCATAGAGCTTGTGGAATTGGAGGACCTAGTGTTTTTTAAGGATGTTCCTTATTTGTGAGGGTCAGGGGTGCCTTTCTCCTCTATCCGCCCAAATTAAATACAATCTTTCTCTTCGTCTGTAGATAACAGGTTGTCTGGAGAGTCGGACCTGCAGTCGGTGCTGTCGGAGAGACTGGCCAAAACTGAGAAGTATTAACTACAAAAAAGACAAGGGACCGAACCTCAGGTCAGCGAGCTTTGGCTCACAGTGACCTTCAACCTTTTGTCTGAATCTCTCTCTAAACTCTTATAAAAGAGCTGAATCACTCAGGGGTTTTATGCCGTAGTGATTCGGCCCACTACCCTGTTTGTCGTGCACACACTCGGTGTGTGTATGTGTTTATTCAATAACTTTACCGGTGTTTGTGGTTTTTGGTGTGTGTGTGTGTGTGTGTGTGTGGTGTGCTTGTGTGTGTGTGTGTGGTGTGGGGTGGGTCGCCCGGGGGCAGGCGAGTCGAAGCCGCAGCGACCACCGTGCAGCAGGAAATGGCTCAGATCGGATCAATCACCAAGAGGAAAGCTCACAGAGCTGCTGCACAAGAAACGTGGCGAGGGTTGGCACCAAGCGTCCCCTACCCTCGCTGTTTCTTACTGAGCTTAAGCGGGTTGAACGGGGGGTTAGAAAATGACTGTATATAACTTAAGCTCACAGGGGAAGGAGAGAGGAAACGCAACCTTATATACATGCCAAATGTAACTGATGCGTACTGCTGTTTAGATTTTTCTGGGCGGTAACAGTGAGGCGCCATGGAGGCCTGATCTTAATCATACAATTCTATGGCATATTGGATAATGAGTCATTTAGTGGGACGCCCTTATCCAGAGCGACTTCCATTCAATATGTTATTGCAGTCCAAGCAATTATGGCTTGAGGGCCTCGATCCAGGACCCAGCAGGGGCAGCCTGGCAGAGGTGGGATTTGAACCCTGGACCTCCTGGTCCACAGTCCAGTATCTTAACTGCAGTCCAGTGAAATGAGACCAAAGCGTTCGTCAGGCTGGCCCAGAGAGCGGAGACGAACTCCGATAGCGAACTGACAGAGCTCATAAAACCAGAGTTCACTCGGAGCCCGTAAAAGCCTTCCGCTGGGCAGCTACAGGTCGTACAGATGTTGAAATGCACATCAATTATGGCATGTGTATTTGTTTATTTTACATTCCCTGGCTTGCTTTTGGTTTGATAAAGGCCAGGTCATTGCATTAGCGAACAGGTGTAATGGTTCATGACCTACCTGGAAAATTCCCCATGTAAACCCTGAATGTGCGGTTCGCTATTTGAGTTCGTCTCCTCTCTCCAGGTCAGCCTAATGTTAACCTTTTCTCTTTGTAATTGTTCAAAAATAGACAGGCGGATCCACGGTTTGGGCTCATTTCATCGGTGCGTTCTTTACTATATTATCGAATTATATGATTATGATCCAGGTCCAAGGTACATGAAAAGTCCGTAGCTTTCCTCTTTGCTTGAACCGACCTGGCCTCTCCGCGTTGACCTCGTTCCTCAGCAGGACCTTTCCGTCCTCTCACTAAATAAAAGAGCTGTCTCCTTGTATCGCAGTCTAGAGCGCTGTGAGTGAAAATCCCAGGAGATCAGCAGTTGTAGAAATGCATCCGATCGACGTCTGTTTGCCTAACGACCTGGGTCCTAAATCAGCCTTGCTCACGTCTGAATGACAGAAAACTAGGTAGCGTTCCACTGACTTATGTTTTTGGTATGCGTTTCAAATTCTTAGATAAGGAAGCTAGAATTACCGTACAGTACTGTACTAAAGTTCTAGGTTGTGTTTTAATTAATATTATCGTTTAAAATAAAACACTATGAGCAACATATCTAAACTGCTAATAATGGTTACGTGAGGCTGCCGTGCCCGTGTGTGGGTGATTTGATGTTGCAATCAGTCACGTATGAATGAATAATGTTACAGGTGTTCTGATAAAGTGCTCGGTGCTTGAATTTCCTTGGCTGTCCCCATGTTTCTAACTGTCTACACACCAAACCGGACCAGACCTGATGCTGAAGCAGCATGAAATGATGAAATGAGCAGGGTTTCCTGACCTTTTTGAGCCGCGGCACATGTTTTGCCTTAGAAAAATCTCAAGGCACACCACCAAACAAAAATGTCCCAGAAAGTATATTTATTGGCGCAGTGTGCTTGGTGTGAAACCTGGGCTGGTTTAGTTGAACGCGAAGGTGATATTCTGGCAGGAAATGAAGAAAGACAGCACGAAGATCTTCCTCAACATCTCTGAGTCCCTCTTATTTTTTCGTCTTTGGAGCAGGAAGTTGTACTGCCCTCTAGTGGAAGAGAATGTAATTGTTCTGCCTGTCAATAGACTGCCTGTCCAAATTCACCTGATTGGTACTCTACAATTGAACTTGGATAATCTTCCACGGCATGCCTATTGATTTCTCCCAAGTGTGCCGAGGAAAAAAGGTCAACATGACTCGCCCGTAAAGGTTAAATAAGCGTTTGTTTTTCCAAATTATCTTTATTGACCCCAGTTGTTTCTGCAGCTGGCGCAGAGCGTGATCGAGCTCAATAACCAGATCCAGCAGAAGGACAAAGAAATACAGAGCAACGAGGCCAAGTGAGTACGGCGCTCGGGTTCGATACGAGCCGTCCCGCGTGCCCCGCTCAGCGTTCTGAAGTACGCACGCCTGCGTGTGTGTCTGCGCAGGATGCTGGAGTACCAGCAGCAGATAGCTCACCTGGAGGGCGAGTGCCGAGAGTTGCGGAACTGCCTGTCGGACCTGGAACGGGCCAACCAGACGCTGCGGGACGAGTACGACGCCCTGCAGATCACGTTCGGCGCCCTGGAGGAGAAGCTGCGCAAGACCACCGAGGACAACCTGGAGCTGGTGACGCGCTGGATGGCCGAGAAAGCACAGGAGGCCAACCGGCTCAACGCGGAGAACGAGAAGGACTGCAGGTCAGAAAACACACACACACACAGGGATTCTTAAAGCAATAGGCATCACCGGAAAAGGTGGAACATTTATATACAGTAGACCAAACTGATGCTGGATACAGCAGTCCTTGAAAGTTTGTGAACCCTTTAGAATTTTCTATAATTTCTGCATAAATATGACTAAACATCAGATTTCACACAAGTCCTAAAAGTAGATCAAGAGAAACCCAGTTAAACAAAGAAGACAAAAATATGATACTTGCTCATTTATTTATTGAGAAAAATTATCCAACAATACATATTAGTGAGTGGCAAAAGTATGTGACCCTCTAGGATTAGGAGTTAATTTGAAGGTGAAATTAGAGCCAGGTGTTTTCAATCAATGGGATGCCAATCAGATGTGAGGGGGCACCCTGTTTTATTGTTTTGTGGAGATAACACATTAGTTCCTATTGAGCAGCTGCTAAAGGCTCTGCTATCAGATCTGGATGTTGGAGTAACCGTGCCTGTTAGGGCAATATTGCATGCTGTATGGGTCTGTATCTCAGTGAGTGTGTGTGAGTGATTAACAGTGAACATGTGTTAATTGTCCTCATCAGACAGACGGCACCACACCCTCCCTCACCTATTAAACTCAATCCCAGACCTCACACCCTTCAATATTAATCACTCGCACCTCACACCTTTGGGGGTTACGTTCCAGAACCATGTAGACACCGACCACGCAGAAATTCTGCAGCCTTCTCCTGTAATGTTTAACAAGATGTGAGGATACAATAGAAGAAAGAATAACTTCAGCCTCTGGCTCTTAGCTGTAAGTCACAGGAGCTGCTGTTCCTGAAGTAAACAGATTTAAACACTGAGCTGAGAAAGAAGTCCATTACAGTAGCGCTGTTGTACAGCTCTGGAAATTAAACCCTTTTCTCTGGTCTTGTGTTGATTCTCTGATCTCAGTCTTGTGTTGATTTCTGTATACAGATCGATAAATGCATTTCATATAAGCAGCTATAATGATGCTTCTGTTACAGGTTTTTTTCTTGCACGTTTCACTGTACTTCTTTTAGGTCTGTGGGACTTGATCACATGTACACCGTCTAAAACAGTCCCACTATGTCATGTCTTCTGTAGTTATAATGACTGGATTAACTTTAGAAAAGATCCGTATTTACACTGGAATAGCTGATCGGCTGTGAAATGGTCAGCAGTAAATCACACACATAAAGGAACACAACATATTCGGTTATTTGCGTGTTAGCCAGATTAAACCTGAAATAGAAGCAGGTTTCGAGTGGGACTGGTGAGGAGGCATTTCCATACGTATAGAGCGTGAACGTGGAAGCGTTTAAAAGTGATCAGCCAGCCGTTCAGAAAGAAGCCTCTCTCATTTGAATGATGAGCAGGAATTAAGCTCTGATTGGCTGCCTGTGTCAAAGTCCTGGTTCCTTTTGGCCTTAAATTGGGTTCCCATGAGCAGTTACAGCATTAGCGCTGGGTCCTGAAAGCAGGTGTGTTCTCTTTTTGTACTTCATTTAGTCTTAGTTATACCTAAGGAACCTGATTCTCATGCATTACTCTTAACAAAGGTTTATACAATCTAGGGTTACCTAACTACATTTGGTGTGTAGTGGTTTTGCTTTACATTTGTTTTAGCTTGTTTGGCTCCTTTTTTATGGTTCTGTCCTGCTTAGATGAATCTGACTAGTATGCAAATAACATGCTGTAGTATATATTGAAGTAGCAGTAATAACGTTTTTGTAGCTGCTAGTGTTTGGTTGTAATGTGTATTGGTGTCTGGATTTGAACTATGTATTAATATTTCTGTAAAACCATATTTAGGATTAAATTCCATAAGCATTTGGTTTCCCTCGATCTGTCGTTGTATTATGTTTTTTGTTTTCTTCCAGAATTGGGTCTTCATTGTGGAAATGATACTTATATGTGCTGAATTTCATGACTTCAAAAGCTTGAATGTTCAGCTGTTAAACATTTTTTGCTAGTTTTTGCAGTAAAAAAAACGCCAGGTGAACAATTTCTGATGGGGGTTGTAGAATCTCTTATTTATGTTCATTTGCCTATTTCTGTTGCTGGAATCCAGATTTAGTTATTGTTATTATTTTTGGTTAGTACATATGTGCAGACTTGATTCTTAATTCTGAAGTTCAGGAAGCGTGTAACACTTGTGTCCTTCAGACTGAACGTTTCTCTCTAATGAAAGGCTTGTTTTTTGATGCTGTCAAACCAGACAGTTTTAGTAGGTTTAATAAGCTAACGAATAATGAGACTAAATTCAGATTCCCTACGAAGGACTCTAGATGCGCATGTTAGCACCACACTGGGAACCTCTCTGGTTCTGTTACGTAATGAAATAGGTTGTGTGTTTATTCCAGACGCAGACAGGCGAAGCTACAGAAGGAGTTGGCCGAAGCGGCGAAGGAGCCACTGCCCATCGACATGTGAGTGTGTTATGGTGTAAGGGATTATGAGGGCGCTGCAGAATGTACTCGTGCGACTGGACTGTGAGCTTGTGTTCTGATTGGCTCAGAGATGACGACATCGAGGTTCTTGTAGAGGACTCTGTGAAAGCAGCGGCAGCGGGAGAGACGTCCCCAAACAACCGTCCCTCCATGAGGTACACACTCACACCTTCTTTATCCTGTCTCAACTGTGCCGAGTCGCTGGTGTAGTTCTCAGCGGCAGTTACACTCGATGCAAATTCCAGTCGTTACCACAAGGCGACACTGTTCATTCATTCACGTGCACACATGTTTGATTTTGTTTAAACCCCTCCCTTCTGTCCCCTGTCACTGGCCGGGTGAGGTGTCGTTTGAGAGCTGGGTGTGTGCCTCACTCAAAGGCCCGTCTGATGCTCTTTTTCCTAGAGACCTCATATTATTGGCTATTGGCTACAGCCTGACTAAAACCGCCAACCAGGGAATATTTAAGGTTCAGACCCGGTGGGTTTACGAGAGCCCTCCCTTAGGGAATTGACACGGAATCTCGCGGTGTGTGTTGAGTACAGTGTGTTGGTTACGTTGGAAATGAATGGATGTTTATGAGAGCGACTTACAATTGATACAATCCAAGCAATTGTGGTTAAGGACCCAACAGTAGTAGCTTGAGATAGGGGTCAGGATGGGATTTGAACCCCAGACCTTCTGGTCCATAGTGCAGTACCTTAACCACTAGGCTACCACAGTCAGAGACGTGAGCAAGCAAACGAAAAAAGGACTTTACGGACATTTTATCTGCAGTTTAAGACGGTAAGTGAATTTTCTAAGCCAGAATCAAAAGCTGTTTTACATCCTAAGTGTCTTTTAAAAGGCAAAATAGCTTGGGGTTGGGGGAGGGTTAATTTAAACAAACATGGCGGACGGCTGTGTTCGGGATGTGATATCTGGTGAATGGCTGCATGTAGACGGATGAAAATCGGTCATAATACTAGTAAGTCTTTTGAGCTGGTGATTTGGACAGTGTATTAAGACTATCTTAAGTTATTAAGAATGCAACAAATAATCACAAACGCCACCTAGCGCACCCGCGGACGGTGGCTGTCTGCAGTAAGGGGTATGTTCACTTCAGCCTGTACGATGTACTTCAGATTAAAGTATGTCTTGTTGCACTGCAGCAGCAGCAGTCATTCATTTGAACTGTTTTGCTCTTTTTGTTGGGGTCCATCAGTAAGCGGATGTCCCAGATGCCTCCTCCTGGAATCCTAGATTCGATCTCCAATATGTTTGGGTAAGCAACTGGTCTAGTCGGTTCCTGCCTTATTCGGTGAAATTCTCATGGACGGAACGCGATTCTTAGTTACGTAACCGATTCAGTCACCGGCACATTTTCAGTCACATTTCTTGCTTGGTCGATGTCTAATACTCTCCAGAGAACACGCGTGTGTAATTTGTGTGCATTTGTGTGTGTGTGTTTTTGTGCACATTAGCAGACGGCGGTCGCTGAACCCGATCGGTTCCCCCTCGGAGAGCACCGATGCTCCCTCGGGAGTTTGCGCCGAGGTCCGGGTCCCGTCCACGGCGCTCCACGTGTTTGTGAGTCCCTTTCATCCCTGTCTCTCCTCGTTGCTGACGCGGTGCTGGTTGGGATGGCAAGGTCTGAGGCCGAGGCTCCGCCCTGAAGCTCCTTCGGCCCCTCCCAATCGACTCTAGGTGTGCGCGCTCGGTCTGTGGGGCGGCGGACACCGACGGATGTGCAGCAGCATACGTTTCTAATAACAACAGCACGCATCGCGGAGGTGTCCCCCCCCACACACACACACACACGAGAGAGAGGGGGCGGAGCTTCAGGAGGCGACCGAATTGAGCCCGCACACAGCTACTGACGTTAGAAGGCTTCTGAAGGCATCTGAAATGGTCTTTGTGCCTCCTGCAGGATGCCCACGATGGCGAGGTGAACGCCGTCAGGTTTGGCCCCGGCTCGCGCCTGCTCGCGACAGGAGGAATGGACCGCCGGGTCAAGCTGTGGGAGGTGATCGCAGGTACGAGACGCTGAGTGTTGATGGTGATGCGAAACGAATTCCCTTAGTCGTCTGAGGTCTGTGATGAGATGTAAAAGGTCTGAAGCCAAGGGCGCCGCCCCCAAAAGCTCCATTTCGTCCCTCCCGGCAGTCCTTGCACTGTTTCCCAGCATGCTCTAGGCGTGTGTGTTGGGTCTGCGGGGCCGCTGATACAGAGGGGTCCACTGCTGCCTGGTGTGTCTTAGAGAGCAACGACACACTGCAGCAGTGTCCGACATCCCCACACACACACACACACACACACACACAGGAGGGCGGAGCTGAGGGAGGCGAGCGGCTCATGATCTCCAGTTTTCAAGCTGAGACCTTGAGCAGATGAGAATTTTTTTATTTTTTAAATATACATAGATTTAGCCCCGCCCATACGCGCGTGACCCCTGTCCGCTTTGTGTCCGCAGGCCGCTGCGAGTCGAAGGGCGCGTTAATGGGAAGCAACGCTGGAATCACCAGCATCGAGTTCGACAGCACTGTGAGTGACATGCACATTCAAAACCGAATCACTCCAGTGAATCAAGTAATCAGAAGAATGAATCAAATCGGCTTTTTCGCCATGTTAATGGGACCCGTGTCTGTTTCTCCTCAGGGCTCGTACCTTTTGGCTGCATCCAATGACTTTGCAAGCAGAATATGGACCGTAGACGACTTCAGACTGAGGGTAAAACATAAACACACACACACACACAACACTTGCTCATGATGTCAAAGCCCAGAGGTTGTGTTGTCATGGTCTGTGATGCTCATGTAAAAGGTCCGAGGCCGAGGTCCCTGCCCTCACCTTTCTTCCAGCAGCCCTTGCTCTTTCCCAGCATGCCGTAGGCCTGTGTGTTGGGTCTGCGGGGCGGCTTATACTGCTGGACGCTCTGCTCAGTGTGTGTGTGTCCGAGAGTCCGACGGCACACGCCCTGCATCGGCGTCCAACAGGGGGCGAGACACGAGCCACTGATCTCAACCCGATACTGAGACCTGTAGAACAACGTATGCATGCTCGTGTGTGTGTGTGTGTGTGTTTGGGGGCGTGCCTAATCCGTATCTCTGTCCCTCCAGCACACACTAACCGGCCACAGTGGGAAGGTTTTGTCGGCTCGGTTCCTGCTCGACAACGCTCGCATCGTCTCGGGAGCCTACGACCGGACGCTCAAGCTGTGGGACCTGCGCAGCAAAGTCTGTAAGAACACACCCGCCCGTCTGAACGATTCACTGATTCAAACACTGACCCGAGTGAGAGCGATTGGAATCCTGGCTATTTCTGATTGATTCACTTATTTAAACACTGATTTGTTAAATGAGTTGGGAATCTCTGCTGATTTTAAATGATTCACTGATTCAAACACCTACCAGTTGAGAGATGAGTGGGAATCTTGGCGTTTTTTTTAAATGATTCACTGAATCAAACACTGACTAGTTGAATAAGATGGTTATGAATCTTGTTTTTTTTATTTTAATGTTTTACTTATTGAAAACAAATCATGGGATTTAAACACTGCTTAAGATGAGAACGATTGGAATAGTACCTGTTTTTGTTTGTTTGACTGATTTAAACACTGACTCGTTGGGAGTTGGGAATCTTTGCTGTTTTAAATGATTCACTGAGTCAGAGACCCATTGTTGAGTGAGACAGGAGGGATTATTGCTCTTTTAAAAAGATTCACTGATTCAAGCACTGACTCGAATAAGATCGATTGGTATCTGGGCAGTTTTTCATTGGTTCACTCATTTAAACACTGACTCGTTCAAATAAGAGGTCCGAATTTTTGTGTTTTTAAAATGATTCACTGATTCAAAGACTGACCAGTTGAATGAGATGCTTATTAATCTTGTTTTTTTTTTTTTTAAATGATTCACTTATTGAACACTGAGCAGTCTGATGAGATAGGTGGGAATCTTGGCTTTTTTTTTGTTTAATGATTCAATGGTTCACTGATTTTTAATGGAACACTGACTCGAGTGACAGCGATTGGAATCTGGGCTATTTCTGATTCCCTTATTTAAACACCGATTTGTTAAATGAGACAGTTGGGAATCTTTGCTGTTTTTAAATGATTTACTGATTCAAACACTGACTAGTTGAATGAGACAGTTGGGAATCTTTGGTGTTTTTAAATGATTCACTGAGTCAGAGACCCTTTGTTAAGTGAGACAGGTCGGAATATTGCCCTTTTAAAAAGATTCACTGATTCAACACTGACTCTTAAAATGAGTCGAATCATTAACTTGGCTCTTTCTAAGTTATTCCCCCTCTGGTTTGTGTCCTGCCCCTGGCAGCTTCAGGTTTGTCCTTCAGTGCCGACATGCTGCACCGGGCTCCGGACCTTCTCCCTGAGCCAGAATAAAGAAAAGATATGATGGTTGTAATTGTTTCTGAGGGTTGTCCGGTCTTTCTGACGCAGGTATGAAGACCGTGTTTGCAGGCTCCAGCTGTAACGACATTGTGTGCACTGAGCAGTGTGTGATGAGCGGCCACTTCGATAAGAAAGTGCGCTTCTGGGACATCCGGTGAGCCGTCATGTAATCAGTTCATCAGTTGACGTCGATGCATCATGGCGAAGTTACACAGGCTAAATCCACTGTGTGTGTGTGTGTGTGTGTGTGTGTGTGTGTGTCAGTGCCGAGAGCACGGTGTGTGAGCTGGAGCTGCTGGGGCGAGTCACGTCGCTGGACCTGAACCACGACCGCACCGAGCTGCTCACCTGTTCCCGTGACGACGTGGTCAAAATCATCGACCTGCGCAACAACGCGGTGAGACAGACCTTCAGGTACGTATGGAAGGCACGAGCAAGAGTTTGGCGGCCCCTGTTTGCGCGGCTGTGTAACTACAAAGCCCGTCTCTGGTGTGTTTTCAGCGCTCAGGGCTTCAAGTGTGGCAGCGACTTCACCAGAGTCACCTTCAGGTACGAATCGTGAGCGCGACAAGCATGCTCCGTGATCTTGCAGTAGCTAACGCGTGCCTGTTCGTTCTCAGCCCGGACGGGAGCCACATAGCGGCGGGCTCGGCAGACGGCGCGCTGTACGTGTGGAACGTCCTGAAGGGGAACATGGTGCGAGCGCTGGATAAAGTACACAGGTAGTTGCAGCACCGGAGGTCCACTGACAAGTTGTGCTCTACATTAGGGTGCCAGTGAGAGGTACGGGGGAAAATATGAAAGATGTGCACTTATCAGGCCCCGCCCCCTCAAAACGACTGCGTTCACATGCATTAGTAATCGCACAGCTGCAGAAAAGCAGATTTTGTCACTGATTCAAACGCTGCTTTATTGGACAGATCTGGACATCAGACGGTCTGTTGCACTAATCGAAGCAAAATCTAGATTCGAACGCCTTCCCATGGTAGAGCTCCAGGTTGGCACGACCCAGGCGGCAGCAACCGGATTTCGACTTTGCCGCCGGCCAATAATCTCAGAGAAAGACTTAAACTTCAAACTTGAATCATTAATACGTGAAGTGCGTCATTCTGAAGCCATTTCACGGCTGCTGCGTGTAGTTCCAGGGTTGCCAGATCCCGCAAGAGAAATAAGCAACCAGGACTATGAGGGGGAAAATGCCCAAAAGAAGCGAAGTCTCTTAGAATAAACTGACCTGGCAACCATGTTTGATTTTGCTAGCAACTTCTGGGACAGCCCAACACTCAGACTGAGAAAACCGATTGGAGATACATGCTCTGAGAAATGTGATTACAGAAATAAATTACAGCTCTCCGATTTCTAGATCTTAATTCGATCTGAGAAATCGGAGTATGCTGTTCTTATTTCTTTATATATATATGAAATGCATTTGGGGTTTGGGGGTGAGACTGTTAAGCGCTCTTTATTCGTGTCCGCTGGCACCCTACACCACACATACGAACTTTTCCGACCAACAGACGAGCCAAATTGATATATCGTGTGTGTCTGTGTGTGTAGCTCCTGCGTCAACGCGGTGTCGTGGTCGCCATCGGGTTCCTTCGTGCTCAGCGTGGAGAAGAGCAGCAAAGCCGTGCTGTGGTCCGACATGTGATCGGCTCGGCCTCGCTCCTGACCGGTTTAGCCCTGCTCTGGCTGAGACGCTCCCTAGCGGGACATCGTGGCTCACTTTATTTCCAGGCACTTTTACTGGGGGAGGGGGAGGGGGAGGGTGGGGCGCCTGCATTGAGAGACCTGGTTTTAACCGTTCTCATCAGTTACTCCTGTCTTTTCTCTTAGTCCTCCTCTGTGTGTGTGTGTGTGTGTGTGTGTGTGTGTGTGTGTGTGTGTGTGTGTGTGTGTGTGTGTTAACTCAGATAAATAGAGCTAAGCGATTGGAGCTCCATTCCGCATCAGTTAAGCGGCTGGACTACAGACCTGAAGGTTTGGGGTTTAATCCCCAGCGCTGTCCCGCTTGGGCCCTTGAGCAAGGCCCGCGATCGCTTGGACTGTCCTGCTCAACCGCCACCCAGTGTCATGAGCTTCCGGTGGTCCCTGAACGTTGCTTGACCTGACCCTGTGTTAGGATCCTTAATTAAAATGGTTAAATATATTAATGAGAGAGAAATCATGGGATGTTTTTAACGTTTCCCATTGCCTGTACCATCCCCTACCACAGAAGGAGGGAGGTTGTAGGCCAGCACTAATGGCCACTGACCATATTATATCTGTAGACTAGAACATGGGGCGCAGGAGTAGTGGGTTAGTGTTGTGAGAGAAAGACGTTTTTAAAAAAAAAAACCTGGAGTACCAGATTACACAAGCTCTCAAACCGACACTGATAGTGGGTCTGATCTTGGTTCCCCCTAGCAGCATTGCCAGCTGGTTTTCAGATCAGTGTCCCGAAAACAGGTCTGCTCCAACTCCGGCGGCTCAGTGCTATGGTTCCCTGTGGCCCCGGGTTCAAATCCCGGGCTGGATTTGCACTGTGTTGTTGTGATGGACAGGCCTGAGCACAGTGCAGTGACCACAGTGAGCAAATGCTCGTTGGAGTGGTGTAAAGAACACCCCTGTTGGTCTCTGGAGCAGCAGCTTTAGAAGCGAGTCCAGTATGTCGTGTGTGATTGCTGTGAATGTATGATTGCCAGATGTTGAGGTTGGTGAAGGAGGATGATGTATTATTTTTGATTCTTTGGCTAATTAAAGTAGATACAAGGACAGTCTGGACAGTGTCCAACGCACTGAAAGAAAAATGGTGGCCACTAAAATGTATCAAATGCCACACCTTTCTTTGGTTGTTTTTATTTTATTTTTAAATGATGCATTGTAAAAGAAGGAACGTTTTTGTTGATGACCCCTTGTTTGAGCCACTCCACATTTAAGCTCCTGGCCTTGGAAAGATGCACTAAAGGCCTTTTCACACCGAGTACGGATGCGATATTTTTTTTTTACGTAATAGGACCTTTTTTCTTCTAAACCCTCTGAAACCCTCTGTCCATTTTTGCTTTCTTTAATTTCCCTTCCCTTCTCTTAATGTGTCATGGAGATTTGGTCGTGTCTTTTTCCATCATCAACTCAAAGACACGAGCGAGGCTTAGCGCAGGAAGTTTGCATTATTGTGGGACTAGAATGCACTTTGATAAACAAGAAACCGGTTCCCTCCAGTCGCTGTGAGTTTATCACCATCACTTTCCAGCCTTCCAGCGATCTCTTCCAGCTCTTTTCTTTCATATCCATGCTTTTAGGGTCAGCCTGTTGCTCGTCCTATAAGCCCTTATGAGCTGTTCTGCCCGGCAACCGAGCTCTGATTGGTCAGTCTGAGTTGAATGCAGAAATTAGAACAGGCTCCGATTCTAAATATACGCAACATCGCAGTCCGTGGGTTTCGGACTTGGTGTGAAGCACGGTTTTAATATATGTGTTTTTTAAAACTTGACGTGGGTGTTTTTTCGGTGTGAAAAGGCCTTTACTCTTCTTGGTGCCCCTTCGATTGAAGCAGCTGATTGAGCTTGGGATCACAAACGTTGCCAAATTCGCTTGATAACATTCTGTGCATGTACTGTAATCATGGCGAATCTTTATGCTTTCTCTCTCTTTTCCATCTCTTAATAACTGGATCGTGTCTGAATTATATGCGAGGCCTTAAAATGTTAGACACACACATACACACACACACACACACACACACACACACACACGTGCACATACACTTGTCATATTTGTGTCTGTCTGGCTTAACTGCGGGAGATGGCAGACATCGAAATGACGTTCACTGCCACCCTGTCTATACCCTGTCTTACTTATCTATGACCCACATTGTACTGGGTGGGCACTAGAGTGGGTGGGGCTTGGCGAGTCCGGCCATCGAGTGGGCGGGGCGTAGGCTGATCCAGATGAAACGCACTTTAGGCATATAAGAGATGCTCAGAGGAAACACCCACGCATGCATGCATAACGGACGCGTGTCCCCTCCTCTGTACGGTTATGTCATCATCCGAGACGCAGCGGCTGGTTGGCTCGCTCGGCGCCCAAGTGGGCGGGGCTTGGAATGATGTCCCATTGGCTAGTGAATTGTATAATATATGTGTCTGTGAGAAACGTTTACACGCGAAGAAATTTGTGACATCCTCCAACCGCCTCCTGTCGTCTTTTGTGTGTGTGTGTATGTGTGTGTGTGTGTGTGTGTGTGTTGATTATTAATATTGCTTAGACTGTCACATGCTTTGTACATGTGATTATGGTGTGTGTGTGTGTGTGTGTAATCTGCCCTGAGCACTAGACTGCTGACCTTGTCTGCATGGTGTTACACAAAACTCTCCATACACTCAAACCTGTGTGTTCTCTCTATACCATAGCCGGGAAAAGTGGTCGTTCTGTAATCTTGGATGTGCATTCAGAACACGAGCCCTCCCTCGTACATACAATCCAGTACCGGGCAAATGTTTCCCATATGGAATGAATGGGTTCCAGACCCCCGGAAAATCCCCCTGTATAAGGCAGTATGCATTAATGGAGCTGTATTGTACAGGAGCTCCTGATTTATGATGGGGATATGTTCAACAAATCCATCATAAGATAAAGGGATCAAGAATCGATTAGTTTGATAGAGCGTCTGTACTGTTATAATAGCGGAGCCTTAATGATAAGTAATGATAAGCAAATTCATGTTTAAAACACTTACATTGACTTACAGTTGGCCAAAACCCTCAACACAGCGCTTATTTCATAATAAAGTGATGAAAATCTTATGTAATTCTTATCAAGTAATGGATTGAAAGTGAAAAGTAAAAGCAAAACACTTAATCTATTGGAGAACTCCGGGCGCTAGCATAGCTGCTAATGCTAACTGCAGCCTGTTTTCTGGACGATTCAGTTCCTGTTTCCCTTTTGGCTACGTTCTTATTTATTATCCCAGCTAATGTAAATGCATTTTCGTCATACATTATGCAAATCCCGCTCTCAGTGAGACTCCTAATTTATTTTTTTCTGCTAAATGTTTAGGGAACCAGAACCAGAGCAACCTGCCAGTGATGACTCATGGTCCCTTGTTTAAAACATTTACTACGACATAAAAAGGGATGTAACCGAGAAATACTGAATCCTGTCATTCATTGTGTTGATCAGTGCATTATATGTGTATATAGGTGTGTGTGTGTGGTTGTGTGCAATCACCTAGAACTTCACAATCCCCTCAGAGTCGAGAGTAGCTCCATATTGTTTAAATACATTGGTACACAGGCCTCACACAGATAGTAAAACCAACTCCAGAGAGAAATCTTGCTGACTCTTGCAAACCTCACCAATCTTGTGAGAGGAAACCGAAGGCGGAGCTTCCATCCCACACACCTTACAAATACAGCCACACACAACACATCAGACCACACACCTGTCCGTTTGGTTACCTGTAATACGCGAACATACCTGTCTGCACGCCTGCACTCACAGGTGAGTCTGATTCGTTAAACACCTTCATTATTATTATTATTATTATTATTATTATTATTATTATTATTATTGTATCAATAACTTACCTGTTGATTGTATTATTGATAATAACCCTATAATAAATATATAATAATGTATAGATTGTAGGTGTTTTCAATAAGCTGTATAAACATTGGATAAAAAGATATTGTGACATTAATTTATGTGAATATTAAAGGTACTGTGAAGGTTTAACTGCTCTTCGTGAAGTGTGTGTGTGTGTGTGTGTGGAGGGATTAGGATTAAGGTGTAAACTGCTGATGAGGAGGAAACACAGTTGAGAAAATCCACTTTAGTCAAGTGGCTCATTAACACCGCACAACTAAACGTTTGTACATATTCGGGTGTGTGTTTATTTTCTTTTTTTTAGGTGACATCATGAGTCCGAAACACGTAATTTACAAGAAAATGTCACGTGACAAATCTGTAAGAATCACATTCAGTTTTCTCATTCTCTCTGTGATATAGTTCATTATGTAACATTGATATTGTGTGTGTGTGTGTGTTGTCTGTAGGTGGGCATATACATGGGGAAACGAGATTTTGTGGATCACTGCGACTTTGTCGAGCCTGTTGGTAAGGTCACCTGTCAATCAAATTAGATAATGATCTGTCAATCACAACGAAGCTTCACTGGTTACCATGGAAACTATAACTCACTCTGCTGTCCTGCTCAAACAGTGCAAAGGCAAGTACAATGGAGCCTCGGAGTTCGAGCGCTCCTTTAGTCAACCAATTGGGACGTCTGTTCGAAATGATTTGCCCCCAGATTCAAACTAAAATTCTGACTGAACATCAGCAAAACCTGGACATGTGTGACCCAGCCTCAGCGGGGGTATCTGAAATGAATTGGATTCTGATTTCGAACAAACTTCTGGACATAGGTGCATATAGCTCATTCTTGGGGTGCTCAAGCATCACTAAACTGCATCCCAGCACTCCTGAAATAGAGTAAAATGTAGGGCTTTTTTTTGTTGTTGTTGTTGTTGTTTTTTAAATGAAAATGTCTTCTGCGCTCTGCTGTGCTCAGGCACCAATGGCGATCACACTATGGCCAAACTGGAGCTAGGTTTAGAGCACTTTGCTGCTCCGATTTGACACCCTGCAACTGGTTCAACCTACTCGAACCTACTTACTGTTGACCTTTCCGAAGCAGAGCCAATGAGATGTATGACATACCAAAAGCAGCTTCGTTTGACAGATCTGTATTATGGAAACTCCATATTCTCACCGTTCGCCGTGCCCAGAGCTCTTTAATTCCTGTTTGCCTCAGATAACAGTTTCATGGTTACTTGAAGCTTATTTATTTACATTTATCTAATTTAGCAGACGCCCTTATCCAGAGGAACGTACAAATCACACAGTCTTACTTAATTAATTGTTGGTTAAGGGCCTTGCTCAAGGACCCAACAGTGGCAGCTTGGCAGAGGTGGGACTTGAACCCTGGACCTTCTGGTCCATGGTCCAGTACCTTAACTGCTAGGCTACCACAGTCTAGCGATTGACAGGAGTGTTTATTCACTATAAATGACAAATATCAGAATAACAACTAAGGTGCAATGTTCAATCAGATCAATTAATAATACAAGTAATAATACAAAGAAAACAAGCTTGCATTCATTTTGTTGTTGTGTGTCTGTCTGTCTCTTGTGTCTCAGATGGTGTAGTGCTGATTGATCCGGAGCAAATTAAAGGAAAGAAAGGTGAGAGAGGTTATGATTCAGTCACAGCTTTCTGAATCACATCACCAGGGTTAGGTGAAGAAATGATATGAGTAACCCGTAAAGATTCTGAGTTTAGGAATCCAGGAAGCTTTGCTACTAGCCAGCGTATGTTTGGTAAACAGCCACACATCACCTTATAAACACATTCAGGATAACAAAAAGATAAGTAAATGGCCCCTTATTGGACAGGGTATCATTAGACACGATTCATTGTCTGGATGCTACTTACTAGGAACACTAGGGGGCACTCTTGCTCCACTATAGTTTTCTCTGGAATTGTGGCTTATCATTGACCTTCAGAAAGCTTTAAACAGGGTCCATTTCTAGGTCCATTTGTTTTCTCATTAAACTACAACACAATTAAACTACGTTTCATGTTGAATAGGCACTGATGAACTAGAATCCACTTGAACATGAGTCCTTGATGACATCATCCATGTCTGTATCATCAGTGCTGCGCTGAATAACGTCGGAATGTCCGTCCTTAACATACCAAAGTGGCCTAATAATGTGTTTAGCTGGTTCTCATAATACTTATGTCCTCCCGACAAAGTCTGCTCGTACGGCTCCGAATAATCAAGGACAAACCATGACAAGATTCAGTTTTAAGGATCATTATACATGATACAATTCTGCTCTCTGATTGGTCAAGACAGAGGTGGGATTACCTCAGATATAACTTGTTACAAATAAGTGTTGCCTCCTGTGGTGTGTGTGTGTGTGTGTGTGTGTGTGTGTGTTTGAGACAGTGTTCGTCATGCTCTCTTGCACGTTCCGCTACGGGCGCGAGAATCACGAGTACGTGCTGGGATGGTCGTTTCGGAGAGACATCTTCGTGTGCACGCGGCAGGTTTATCCCCCACTGCAGGACCTCGAGCGCTCCATCCACACCAAAGTACAGGAGAGACTCCTGCGCAAACTCGGGCACAATGCCCACCCCTTCTTCTTCGAGGTGAGACGGCCAATGGCCCAACAGGTGACAGTACGGTATGCTGGGTAATGGGTTAATGTGGGTTACTAATGCTGCCTCCTGCTTAGACAGGAATGCTGGGTAATGTAGTTTCCTGCATACACAGGAATGCAGCGTGCTGTTTATAGTAGCGTATCAGACTTATGCTGCAGGACTGCTGGGTAATGTAGTCTTCTGCGCTGTTCTGAAAATGTATACATTGTGTGTTTCAGTTTCCCGATAACCTGCCATGCTCAGTAGGTCTGCAACCGGCTCCCACGGACGAGGGGAAGGTAACGAGGATAGGAACCACATATAATTACAGTGGTGCTTGAAAGTTTGTGAACCCTTTTGCATTTTCTAATATTACTGTGTTTATGGGACAAGTCCTTATTGTAGATGAAGAGAGCCCAATTAACAAACAGGAAATTGTCATTTATTTGTTGAGGAAAATGCTCTAATATGTATGTGATTATGCAAAAGTATGTGAACCCTTGTGCAGCAATAACTGTTGACCAGTTCTGCACATTAGCATAGAGGAATCTTAGGCCATTCCTCAGTCCAGAACAGCTTCAGTTCTGGGACATTGGTGCTTCCGTGACTTTTAAACTGGATTAAGGTCAGGACTGTGATTTAGCCGTTCCTTTAGAATTCACTAAAAGGCCAATGTGGGGGAGACCTTTAGTTGCTTAGGTGTTACCCTGCGTTCCTTTGTGACATGGCAGACTTGCACACTTTGCTTTTGGAGTGATTGTTGTTAGTAGTGTGCCCGTTTTGAAAATGTGGAAAATATAAAAGGTATTACAGTTAAAGTGTTAAGTACTGATATGTAAAACATAAGTTACTTACTGCTAATCCTGGAGGTTCACAAACTTTTACCTCTCACAGATCTGTAATATTGGCTCATTTTCCTCTTAAAATCAATGACCAAATATAACATGTGATCTCATTAATTTCGTTGGGTTCTCTTTATCTGGTTTTACGACTTGTGTGAAATCATATTATGAACTGTATTATAAATTTAACACCACGCATGCGTGTGCTGTGTGTAGCACTGTGCCGTGGAGTTCGAGGTGAAGGCGTTCTGCGCCGAGAATCAAGATGAGAAAGCTCATAAGAGGTGGGCATGGTCACCTGTTTACAATAAATGAAATAGGATAATGTTAGGAGCTATTGTACTGTATGCTGTTTGTGCAGGAGCTCGGTGCGCTTGGCTATAAGGAAAGTGCAGTATGCTCCTGATAAAGGTGGCCCCGCTCCGTCTAATGAAACCACCTGTGAGTTCATGATGTCGGACAAACCGCTGCACATGCGCGTCGCTCTGGAGAAAGAGGTGGGACCTGACGCTCAGTAGCACCGCCTGTGGTGGTCGATAGAATGCCGTGGCCTGGTTCTAAAGTGTTTACTGAGTGCAGAAGACTAAAGCAAGGTTTCATTCATTTATTTGCATTCGGTCAATTCTAAGAGCCTTAAATGATTAAGACTGGGCGCTAAAGACCCTAAAGACGAATGAATAAAGATTGGAAGACACGGTAAAAATATAAGCAAAAAGCCACTGCCTTAGGGGAGACTGGGTGCCAACGTGTTTTTCAACTCTAATGGGTAAAGGATTAATGCCCTAAAGGCTAGGATTCCTAACCATCCCAAAAGCTGGGAGCAATAACAGCTAAGACTAAGGATGACGTTCCTTGGTGAGTAACTAAGAAATAAATGATTAAATGTAAAGACTAACTCAGAGCACCCTAAATTCTAAGGGACACTGATGGCCCCCTCAGACCAGTGTCTAAAACTGGGGCCGGATTCACGTCTTAAGAAAGGAAAATCTTCTGAAACTTCACTCGTAAGAAAAAAGTTACGAAAAAAGGGTTATTCTTCAAAGAACTTCTTAATCATGATCTGAAATCGTTTCTTAAAAACAATTCTAAGAAGACGTGTTATTCTTGAACACATTCTGTTCTTAAATGTTTTCCTAACCTTACGATAGCCTCGCACTTTTCTTGAGCTGTAAGACTTGAAGGTAAGCATCGTAATTTACCGAACTTTAAACAGTGTAGTTATTGGAAATAAGACCACTATTATTTACCCAAGGAGATTAGAGGAAATATTGGAAAGGACGGTGTCTCGTGGCATACACTGTAAGCCATAAAATGCAACACAGCCTAAATGAAGGAAATAATTGAAGTTTTGAAGATAATATTTCAGAACTTTCCGTTTTCAGGAATTGCTTTTAAGGACTTTCTTATGAACTTCTTAGTGTTTGTCTTAAGAAAGCTTTCGTGAATCCGGCCTCTGTTGGACCAAAAAACAAAAACTTACATGGTCTGGTCAGTTTTGGCTAAGTTGGACTACGAATCAATACGCATGCGTTCAGAGCTGCCTCTGCTGGACCCTTAAGCAAGACCCTTAGCAGTCAAGTGCAAAATGTAAATGACATTGTGTGTTAAGTAAATGTAATATGTAAATATCAGAGCTAAAGCACTAGGGTTGATGGCTCCTAGGACTAGAGAAAAAACAAAGACTAAGCACTAGTAGAAGATCTACTAAAGGCTTTGGGTTAAGAGCCTAAAGACAAAGCTCAAAAGTCTAACTGCTGTTAAGGTAGTGGTCCATAGACCCAAATCTTGAGGGTTCAAGTCCCAGCGCTGCCACTGCTGGGCCCTCAGATTGTACCTTGTAAGATTTCAGAATTGCTGTGTGGAATGACGAGTCCTGTTTGATCGTTCTGTCTCAGACGTATTACCATGGTGAGCCCGTTAATGTTAGCGTGGACATTGATAACAGCTCGAGCAAGGACGTGAAGAACCTCGCAGTCTCGGGTAACACACACACACACACACACACACACACACTGAGTGGCCTATTGTTACTGTTCATTTCTGTTAATCTATTGTCTCTGTTGCAGTGGAGCAGGTCACTAATGTGGTGCTTTACTCCAACGATAAATACACTAAAACTGTGGCATGTGAGGAAACCAAGTACGTAATACACACACACACAGAGCTAACAAATGCTATTTTTCAGTGTTCTATGTAGTTTTTATTAAGTTTGCAGTTGCATCACTGTGCAGGACACCTTGCTTAATAATAAAAAGCTTTTTACAGTTAATTATATTACATATGTATATGTGTGTATGTATATATATATATATATATATATATATATATATATATATATATATATACAGTCCATGTAATGTCATAGGGACGAATATGGCACCCTTTCTGTGGAATGGCTCATCTATGTTCAGAGCATAGGCAGTGTTACCCTGAAGGCTGGGGGCGAAGAGTATGACGTCAGAAACCACTTTCTTTGCTATAGAGATGCTGTGCCATCAGGAACAAGTCTGAAGAAAGTGTATACCCTCTACCCATTACTGAAGAACAATGCTGAAAGGCGGGGCTTAGCTCTGGATGGAAAGCTGAAGCACGAGGACACCAACCTGGCCTCCTCCAGCATGTGAGTGTGCAACCCAGTGCATCATGGGCAATGTTTTGATCTCGAAATGTGATTTCTCTGTGGGAATGAAAATATCTCTTCTCCGAAAGGTTAGGGGTGAAGGGTTGTATTAAACAGGCCAGTGACCCAACAGGCTAAGGGTAAAGGACTAATGGTCCAATGGGAAAGGACAAAAAAGCCATACATCTTAAGGGCGAAGGACCAAGGGCATGTTGAGATCAAAATGTTGAAATTTTTTCCAAGAAAAAAGGTTGGGAACCACTGCCCTAAAGTGGCTAATCAAAAGCTAGTAATGGCCTTCAACAAAGGGCTTTAAAGTCTAAGGACAATTGCCTACATTACCCAAATGGACTAAAGGACAAAGGCTAACCATGAGCAACTGGTCTAAAGACTAGCACTATAAAGCCACAGAGCAAAGAACAAGAGCCAGTGGCTAAAGGCCCATAAATACAGAGACTAACAGCTGGTCGTGAAATATTAAGTGCCCTTCAGGCTAAAACCGAAGATTCAAGATCCTAATAGTAAGGCTAATACCAAAGGCTAAGTGTTCCAAAATTAGGAGACACACTAAAAGCGGGAGGCAAAAGATTGTGTGCGCTGGATTATAAAAACAACTAAGCACTCTATAGGTGAAAGAGTCCTAAAATCCTAAAAGGACTTAAAGGCAAAGGGAACTATGGGCTAGGCTGAAAGTTTTGAAGGGCACAATGGAAGGTTTAGGGCAAATGTATAAGGACTTCTAAGGTTATAAAGACTGTGGACGAAGGAATATGGAGTTTAAATGCTGAGCCTTAAATGATAAAAGTAGAGAAAAAGATTCAGGTGTTGGGTGAAATATATACTGTAGATGCTTCATTATTAGTGTATGTATAAAAACATATAGAGATAAGAGTATGTTTTGTTTGTGTGTAGAGTAAAGGCGGAGGTGCTGAAGGAGATTCTGGGGATGCTCGTGTCCTACAGAGTGGTGGTCAGGGCCACTGCAGCTGGGTGAGTTTGTATATTTGTGCAGGCATGTAACGTGTGTGAGATGTATACTATTAATATTTAGACATAACATAATTTTTCCTCCTTTCTTTGATACAGCATGATCGGATCGAGGTACGTCTGGATTTCAGTTGTTCAAATCACAGATACTAGCGTGCAAAAGTTTGGAATGACTTTGAAACAGTAGGTTGATCCAACTCAGTAATTCCACCTCTGACCAGCAGAGGGTGCCAAAGATAACTCTTTCTCAGTGCAGTGCAGTGCCCCACTTTGCCACTCTCTGTTCGTCAGAGGTGGTGCAGCCTGGCCACATATAGTACACAGGATTGTGGGGAAAATGAGTTTCCAGATCATGCAGTGCTTTCTCATTAAATTCAGACACATTTCAGAAGGCCATCTTGACAAGTTTCCTTACTGAAATACCTTACCTCAGGACGCTCTGATGAAATCGAGCATACATCACCTTATAAACACATTCAAGATGGCAAAAAGATAACAAAAACAAACTGCACTCATTATCTTTAAAGAAAGTTTTTATTTGCCGCTCTATAGTTCTCTCTAGCTTTTTGTTATCATTGACCTTCAGAAGGCTTCAAGCTTCAAACTCACTGACAATTCATATTCATTATTATGAAAAGATCACTCTAATTCCAGTTGCTTATTAATTAAACACTAAATGATTTAGTTTCACATTGATTAAACACTAGTTCAGTAAATTACACTTGAACGTGAAATATCAATATTAAGTCAAATTAGTCGAAATACTGCGTTTTACCGGTTCTAATCATACTTAGATCCTACAGACAGGATCTGTTTGTACAACTGAAGTTAATGCTACCTTAATACTAATACTTAATACAAAAGTATCAATAGAGATTTCTTAGCCGTGCGTAACGTGTGATGTACGTGTCTTTTAGCGAGGTCGCCGTGGAAGTCCCATTCCTGCTCATGAACCCCAAACCTGAGGAAGGTAAGCTAATCAGCTGCACGTCCTGTTTGGTACTGTTAATATTCTTCTGGCTAATTATTTTCCCTTTCTCCTCCTGTCGTTTCCTCCGGGACCTCACAGCTAAAGACAGGTGAGCATTTCAAAAGAAATAATCTAAGCTAGATGCACGAGGAGGCTAGGAGCTAGGTCATTTAGCAGAACCGGCACCAAGTAAAGCAACATCTATCTGCATCGAGCACTTTCTGATAACTGTTGTTAACATGTCTCACTGTGTGTGTGTAGCGAGGGCGACGTGGACCTGGTGTTTGAGGAGTTTAAACGCTCGTATCTGAAGGGCGTGGTTGGTGATGATGACGAATCTGCTGAGGAGTCGTGAGACTGATCGTCTCCCACTACGCTTATAAAGTGTTAGATTATTATATTATTATCATTATTAATGCTAGTACTATAGATGCGTCTATTAGTCCTAGTAACAAGCACTGGTTACTGAGCTGTTTTCTCTCTGTTGATGTGTAGCATTGTGTCAATCAAACGATAAATAAAAATGCGTTGAACAGGAACTGGTTATGTTTTATAATGAACTCCAGACTTTTCTGTGAGTAATGATTCACCCAATTTCAACAGAAGATTTAAGAATGTTAGTCAAATAAAATCGTTCTCTGCTGTCAACTGCGAGCGCTACATGTACGGAAAGTTGCTTCTTCAATTTTGTAGATGCTGGAGCATGCACAGACAGGGTCAGGTCAACGGAGGGCACACACTTTACACTTTAGAGACACCCGTTGACCCGTGCACAACCCAGTACATGCAAACTTCACACCTAATGCGATCTGGCTGGGAATCAAACCCGGGATGGTAAATTGTGCCCATGTACCCTGTGGAGTGGGCAGAGTGTATGATTTGGGACACGTCCATAATAAGAGTTTGGGATTATTTGTACGGGTGCTCAACACATTTTCGGTGTAGGGAGCAGGATTCAGCGATGGATTTGGAACACAGCCCGGGTCTAGGAGCACGGATCGGGTGCATGTGTTGACCGGGAGTGGGCGCTGCGGTGACCGGCAGATTGAGAGGTTCTAGCGCGGGGGTAGAGTGTGAGGATGGCGGTGGCCGTGGCGGACGCAGCTCGCGTTCTGGAGGAGTCGTCGGACAGCGACGCTGAACACGAAACCGGCGCGCCGCAGAAACTCATCCGAAAAGTGTCCACTTCCGGTCAGATCCGCAGTAAGGTGAGAACCGGTGTACGCTCTGTTCTGTTAGGAGGACCGTTAGTCGGTCCGTTCAGGCCGCGAAAGCCTCGGGCTCTTATGCGCGCTCTGGCCGAGGATCGACTGCAGTCTGGCGGTCACGCGGCAGCCTGGGTTCCGCTAAGGGATAACGGGTACCGCGGAGAACAAACCAAAAATCTTGCGGTTTGGCCAAATGATCTGATTTAGTGGAACTTTCCCTTATGTTTATACAGTGTTTAACTTTTAAATAGGACTTCTTACTGTTAAAGTCTTGGTTTTGGTGTTTTTTGTGTTTTCTCTCTCACACAGCGTTCATAGATACAGAGCTGTCCATGTGTAATAACTAGCGGTTCATCAAAATGTAGTAATGGCTTGTTTGCATAGAGGAAAAATATTATTATTATTATTATTATTATTATTATTATTATTATTATTACAAAAGTGGCAGGTATTTGAAAACGCTGATGTTCGGTTAGAGATTTGAAAGGTAAAAGTGTATGTAAATAAGTTACGTGGTTCAAACACTCATAAAGTGTTGAATAATTATTAAATAATTACAAGATATGTATTTATTTATTTATTTAGGGAAATGATCATCAGTTGTTTCCATGGGCTCCAAAATGACCACATCTCCAGCCCTTTAATTAAATAGCATGCATGATTTGATTTAGAGGAAAAATGTATTCTTACAGTACAGGGTTCCAAGAAATGAGTTCTGTGACTATTCTTTAAATCGTTGTAAGGTTTTTCAATTTGCTTTTCTGTAACAAATGTAATCTTTATCCACACCTAGGTCATGGTTTTATTTCATGTTATGGGAAAGTAATTATGTTATATTAAGTAATTATGTTATGGTTACTCAAAGTATCTCAGCAAGACTGTGGGACAGGATGAAATTAATATATTATGAGAATGTCGAGATGTATTTGGAATGTAAAAGAGATTTAGAGCCAGTATTAATTTATGTGTAGTGAACTTTGTTTGCATGGTGGTCACTTTTTTCACACACACAAGACAAAAAGTGGTAGGACATATTGCTTTAAAAAAAATTTTTTAAACATACCTGTTCCTCTAAGTTCATACATTTTGTGCTTTGTAGATTATTTGTGCAGTATGAAGGTCAACTAGATCACAGAATTGTAACGCATGTAAGTTAATTAATAGTTTGCTGATTGGTTCGTAATCGTTTGATTGATTTACAATTTTTATAGCTTTCTTCTGCTGCTTAAAATTGTTTTAGCACTGGCATTTTTTCTGATTGGCCCTCATGCCCATTATCTGCGGACTGTTGCTGGGCTTCACCTTCTACGTACTCGGTGCATCGTTCTTCTGGAGCTAGAAGACATTAAGTAAACAGTCGTTTCCTCTTCATTAATTGCTGATTAACAAAAGCGAGAGATAAGAGGTATCTCAGAGCTGTTATTTTGGCTCAGCACTCATTATAGTGGGTTAGGAGAAGGATTAATGCTGTTGTCTCGCAGCTCCAAAGAGTTTGGTTCGAGGCCTGGCCTGGCTGCTGCCTGTGTGGACTTGTTCATGGGACTGTAAGGGCATGTGGGGACGACAATGTTTCTCTTACGTTGTACTTAGGGTTCATTAGTGTTAATTGTTGGTCTCCTAAAAGGTCCCAGTGAGGAATGAAGTGTATGTGGCCCTGTTACAAAGTTGGTTTCGCCCTGGCCAACCCTTTGGGGCAAAACCTGCCATAGGAATTTAAGCAGGCATTGGAATGAATATAGCAGTTGGAGGGTGAGTGAAAGTGAGTGGGGGTTGACTGTCAGGATGGTGGATGTTGAATCTGATTGGTTCAGAAGGGTCTGAAGAATCCAGGCTGCTCGTCCAGTGTGTTTAACTTGGGAACCCAGTACGAAAATAAAATCCAGTGGGATTGTGCAGCTCTTGTGGCTTGGAAGGTAAGGAGCCAGCTACTTGTAGGGACCTGAGAGGTTCTAGGCCCTAGGGGTTGGGATTGTGAAACATGTTGGCCAGTGGGGGGCGTCCCCATCTAGGGGAGCTCTTTTGTGTGCATCCAGTGAACTTCTGGACTTCCCATGACCCTGATCAGGATGTGCAGGGGTTAAACTGAAGGGTTTTTTGCCCTGTGTGTGATTTGTGAATCTATTTTTGAACTGCTTGCTGCATTTTTGTTATGTTTGTGTGATGTGGCGCAATGTTATGTCTAGAGATTGTGATGTTTTTTTTTTTTTTTTTTTTTGCCGTCTGAGCTCCTGATATAAACATGTGTGATAGAGTGGAGACAGACAGAGCTTGGGATGCTGAAAAGACCATGTGTGTGTGTGTGTGTGTGTGTGTGTAAGTATGTAAGTAAAGGTCACTGTGTTGTCCAGTCGAGTTCAAGCGGTTTGAGGTTCGGATGAAAGAGTCACGTGTGATCGTAAATGTGCTCTGTTATTACCACATGGCTTTCTCCTACACCGGGATCTAAATATGAGGCGATGGAAGATGGAGATGATTACAGAACACACTGCTGACCTCTGTAAATCAGGCAACGGCTATACAAATCGCTGCTTGTGTAAATAGACTCATATGCTCTGTTTGCAATAATTAAGAAGTGTTTAAAACAACCAAAGCTGCAATGAAGCTGGCTGGAGGAGAGCCAGGGTGTTTTTTCAGGAAACGTTTCTCAGAAGATCATGGCTGGAGATTTGCAGATCACCACCAAGTCTCCAAAGTTACAATTAGGTGTATTCTTGGTGCCAAAATGCCGCCTCTTAGTCGCGGATGCTCTTCACTTGAAGCTCGTTACTCCAAAACATGTTAAAGTAAAAAAAAAAGACTTTTCACATAACAACAGAAAGCATGTACGTATAATAATCATTTTCACAAAAGCACCCATATTGGATCGGAGCACAGATCGGCAGCCTGAGTTCAGGCATGGAAAATCGGAATCAGAAGAGTCTAAGTGGGACTGGTGCACCTTTTCCAGTCATATAGTCTTTTCTTTGCCATTGGCACACTACCTCACGTACATTGTACAGTCAAAAGTCTCTGAATGCCACTGACCCTGGCAAACGCTCTGTCAATATAATAAAAGCAACAAAGTTTTACAGAGGACAAAATAACCTATGAAACATAAAGATTGCATTAGGCTGGAAGTTGAAATCAAAACAGTTTGCATTAGTGGTGACCGATACTGGTTTTTATTTTTGCAACTGATTAAACTACTAATAATAAGTGAGACACAAATGAACATTTATTTAAGTATTAAATGTACTTTTTGCAGTCTGTCTTTTTTTATAAATTAAAAGCTTTGTTGCACTTCATAACAACATTACCAGATTACAGTCTCTTTCATGTGTGTCTGGGGAAATTAAAAGGTTAAATACTTGGCAGAAGTACAAGAAGGTAAGAAATGTACAGAAGTAGTTGCACGGTGGCTTTAGCAGCAGTCTTTTGTTTTTTGTTAGTTCCAAAGCTAACAGCCGCAAAAGTTGTCAAAGTTGTTTGTGTTTCATGCTGGAAAGCTAAGCTTTAATTGGCTCCACTCTCACTGAAACGTTCTTCTTGTTTTAGTCACTCAGAAGTTTTCAGTGTAGGAGCTGATCGTTTATTTTCTCCACTGCATTTTGAACAAAGGTTTTCCTCGTGGACCGCAGAGCAGATATCGGCCTGTTTTTTAACTGAAACAAACGGGCAATCAATCGCCCGGATTACCGGAATATTAAATCGGAACACCGACCAAATTAATTGGTCTATCACTAGTTTGCAGCAGGATGGAACAAGCGAACAGGATGCTCTAACAGACACGAGATAAACTAATCCAGTCTGAATAGGGCTGTAGTTCCCAAACATCATAGGGGGGTTGAGCTTTGTTTTCTCTGAGGTGCTCTGAGTTTGTTCAAATACAATTTTCACATGTTAAAAAAATTTAAATTACAACCTGAGTGGAAAAAATCCATTTAAAATGACTTAAGAAGATATTCTCCACTAAAAGAAAAGCTATAAGATGAACCCAAGAGAAAACCTTTATTTGTGTTAATGTTTGACAGTGAATCACTGTATTCTTTTGGTTTTCTTAGATACTTATGGGGGGGCTGCAAGGCAAAAAGGTTGGGAACCACTGGGCTATAGGCTATTTTTATGGATCGCACACGTACTGTTAAATGTGTGATGCTGTGGGCTGTTTGAACTCTAAATGATCTGTTTGGGATACTCAAGCCTCCCTCAGGTACCGGGACTTCCTAGAAGCTATGACTGGGTCATGTTTGGATTTTGGATTTTCCAGCAGGATAAAAAGTTGCATTCAGATCAGACTCGAGCTGAGAATCCTGATTGATCCCCATTAAAGTCTGAGCTGAAGTGGGATCTAGGTAGATTGTGGACTGAGGAGTGTGAGATTCTGTGCAGTTGTGTTATAGTGCTGAATAAATTCCCATCAATGAGAGTTTCCGTTTCTGAGCTGTCAGTGCGACGGCACACCTTTACTAGACCTGCTAATAACATTGTGCTGACTTTGCATCCACATCCGGCCCAGAGGCTCATCGCAGCATGAGGACCTCACAGCTCCAACACACACACACACACACACACACACACACACACACACATGAGCGCAAAGCCCGAGCGCTAGCGTGCATGTAAGAGTTCCAGTTCAAACACACAGCGAGAGAGGTGGCCGAGCGATATGGAAACCACATGTGCGTGCTCAGACACATTTACTGTCAGCGGAAACCACAACACCAAGAAAGTGTGGTGTGTGGAGTGTGTGTGAGTGGTTCTTCATTTATCTTAAGAGTATGCAGGGAGCTTTAGTTACATGGGGCATCTAACACGATCCAGGTTTTGTTTGTATGTCTGGTTTTTTGTTATAAAAAACCATCCGTACTGTGTTTAAAAAGAAACTGCGTATCAACAAGCTTGTGTGTTGTGTTGTGGCTTTTAAGGCCAGTTTATTGGAAAATTGCTGTATTTAGGGCTGTAATTGTAAGTATTATTTTGGAAGCTGATGGGATTAGATTCAAAATGGGGTCTGGACGTTCCAGAGTTTGGAGTTACGACGAAGGGCCCGCAGTGTTGCTAGTGTCAGACGCAAGGGGGTTGTTTCAACGGGTTTCTGTTTTCAAATGCGCCTTCTAGATCGTCTCGATGGGGGAAAATCCTTGATGGTAAAAAAACGCACTGAGCAGGAAAAAAACCCGCCGACTTCCTTCTGCTTTCCGGCTCGGCCGTTCACACATGTTACAAAGAATTCGAAATCCTGACTCGGAAACATTTCTGATTAACATCAAGCCGGACAAAACGGTCAGAGGGAACTGGAGGTTTATGAAGGAGTCACAGCGGCTGCGGTTCTTGAATCCTCTAGTTAATTGTTCGTGTCTTCAAGCTAAAATTGTTGTTTTTAAGTTTAAAGCACCAAAAAGTTCTTAGGACACCCAATTAGATTTTGTTGCTTAACAGTGCTATAAATGACCATATTGTAACATTGGATTGTAAGCCTCTTTTCCACTGATCTTCATTCCAGTCTTTGTGAGCTTTAGCATATCGTAGACTTTTCATCCTGTTCCTCTTCCGAAAAGTGGTTTATGAGCCTCCACCCTTCCAAAACCACCATAACTGATCAGGCTTCTTTAGGCTGTAGAAGGCTCGGCTTGGCATAAAGCTGCTAGATGCTGTTATGCAGATTCAGATTTTCTGTGTTTTCTGGTTGCATTCTCATAAAGAGTCTGAGAAATGATATATGGTCATCATACCGCTGCTAAAACACTGGTGTATCTAATCTAATCGGACTTTTGCACAGTACTGTCAGTATACAGTCAGAATAATTTTGATGTCACCCCGGCATAAACCCAGCTGTCAGCGCAAACGTGACTGAATAAACATGGGCAGATTTTCACACAAGTCCTAAAAGTAGATAAAGAGAACCCAGTTAAACAAATGAGACATAAATATTATACTTGGTCATTTATTTATTGAGGAAGATGCCAAGAAGATGATAAAATATTTAACATTATTAGTGAGGGGCAAAAGTATGTGAGCCTTCTAGGGATAGCAGGTTGAAATTAGAGGTCCAGGTGTTTTCAAATCAAATGGGGATGCCAAATCAGGCTGTGGAAGGTGGGCCACCCTGTTTTTTTTAATTTAAAAGAACAGGGATCTATCAAAGTCGGCTCTTTCACAACAACACATGTCTGGTGGGATCAGTGGGTATCATGGCAGGGAGAGTTTCTGAGGAGCTCAGAAAAAAAAAAGTTTGTTGATGCTTCATCAGGCTGGAAAAAAGGTTTACAAAAAGCCATCTTTAAAAGGAGTTTGGGGATTTCCACCAATTCCCACAGTCAGACAGAATTGTTACCCTCCCCAGGAAGTGGTCGACCAACAAAAGATCCACTCCAAGAGCAAAAAGAGGTGTTGTTAATAGTTGGGGCGATGGTCACAAAGGGACCCCAGGGTAATGTTATTGTTAATGTTCATTGGAGGTCCACCATCATTAAAAGAAAGAACAACTGAACACATGGGGTGTGCATTGGCAGGGCTGCCAAGGAAGGGGGGAAAGAAAAGCCACTGCTGCTCCAAAAAGAACCAATTGCTGCTCGTCTTGCAGTTTTGATTAAAGATCACGTGGGGGACGGAAGCCAGAAAGGGTATGGAGAAAAAAAGAAGAATGTTTTCCCTTCCCGTGGAAGGGATGGAGGGACCCAAAAATACTGGGAAAAAATGTTTGGTTTTTTAAAAAGAAAAAGCGTTTATGGTTTGGAGGAAAAGGAAAACAACTGCATTCCGGCCATTTAAGGAAAAACTTATCCCATCTTGGTGGAAAAACACATGGTGGTTGGGATAGTAGTAGAAGTTAGATCATGGGTTTGGGGCCCCTTTTTGCTGAATCTGGGCAGGACGGGGCTTGCCATCATTTGATGGAAAACAATGGAAATTCTGAAAATGATATCAAGAGAAAATTGTAAAGGAAAAAATGTTCAAGGGGGGACATTGGTCCATGGAACATTGAATCACAAAAGAGGGAAAAGGGGGTTCATGGCAGCAAGACAGAGCCCTAAAAAGCACACAAAAGCGTTTCCCCAAAAAGAATGGTTTAACCAGAAAGAATAAAAGTTCCTGGGTTTGGAAATGGCCAAAGCCAAAGTCCCTGGACCTTAAGCCCAATGGAAAACATGTTGTGGCAGGAAGGAACACCTGAAGCGAGGCAGCTAAATGTGAGGGGAGGGGAGGAAACCCACCAACAATTCCCAGAGCTGAAAAAAGGCTGTTATGTACGGAGGAATGGGCTTTTCTCTTAAAAAAAATTCCTCCAAAGGCCGGTTGTGCAGGGACTGATCAAACAGCTACAGGGACAAACGTTTTTTTTTTTAGCTGCAGTTTTATTGCTGACAGGGGGGGGTTTGCACACCAGGTACTGAAAATTTGATCATTATTCCTCAAAGAAATAAATTGGAGAAAATATAATATTCATGTTTAATACTCTTCATTTTGTTTTTTACTGGTTCTCTTTTATCACGTTTAGGGACTAAAAAAATCTGGAATGATGAGTTTTAGTAACATTTATGAAGAAAATATAGAAAAATTCTTAAGGCTTTACAAAACTCTCAGCCCCCCACCACTGTAAATGTGCTTTTTTATACATTTCCACATATTTAATACTTGATCTCCTATTGAGCCCGCTCTTTAAAAGGCAACAGAATTGGTTTCTTTGAGGAATTTTAGGGAGGGAAGCGTAATACGCTGCTGGGTACGGGCAGGTGAAAATGACGGTGAACCTTATGTGAACGTGTTTGCTTCCCGCTCTATTTTAAAAAACCAGCAGCCCCGCGGCTGCTGGTCCAACCCAGAAAGTTGCATTACAGCATTCATTCAGGGGGGGGACACCTAGCATGTGATTCCGGTACAATTTTGGTGCTTTGATAACTTTTCACCCGTGCTCTTATGGGGGGACGGTAAATCCACATGCCACATCCGCTTTTACATAAGCGGTTGTGCGTTTGTCGTGTGTGTGTTGTTGTGTTGTGTTTGCAGACGGTGCTCAAAAGGAGGGCAAAAGCTGATGGAAACAGACGAAATTCGTTTCAGCGCTGGAGAAGACCGCTACTTTCCAAAACTGGCCGGGAGAACCCTTGTAATACGCCAGAACCTCCAAAACGGTAAGCTTTAAAATTTGACTTGTACTTCAAGCCAGACAAACCTTTTTTTTAGGATGGGCCCAGTGGCTTTGTTTTATAAAACGCTATAAAGTCCTTGAGACTAAAAAGGGTCCCTGAAATTTAGTTAGAGCTTCAGGTTACCTTAGTCATGGCTCTCCTCCAAAAGGATGACTTAAGGGAAAACCCTTTCAACGCAGCGGAGAACACTTTAAAAAAACATTTCCACTTGGGCATCTCATTGAAATGTTCGAAATGTGGTCTGGAAAGCTGTAGTAGAAGTTGGTCAGGTATGCAAAGCAAAACCCTTAAACCCCGCTGCAAGATGTGTGGATGCAAGAGCCATAAGAAGAAATCTACAACCACCAGACATGTTAGGAGGAAAACGCAGACGTTGCCAGCTGTTAAGTGTTTGCGACAGGGCACTTCTGGTCTGTGCCACCTGCCACCTGCCACAGACCCAGCCTTTGTTTGCCGAGTGAGGCTTAAACCAGGCAGGCTTTTGACCCTGCCATTTATACTTCAGATCCTCAACCTCTGCCACCCCAGACCTTCTGTCTCTCCACCCTATCTTCTCTGTCTCAAAACTCCATATGCTCTGTCTCTCCACCAACCCTCTGTTTCTCCACCTATCCCCTCTGTCTCTCCACTAACCCTATGTCTCTCCAACTAGACTCCACCTAGTCTCTATGCTTTCGACCCTCAAGCTCTCCCGCCCCAATCTCTCTTTCTCTCAACCCCATACGCTCTGTCCCTCCACCTAGACCCTCTGTCTATACACCCCAGACCTTGTCTCTCTACCCCCAGACCCTCTGTCTCTCCACCTAGACCCCCTGTCTCTCCACCCCAGACCTTGTCTGTCCACCTAGACCCTCTGTCTGTCCACCTATCCTCTCTGTCTCTCTACCCTAAACCCTCTGTCTCTCCAACTAGACTCCACCTAGTCTCTACGCTTTCGACTCTCAACCTCTCCAACCCCAGACCTTGTCCCTCTACCCCCAGACCCTATGTCTCTCCCCCCTAGACTCTCTGTCTCTCCACCTAGACCCTCTGTCTCTTCATCTAGACCCTCTGTCTATCCACCCTAGACTCTCTGTCTCTCCACCACAGGCTCTCTGTTTCTCCAGCGACCCTCTGTCTCTTCACCTAGATCTTGTCTCTCCATCCAGACCCTCTATCTCTCGACCAACCATCTGTCTTTCCACCTAGACTCCATTTAGTCTCTGCTTTCGACCTTCAAACTCTCCCGCCCCAACCTCTCTACTCTCCACTCCATACGTTCTGTCATTCCACCCAGACCCTCTGTCTCTCGATCGACCCTCTGTCTCTCCACCTACACCCTCTGTTTCTCCACCTAGTCTCTACGCTTTCGACCCTCAACCTCTCCCGCCCCAGACTCCCTGTCTCTCCACCCCAGACGCTCCCTATCTCTCCAGCACTGGGCCCTTTTCATCTTTTCCGACCCTTATCGTGCACCAGGCTCCTCACCATCCAGTTGAAACCGAACTGAAACCACACCTCGCATGACACGAACTGGGGTGATTCTGCGCCTGTAGTTACATCTCGAGGTTTCGGTTGTGTTTTGACTTGGTGGCGAGGCACCTGGCGCCCCCTAGACAAGGAAAGTCTGACTGCAGAGACCAAGAGGTGCAGGATAGGGGCCAGGAAGGGCCGAAAGTGTCCTACGCCGGACAGTCCTCTAGAGTCTGCACCGGCCCCACTCAGGGATGGTGCGCCCAGTAGACGACGCAGACCAGGGGTGCCCCTACTGTTATGTGTTGGGATTGTGTATCAGGAATTGGAGGCAGGAACGGATTGTAATACATGGTAACAGATCCTGGAAGCCGACGTTGTGCCGTCAGCAGGTTCGACGATCCAAGACAAACCCCGCTCACGTGTTTTCGTTTTGAAAAATCAACCAGGCTCAGGGTGCCAAAACTTCAGCACAGGACTGTAAACGTTCAAAGATGGTACTGTGCTGTTCGACAGCGAGTGTTGATTTTTGGGCATTTGCAGTCGATCATCTTTGACGAGGTTGACCTGACGGACGCCAGCGTGGCTGAGTCCAGCATCAAGAACGTCAACAACAGCTTCACCGTGAGTCTCTCTCTCTCACTCACACACACACACACACACACACCGAACCTTCTGCTTTGCTTGGCTTTGATCAGTGTTACATGTTTCCTCAGTTGTGTGTGTGTGTGTGTGTGTGTGTGTGTGTGTTTGGAGTGTATTTATAGTTTGACATTTGGTCTGATTTAGGTTTAATAGCAGGGTGGAGGTTTTGTATCCTGCCTCAGCAGCAGCAGCAGCACTGTGTGTGTGTGTGTGTGTGTGTGCACGAGTGTGTGAGAGTGTGTGAGTGACGGGAAATGATGCGTGGTCTATCCTGAGCTTTCCTGCTAGAGCTTCATCCTTAGAGACGTGATGCTTACGAGTAAATAAATGACTCATTAAAAGCAAACCGCGTTGACTCAAGCAGGGGAGTGTCCCAAATCTCCACTCTGTATGCAACCTAGTTTTGGAAGTGTTCCAAATCAGGAAACTCTAATTAGCTCTCTGGGTGTTTTAGTGAATGACGGGTTAGCGAGTTTGTGTGTGTGTGTGTGTGTGTGTGTGTGTGTGTGTGTGTGTGTGTGTGTGTGAGAGAGAGAGAGAGAGAGAGAGGGAGGGAGGAAAGTGTGAGTTATTTTTATCTTTGTGGGAACAGAGGGGCTTTGTGAGCAACTGAGGAAGTGGAAGCTGACGTCACGCGCTCACACACACACACACACACACACACACACACACACACATAAAGAGACCCTGATCTTTGGTCGTCTCATACCTGTATAAGGATTATCCACATAAAACACCCCAAAACCCAATAAATCCATCCCCCCCAGACGTCTGAGACCCATTTGAACCAGATGTTACGTGAGTGAAAATATGCAGCCGTCTGCCCAGACCGCATGACGACCAAAACCCGAGCAGGCTACGTCAAAGCACATGTGGTTCGTAACCTCTGGATCTATATTTAAACGTGGCAGCTCAGTACCAAGTGCATGTAGTGTGTATTTTTAAACGGTTACTTGTAATCATTGCAAGCATTTACCTCATTTACCTCTGGGTGAACCCAGTAGTTATCTTCATCTATAAAGAGTGCGTTGCATTAGTATTCATCCCACTTGAACTTTTCAAACCTTTTGTATTGTTAAAACCTGGAATGTAAGTGAGTTCTATACAGTACTGTGCAAAAATCTTCAAAATTAGAAATGTGTATGCAAAATAAAGACTGTAGAAGGCCCAGCTTGGCATCCGAATGAAGCTGGCAGATGCTGTAGCTCAAGGGTAAGGGGAAATCACACTAAACACTGTAGCCACTGTAGCCATTTTTTAATACTGCATACACATGTCCTATATTCTCTGGTTGTATTCTAGTAAAGAGACTTAGAAATGATTATATATGGTCATTATGGCATTGCTAAAACAACAGTTCTAATGGTGGCCTAAGATTTTTGCACAATACTGTGTCATGAATCTACACAGAATAGTCCCTAGTACTGAAGTGAGGAAACAAGCATAAAAGCTGCGATTTTATAATGTTCACCTCCCCTGCTGTGAAAACATTACATGTAGTTTGGAGCAACCTACTGCCACCGGAGGTGCCACGGGGTCTGTCTGGGTGCAGTTAGTGTCGTGTGACAGCAATATAAATGCACCTACGTGCATACAGATAAGAGTCCAGCTATGAATAGGCTCTGACGTCATTATGCACCAGCGGGACTGAGGTTAAACGCCGTACGTACCCGTGTTTGTTTTAAAGCCCTCCGTCTCCGTCTGTCTGCAGATCATCACCCCGTGCAGGAGGCTCATCCTTTGTGCTGAGAACAGGAAGGAGATGGAGGAGTGGATGGCAGCGCTGAGGAGCGTGCAGAGCAAAGAACACTTCGAGGTCTGTGTGTGTCAGGGTGCCCGTGTTTCACTGTCCACTTTTACCTTTTTAGCCAGACCAAGGGACATCATGGAGCAGAAATTTATTAAGGCATGAAGCAGAACTTCAGGAGGTTATAGAATGGAGTTATGGGAAATTACAGAGCAGAACGTAGGAACATTGGAGAGAGAGGGACTTAAAGGTCATCGATCTTAACCTTATGGAGACCTGGAATGAAACTGTATAAAGACTGGGCTTCATTTTATGAATACGTGAAGCAGAAATTTAAGAAATCATGCTGTGGAACTTTTTCAAAGACCTAGAGCAGAATGTTTTGCAGACAGGGAGGAGAACTTTATCAAAGCAATGGAGCAGAACTGTATGAAAACCTGGAGCAAAACTTTGGAACATTATGAAGGCATGGAGCAGAACTTTATCAATAAAGATTGGAACTTTATGAAGGCATGGAGCAGAACTTTATCAATAAAGATTGGAACTTTATGAAGGCATGGAGCAGAACGTTGAGACGTGGAGCAGAAATTTGTCCAAAAGAATTGGAACCATAGGAAGACATGGAGCAGAACTTTATTAACAAAGATTGGAACATTATGAAGACATGGAGCAAAACTTTATCAATAAAGATTGGAGCATGATGAAAATGTGGAGCAGATCTTTATTAAGACATGGAACAAAACGTCTTGAAGACATGGACCAGAACTTTATTAACAAAGGTTGGAACATTATGAAGACGTGGAGCAGAACTTTACAGATGTGGAGCAGAACTTTATCAATAAAGATTGGAACTTTATGAAGGCATGGAGCAGAACTTTATTAAGACGTGGGGCAGAAATTTGTCCAAAAGTATTGGAACATTAGGAAGACATGGAGCAGAACTTTATTAACAAAGATTGGAACATTATGAAGACGTGGAGCAGAACTTTATTAACAAAGATTGGAGCATGATGAAAATGTGGAGCAGAACTTTATTAAGACATGGAGCAAAACGTCTAGAAGACATGGACCAGAACTTTATTAACAAAGGTTGGAACATTATGAAGACGTGGAGCAGAACTTTATCAAAGACATGGAGCAGATCTTTACAGATGTGGAGCAGAACTTTATCAATAATGATTGGAACTTTATTAAGACATGGAGCAGAAATTTGTCCAAAAATATTGGAACATTAGGAAGACGTGGAGCAAAACTTTATCAATAAAGATTGGAGCATGATGAAAATGTGGAGCAGATCTTTATTAAGACGTGGAGCAGAACTTTATTAAGAAAGGTTGGAACGTTATGAAGACGTGGAGCAGAACTTTATCAAAGACATGGAGCAGATCTTTACAGACATCGAGCAGAACTTTATCAATAAAGATTGGAACTTTATGAAGACATGAAGCACAACTATGTCAAAGGCATGGAACAGAACTTCATGAAGACATTGAGCATAATCTATCAATAAAGATTTAAAACATGAAGACATGGAGTAGAACGTCTTGCAGACATGGACCAGAACTTTACAAAGACATGGAGCAGAACTTGATCCATAAAGATGGGAACATTATGAAGACAGGGAGCAGAACTTTATCACGACAAGGAGCATAATTTATCTAAAAAAATTTGAATATTTCAAAGAAGAAAGAAAGTCTTGAAGACATGGACCAGAACTTTACAAAGACATGGAGCAGAACTTGATCCATAAAGATTGGAGCATTATGAAAACTCGGAGCAGAACTATATCAGTAAAGACTGGAACATTATGAAGACATGGAACAGAAATGTATCAAAGACATGGAGGAGAGCTTTATTAAAGACATCCAACAGAACTTTACAAAGACATGGAGCAGAACTCTATCAATAAATAGTGGAACATAGTGAAGACATGGAGCAGAATTTTAGGTCAGAGCTCATGACAAAGATGTAACTGGGTTTAGGGGTTAGAACAATCTCTGAATCAGTAGAGAATATAAATAATTATGATAATATAGGACCTACAAGATATGCACATGGAATTGTGGCTTAGTGGTTAAGGTACCAGACTTTGTAGCAGAAGGTCCAGGGTTCAAACCCCCCCTCTGCCAAGTTGCCACTGTTGAGCAAATACCCTTAACCCAGACTTGTTAGATTGATTGTAAGTGTGTGTCAGGTGTAAGTCACTCTGGATGAGGAAGGACATGTACTAAATGTGTATGTGTTTGTGCTTTTAGTCCTCTCAATACAGCATGGATCATTTCTCTGGGATGCACAACTGGTTCTCCTGCTCCCACGCTCGACCCACGTACTGCAACGTGTGCAGAGAAGCTCTGAGCGGTGTGACATCACATGGCCTCTCATGTGAAGGTGTGTGTGTTAGGGATGCTGTTATTTGGTTTTGTGATATCCTGGGAAATATCTTAGTGTTTAGATGTGTGTGTGACGGAGTGCCTTTCTTTGCAGTGTGTAAGTTTAAGGCTCATAAGCGCTGTGCTGTCAGGGCTACTAATAACTGCAAATGGACAACTCTCTCATCCATTGGCAAGGATATCATCGAGGACGAGGATGGGGTGAGTGTGTGTTTTTGTGTGGGGATGTGGTGGATGTAAAAGGAGAACATTGTTCATAAATAATCGTGCGGTCTGTTGCAGATCTCTATGCCCCATCAGTGGTTGGAGGGGAACTTGCCGGTCAGTGCTAAGTGCAGTGTGTGTGATAAAACGTGTGGTAGTGTGCTGCGACTGCAGGACTGGCGCTGCCTCTGGTGTAAGGCCATGGTGAGTAGGACACTGTTCACACTACGGTCTGGTAGAACTGTTGTTTGTGCCTGCGTTTAAAAACGTGCTTGAAGATCACAGGATAGAAACTTTGGTCAAAATAAGACAGAACTTTGGGCAGTAATGACAAGAAGCTTAAGGCGTTTAGAGAGGAATTTTGAGTGATTAAAGACCCAAGTTTTGTTTGATTATAGATTAGACGAGTTTTGGAGATTATAATGTGCAACCTTATGAGATTACAGAGTAAAATCTAATTATAGATCCGGAACTGTAATATGGGAGGTGATAGAGGGGCACTTTAAGAGAGCATAGAGCGGAACTTTGTGAGGTTATAGAGCAGAACTTTGGGGTTATAGAGCAGAGCATTGGAGGTTACAGTGCAGACATTTGGGAGTATTTAGAACATTTGAGGTTATAGAACAACTTTGGCTTGTATAGAACAGCTTTGGGAGGTTTTGGGGAGGTAGAGCAGAATTTGGGGGTATATAGAGCTGAACTTTGGGTGTTATATAGCAGAAATTTGGGAGGTTATGAAGTTGAACTTTGGGAGGTTGTAGGGCAGACTTTGGGAGGTTATTAAAGCAGAATTTGCGAGGTTATTGAGGAGAATTTGGGGGGTTATAGAGCAGAACTTTTGGGGTTATAGAGCAGAACTTTTGGGGTTATAGAGCAGAACTTTTGGGGTTATAGAGCAGAACTTTGGGCGTTATAGAGCAGAACTTTTTGGGGGTATACATTTAAACTTTGGGAGGTTATAGAGCTGATCTTTGGGAGGTTGAAGAAAAATTTGTGAGGTTGTAGAGCAGAACATTGGGAGTAATAAAGCAGATCTTTGGGATGTTATAGAACAGAACTTTGGAATGTTATAGAGCAGAACTTTTGAGGTTATAAAGCAGACCTTTGGGAAGTTATAGAGCAGAACCTTTGAGGTTATGGAGCAGACCTTTGTGAGATTATAGAGCAGAACATTGGGAGTAATAGAGCAGATCTTTGAGAGGTTATAGAGCAGAACCTTTGAGGTTATATAACAGAACTTTGGAAAGTTATACAGCAGAACCTTTGAGGTTATGGAGCAGACCTTTGGGAGGTTATAAAGCAGAATTTGGGAGGTTATAGAGCAGAACATTGGGGTTATAGAGCAGATATTTGGGAGGTTGTAGAGCAGATCTTTGGGAGGTTATAGAGCAGAACTTTGGGAGGTTATAGAAAAGAACTTTTGATTTTATAGAGCAGAACTTTTGAGTTTATAGAGCAGAACGTTTTGAGGTTATAGAGCAGAATGTTTGAGGTTATAGAGCAGAATGTTTGAGGTTATGGAGCAGACCTTTTGAAGTTATAGAGTAGATCTTTGTGATGTTGTAAAGCATAACTTTGAGGTTATATAGCAGGATTTTGGGAGGTAATGGAGTTGAAATTTTGGGAGGTTATAAAATTGAACTTTGGGAGGTTTAGGTACAAACATTTTTTATTTATTACAGTTGTTTATAGGCTGCCATTTTGTGTGTGTGTGTGTGTGTGTGTGTGTGTGTGTGTGTGTTTCAGGTGCACGCAGCATGTAAGGAGCAGCTCTCAGCTAAATGTCCACTCGGTCAGTGTAAAGTGTCTGTGATTCCTCCCACCGCCCTCAACAGCATCGATTCAGATGGTAAGCAACCAATCACAGCACTGCATTAATAACACTGAGCTTCCTCATTAGCATAGAACTGCTGCAGGTCCCAGTGTTTCCCCTCCAGCACCAGTACAGTTCTCATTCCCTTACATGTATTATGCTGTCTGTGTGTGTGTGTGTGTGTGCACGTACGTGTACAGGTTTCTGGAAGGCCTCGTGCCCCCCGACCTGCTCCAGCCCTCTCCTGGTGTTTGTGAACAGTAAGAGCGGAGACAATCAGGGTGTGAAATTCCTGCGCAGGTTCAAACAGCTGCTGAACCCGGCTCAGGTGTTCGACCTGATGAACGGAGGACCTCATCTGGGGTAACACACACACACACACACACACACACACACACACACACACTACAGAAACGCACATATAAAATACAGGCCAAGTAACACTGCATGGGTATGAGTGTGTGGGTTTTCCTGAGCTACTATGTGCAGCATCATGACTGTGTGTGTGTGTGTGTGTGTGTGTGTGTGTGTGTGTGTGTGTGTGTAGTCTACGTCTCTTTCAGAAGTTTGATACGTTCAGAATCCTGGTGTGTGGTGGAGACGGCAGTGTGGGATGGGTTCTGTCGGAGATCGACACACTGATGCTGCACAAGCAGGTACACACAACCACACAACCACACAAAACACACAGACACACACTAGTTTATGTATTGTATGTAGTTCTGCTGCCCTCTGCTGGTTGCTGTCTATTAATCCCAGTTGCTTTGATAAGGAATATCCACACTGACTGAAATATGGCTTTTTCTTGTGTGTGTGTGTGTGTGTGTGTGTGTGTGTGTGTGTGTGTGTGTGTAGTGTCAGCTGGGCGTGTTGCCGCTTGGAACAGGAAATGACCTGGCCAGAGTTCTGGGCTGGGGCTCGGCGTGTGACGATGACACTCAGCTTCCTCAGATCCTCGAGAAGCTGGAGAGAGCCAGCACCAAGATGCTCGACAGGTGTGTGTGTGTAGGTGTGTGTGTAGGTGTGTGTGTGTGTGTGTGGAGTAACAACTAACGCATCTTGCCACCCATAGGTGGAGCATCATGGTCTATGAGACGAAGTTTCCACGGCAACACTCCAGCTCCACGGTGACGGAGGACTGCAGCGATGACTCAGAGGTGATGAGGATATGCTAATGAGCTCCTCTCTGATTGGCCATACCTGGATCTGAGAGCCATATATTATGTAGTGTATGAGCGACCTGTAGCCACGCCCTTTTCCTTTCTCTGATTGGTTGCTTGTTTCCTTTGCAGGTGTCAGCACATTCTGACCTATGAGGATTCGGTTGCAGCTCACCTGTCCAAGATCCTTACCTCAGATCAGCACTCTGTGGTCATCAACTCTGCCAAGTAGGTCCCCTCTCTCTCACAACACACACACACACAACACAACACACTCACACACCCACACAAACACACACAAACACGCAAACACGCAAAATTTGTGTGTATAATTTGTGCGTAATAATGTGTGTGTAGGGTTCTGTGCGAGACAGGAGACGTGAAAGACTTCGTAGCTAAAGTGGGTCGGAGCTTATGAGAAGAACACGGAGAACTCGGAGGAATCTGAGACCATGGCCAAAAAGGTGAGTTCTGATTGGCTGATGAATCCCGCTGTGTGTATGATTGGCTCACGCAAAGATTCAGTGATTGGCTGATGTGGAGTGTGGTGCCTTCTGATTGTCTGACGTAAATCTGAGGTTTGTTCTGATTGGCTGATGTTAATCTGAGGTTTGTTCTGATTGGCTGACATTAATCTGAGGTTCATTCTGATTGGCTGCAGTGTGGAGTTCTGAAGGAGAAGTTGGACTCCTTATTAAAGACGCTGAGTGATGAATCTCAGGCCTCCGTCGCCATAGCAGCACCGCCCCCCACCATCGCTGAGGAGCAAGAGGAGGGGGAGTTGGTCACCCAGGTCCAGCCCACTATCACTATATCGGTCCCACCTCCCTGTTCGCCCCGCCCACCTGTCGCCATCTTTAAACCCAGAGAACAGCTGATGCTGAGAGCCAACAGTCTGAAGAAAGCCATCAGGCAGATTATAGAGCACACGGAGAAAGGTACGGATACACATACACACACACACACACACACACACACACTCCTCTCTCTCTCTCCTTCTCTCACACTTTCTCTGTGCACTCCCCTCAGCCGTGGACGAGCAGAACGCTCAGACGGAGGAAGTGTTCAGTGCAGTGTCGCGTCATGAAGAAGAGGATGAAGATCAGGACTCTCTGAGGTCCTACAGCACCCGAACACGGCACGTTCGGAGAGGTATTAACGTGCTGCACTGCACACTCTGTACAGGCACAGCTCAGCCTGAGCATCACAACTGCATTACCCATAACACCACAGCGTCTGAGGGGACCCATGCACCCACGCGTGACTAGTGTTCCATGTACAGAATGCTCACACGGACGCTCTCTCTTTCAGTCTGTAAGGCTCCGTGTGAGAAGCTCATCGCTAAAGGCAGTCTGCCTTTGGGCAGCTCCGCTACACTTCCTGCACAAACAGGAAGCAGAGAGAGCATGCTCAGCACCAAGCTTCTGTACCCAGGTAACAACAGTAAAAGGCCGGTCGCTGTAACACTGCTTACGTGCCAGTGTACGTTATTGAGACAAGTGTGTGTGTGTGTGTGTGTGTGTGTGTAGGTGTAGCTGCGATCTCTGCCACTCTCCCTGGTAATTCGGTGATCAGCAGGCTGCTGGTAAACGCCGACCCCTTCAGCTGCGACCCCGAGAACATGTGAGTGTGAATTAGCTTCACTTTTGTTCCCATGTTAGCCTCTCCGTTAGCTTCTGTCTTAATCTCTGCTTTCACCTCTGTTTTAAATTCTGTGTTAGCTTCTTTGTTAACATTAGCCTTTCTTCATTTCGGAAGTTAACAAGTATATCGGTTATATTGGTACCATAAATTTATATTTAAAACAAGAAATAAAACCTGTGTGTGTGTGTGTGTGTGTGTGTGTGTGTGTGTGTGTGTGTAGTGAGTGTTACACAGAGAAGTGTGTGATGAACAATTACTTTGGAATCGGACTGGACGCCAAAATCTCGCTGGATTTCAACAACAAGCGAGACGAACACCCAGAGAAGTGCAGGTACACACACACACACACACACACACACACACACACACACACAGTTAATCCATCTCTCTGGTTCTCAAAGTGTGGTGCAGAAAGGCAAAAAGGCATGTTTAAGATACATAAGGCATGTCACTTGTAATACTGCCACTGTAAGGGTGAGGCGTGGCTTTGTTTTGTTTTGTTGTGTTTTGTTGTGTTTTGTTGTGTTTTGTTTTGTACGAATCACAATGTTTGAAGCGAGCTCCAGAGTTTGGAAGCGTAGCTGTAGTTAGAGTTGTGAGTCTCTTTGAGTCGCTGCTTTTCTGATTCCCTTGTTGGAACTGTGTTTGTGTGTTTGTTTGTGTAGGAGCCGCACCAAGAACATGATGTGGTACGGAGTCCTGGGGACCAAAGAGCTTCTGCACAGAACCTACAGGAACCTGGAGCAGAGGGTGCTGCTGGAGGTGTGTGTGTGTGTTTGTGTGTGTGTGTGTGTGTGCGCACAGTGTGATAACCGGTGCATTTACTGACCAATCTTGAATATAACCTCTGTGTGTGTGTGTGTGTGTGTGTGTGTGTGTGTGTGTGTGTGTGTGTGTGTGCAGTGTGACGGGCGGCCCATTCCTCTGCCCAGCCTGCAGGGCATTGCTGTGCTGAACATTCCCAGTTACGCTGGGGGGACAAACTTCTGGGGAGGAACCAAAGAGGACGATGTGAGTCTCACACACACACTCCAATCACACAAATATCTGCACATGGTAATACGACACTGTGACCGGGGCACCCATCACGTGCCACACACCGATGCCCCTCTCAGTGACTGGGCTCTGGGACCTCCTCAGGCGGACCTTAGTTAGGACCAAACACATGTCACTTATGCCAGTCAGCAAGGCGTATAGGTAAACCTTAACCCTGTGTGTGTGTGTGTGTGTGTGTGTGTGTGTGGGTTACAGACCTTCACTGCTCCGTCGTTTGATGATAAGATCCTGGAGGTGGTGGCTGTGTTTGGCAGCATGCAGATGGCCGTGTCGCGAGTGATCAAGCTGCAGCATCATCGCATAGCTCAGGTACGCCCACCTACAGTGAGGGGGTGGGGTTTGTGGGTGGAGCCTTAGTTTACAAGAACCCCTTTTTGCATTTAGATCAGGAAGCAGGTTTGGTCCTGGTTGTTAACCCCTCTTTGGACCACTGGATGCCGCACCTTCATTAAACCTTTGTAATACTGCTGTATCTGTTTTATTTTATGGTGTGTGTGTGTGTGTGTGTGTGTGTGTGTGTGTGTGTGTGCGCGCGCTCACAGTGTCGTACGGTCAAGATCACCATCCTGGGTGACGAAGGCGTTCCTGTGCAGGTGGATGGAGAAGCTTGGATCCAACCGCCGGGCTTCATCAGGATCATACACAAGAACCGCTCACAGACTCTGACCAGAGACAGAGTAATACACACACACACACACACACACACACACACACACACACACAATAACACAGAAAGCATGTTCTTGAGTATTGAGTTAGGCTTGAGCAAGGCCCTTAACCCACAGTTGCTTAGATTGTAAGGTTGTAGCCATTGTTAGTTGAGTATTGACGCTGTGTGTGTGTGTGTGTGTGTGTGTGTGTGTGTGTTGCAGGCCTTTGAGAGCACGCTGAAGTCATGGGAGGACAAGCAGAAGTGTGATTTTGCACGACCCATGTCCCAGCATGCAGTGCAGCCCGAGATCATCACCGAGGAGGAAACGGCTCAGATCAGCGTGTTCGGACAGACAGCCGGAGCTCTGATACACAGGTGCACAACACACACACACACACACACACATGAAATCTACTGCTATAGCGTCCTGAGACCCAGGAAAACTAAAGTTTGATCATTTCAGTCATTTTTAAATTTAAAAAGTCTGAGATGAAAAACACTGCTTTGAAAATGAGCTACAACTGTTTTCTACGTAACACAGGTAAATGAAAGGCTTTAGAAAAATCGTTATTCAACATTGTACTTCTCTTGCGTCCGTAAGACGTGCTCGCTGAGATTGGAGCCATTTTGAAAAAGCAGATCTCCGGCTGCAAATGACACCCCCACAAATGATATATCAGTGTAAAGGCCAGGATGTCCTCTAGATGGCGCATCAGCTTGTAGCTCTGTAGATTATATGGTTATTGAAATATTCCTTGTGAACCCATGTCCCCGACAGAGGACAAAAATGACTTTACATTTACATCATTTAGCAGACGCCCTTATCCAGAGCGACTTGCAACTGATACAGTCTAACAATCCAAGCAATTGTGGGTTAAGGGTCTTGATCAAGGAGCCAATGGTGGCAATTTGGCAGAGGTGGGATTTGAACCCTGGTCTTTCTGGTTTATAGTCCAGTACTTTAACCACTAGTCCACCAAAGTCTCTATACATCACTTATATCCACTGCACAAACTCCAACACAGATTAAACATCTAACCAACTTCAGTGCTAAACCCTGAGCCTTGTTTGTGTGTGTGTGTGTGTGTTTTAGTATTAGGGAGATAGCGCAGTCTCACCCCAGTATGGAGCAGGAGTTGGCCCACGCTGTGAACGCCAGCTCGAAAGCCATGGACACCGTCTACGCCAACTCCAAGAACAACACGGTCAGTGTCGCACGTGATCTTGTTCACTTATTTCTTAGTTTATTTATGATTTTCTTTATATATATGACTTCGCTTAGTTCCTGGTTGGGACTCCAGTTCAGTATCAGGCATTTGACGGGGATGATCCATCCAGTCAGCCTCGTCTCCCTCAGACAAAGCCAGTTGATGCACTGCAAGACCCAAATCTGGACTTTGGCGCAGTGGGCTAGGGTATTTAAAACCCATTGTGCCATTGTCTGTGTGTGAGGAACCCATGTGCCTCATGGTAGTGGATTATTAATAGAGAGCAGGGGGTGACCGATGGCGGATATACAATGCCGGTTATCACAAAACTGTGTTGTAACCATAAATACCAAGAATAACAAATGAGACACAGAATTGTTGAACTATGAACTTTTAGAAGCTATAAAATGCACTGGTCTGTTTTATGGCACAGCAAGGTGTAATGCTTGAGGGAGAACAAAGTTGTCATCTTCTCATAAACAGACCCGCCCTGACTGAATGTTCCCTTAGTGCCTTCTTTGTGTTTAGTCCCTCCAGTAATGCCGTTATTGGGCTGATGTTGTACGCAGGAAAAAACAAAGTCTCTCTGGCATATGTGTGTGTGTAGGGCCTGACCTGAAGTGTGGTGCTGCAGATGGTCAGCAACGTAAAGGCCCTCACAGTGAGACGGAGCTGCTGATGCCGCAAGATGTGCCTGGGAAAGTTCCTAATGTGTATAAAACGTCAGCCAAAAGCTGCCAAACCACACACCAGATCGAAGAACAAATAAACACCGATTATCTGTTAGAGCGGCGCACGTTAAGCTCTGGGATTATATTAGACGCAAGTGAACAGTTAGGTTCTCGTAGTAGGACCCTGAGCTGCTTTAATAAATGATAATTCCCTGCCTGGCCCAAAAAAAATGTTTCAGCACCCTAGAGTGAATCGCAATGGTAAATGGTTAAAAAAGAGCCTCCCATGGATTAATTATGCCTTGGTGATTATGTTTCACCTGGCAAACCAGTTATTGAGCCCTAGCTGATGCAGTGAGGAGGCTTCTCAGTTGGTCGAAAGACAGATCCGGTGGGTCGTGGAAAAGCTGTTCATCTGTATCAGAAGGGTCAGAGGTGAAAGAGTGGTTCAGGGGAGCATGAGCCCACAATTTTCACACATGGATATCCACCCACAGGGTCTAGAGCGACCCCCCCGGAGCTTCTTTTGGATGGCTGGGAGGAGACTTTGTGCAGTGGAACAAACTCCCTCAGCAGTACAAGATCTTGGGGGGAAAAAAAACGATTGCAGCCTGGACAAAATCATGAAGATATTGCCGAAGGTCTTGAGGACGATGCCCCAGCGAATGCGTGCCGAAATTCAAAGCTAAAGCCGGCCGACGAATATAGTGGTGTGAGACCTTTTTGCCAGGGCGGTTGTGTATCGTGTGGTAAGACGACTGACTATTGGCAGGACAAACAACCAAAACCGAGACAGTGGATGTGGGAAAGAGATTTGATCGGGTGTGTGTGTGCGTAAATATCGTGTATATAAATGTGTGTGTGGGTGTGGTGCAGCAGTTGGACCCGACCAAGAGGGGATTCAAACTGAGCGGCCGCTCTAGCGTCCATGGCGGCGCAGCTGCGCAGGACGTACTGAAATCTGCTGGATAGCGCGGTTCATTGACCGAAGGATGACGAGGTTACACAAACGCCGCGGGGGAGACGAATCAGTACTACCTCACCCAGACGGCCCTGTGTTGTTGCTAGGTGATGCAGAATGCTCAACAGCCGCTTCATTTTCTTGCGGGTTGTTTAGGGGCACTCGGACTTCTCCAAGCGAACCCGCAGCGGCAAATTCCGCCTCGTTCCCAAATTTAAGAGGGACAAAAACAACAAAAAACAGGGAGATGTGCGCCACTCTGAAACATGCCAGGTAGGGTTCGGTTCGCCGGACGAACTTATTCAGAGCGATTTGTTTCTGATACAGTCTCACAAAATACAGTCCAGGGTGGTGGGCAACAGCCTTAAACCTGGTCCGACCCCCCACCGTCTCACTCAGTGGATCTCCGAGCTGACCTCTGAGACTTTGGTTCAGGGGTAAGAGGAACGCCTGCTATCATACGATGGGTGCCCCCTAAACAAGTCTACAGCAGCCGATTAAGATAATATCGGACCGATGCTGATAACTGGAAGAAAAAGTATATCGGCAAATAATATATTGTCCGCAGTTATATTGTGCATCACTAGTTTACATGCTTAGTTTTATTTGAAACATTAATTAATTAATAATTTGTAATATTAATTAAAATAATATGAAAACATTTAGTACAGTACTGTACAGAACAGTCATTCTGATCTTTGTATCTTTTAAAAAATTTATAACACTTATTCAGAAATCAAGAACGTTCTTTTCTGCCTACAAGACTGTCAGCAGGTGTCGCAAGGGTTCGTCTGTACTAGTTTTCTGTCATTCAGATGCTTATTAGATATATGAAATAAAGAGTTTTATTTGTTATTATAATTCTGACGTTAAAGCGAACAGAAGTTGTTATATACCAGCATGGCTAACGCTAATAACGCAGGAAAGTAATCAGTACCTGGATGGTGTGAAGCCAGGTAAGTAAGGCCACCCACTAGTGGTGACACCACCCATGTGGAATAGCTCACGCTTGAAATCCTGTAAGTCTTTAATATCCCGTGTGTGTTATGTACTCTGTGTGTGTGTAGTGAATCAGTGGGGGGTGGAGGAGGTGGCTTCCTGGCTGGAGCAGCTCTGTCTGTCTGAATATAAAGAGATCTTCATCGGGCACGACGTCCGTGGACCAGAACTGCTGCACCTGGAGAGGAGAGACCTGAAGGTTCGATCACCAAGTATTGACTAAGATCTAGTGCAAAGGTTTGGGCACCAGAGTCAAAGAAGTTGGCTTGTCCAAGCGTGCCAAAACTTTTGCCCATGTCTGTACCGTATCGCTGCTAATCTCTCCCCCGCTGCCTTTCAGGACCTGGGAGTGACGAAGGTCGGTCATATGAAGCGCATCCTCCAGGGAATCCGAGATCTGAATCGAAATAGCACGGCCAGCGAGGCATAGCCCCTTCAGCCCGACCCGACACTGCCAAGGGGCGGGACCAATCTCAGCACGGCCAATCAGCTCAGAGGGACCAATGCATCGATGTCATTCCAGTCAGAGCTCAGCACAGTGCCTTCATTTCACCACATCAGCATTCAGGAGAACCAACTCTAGTACTGCCTCTGTGTGTGTGTGTGTGTGTGTGTGTGTGTGTGTGTGTGTGTGTGTGTGTGTGTGTGTGTGTGTGTGTGTGTGTGTACCTTGTCTCGCTATACTTGTGAGGAAGAAATATCCATACAATGATAGGAAATCCTGGAATTTTGACTAGTGAGGACCTTTTTTTTTTTTTACAAAAATGCCAACTTTTATTTGAAAAACTAAACGAGCCAGAAGACTTGCTTTAGGTTACTGAGGTTAAGGGCAAGGTTAGGGTTAGGTGTAGCATTAATTAGCTGCAGCGGTCCAAGTGTGTGTGTGTGTGTGTGTGTGTGTGTGTGTGTGTGTGTGTGTGTGTGTGTGTGTAGGTAGGTAGGTAGGTGAAACGTATTTTAAAAGCCATCAGTAATCAAAGGGCTAATGCGTTATGAAAGTGTCCAAGAGAGAAGCTGAGCAGTTACACTTACATTCCAGGGAAAATATCATTCCATTTTAATTAACATAATTTAAAAACATATATTATAATACATATAAATAATCTAAACAGAGAGTAACCTCACTGCGTTACACAATCAGCAAGTCAGGGTAGAAACACTTGGGGACCAACAAACAAACAAGCACGGTATTTGTGTGTGTGTGTGTGTGTGTGTGTGTGTGTGTGTGTGTGTGTGTGTGTGTGTGTGTGTGTGCGCGTGTGCGCGTGTGCGTGTGCGTGTGCACAGGAGAAAGAAAATAAATTGACCAAATATCCAAAGCTCAAAAACACACATACGTGTGGAATTCTCAGGAGGTCTGGGTAACACTGGGGTGAGAGATTTGGGGTTTGTGTAACATTGGGGTGCTAGTGTTGGGGTTTGGGGTAACATTGGGGTGCTAGTGTTGGGGTTTGGGGTAACATTGGGGTGATAGTGTTGGGTAACATTGGGGTAATAGTCTTGGGGTTGGAGTAACACTGAGGTGATACTGTTTGGGTAATATTGGGGTGCTAGTGTTGGGGTTTGGGGTAACATTGGGGTAATAGTCTTGGGGTTGGAGTAACACTGGGGTGATAGTGTTTGGGTAACTTTAGGGTGATGGTGTTGGGGTTTGGGTAACATTGAGTTGATAGTGTTGGGGTTGGAGTAACACAGGTGCTAGTGCTTAGGTTTTGGTAACATTGGGGTAATAGCGTTGGTGTTTGGGTAACACTGGGGTAATAGTGTTTAGGTTTGTGGTAACATTGTTGTTATAGTGTTGGGGTTTGGGGTAACATGAGGGTGATAGACTTTGGGGTTTGGGTAACATTAGAGTAATAGTGTTTGAGTTTGGGTGACATTGGGGTGTTAGTGATTGGGTTTGGTATAACATGAGGGTGGTAGTGTTGGGGTCTGGAGTAACACTGGGGCTGATAGACTTGGGGGTTTGGGTAACATTGGGGTGATAGTGTTGGGGTTTGGGGTGACATTGGGGTTATAGCATTGGGATTTGGGGTAGCCTGCAGTGACTTAACACAATGTTTACCGACATGGTTAACAAAAATCATTACTGGTGTGAGTGTGAGTGTGAGAGAGAGAGCTGAATCATATCGTTGTCCCGCCCTCAGTGTTGTTTGTGTTAATATTTATTATGAAATGCTCTGTGTTGTGTACATAGCTCAGTGTGTACATACATTGTACATGTACAGTGAAGCATTCTGTATTAAAACCTGCGCTGACTTACACTGTGTGTGTCTCTCTATGTTTCTCTATGTCTCTATGTAACGCTTTTTTCTGAATTAAATGACAAATTAAAGATACAATCAGCAATTTCACCCGCAGTTAGTAGAAGCTGTTATGAACCTCGGCGTTGGTACATTTGCAGACCCTTTCTTGAGCGCTCTAAGCCATGCCAACATTGGGGTGATAGAGTTGGGGTTTGAGGTAGTACAAGTTGACTCAGGGCTCAAGAAATCCTGTGGTTCAAGTTCTGTGTAGTTTATATGTTCTTATCATTTTCTCCAGTCACTCCGGTTTCCTCCCACATTGGATTATAGGTCTATTCCTTGTAGCCTGTTATTAAAAATTTAAATTTCAGCAAGAGCAAAATGAGTATAACTTTAGGGAGAGTATCGCTATGAATCGATTCTCTGAGTCCAGCTAGGCTAATGAGAATTGTCTCTATTTTGAAGCTTGTATCTAAATAGTCCTTGAACTCTGTACTTTTATTTGAAGCACACAATACTGTTAGGTTTTTTTAGGGTTTTAATGGCACAACAGCAGCAGCTGGTCAATGCTGGGATTGGAATAGTCAGACTTCTGATCAACTGCTCAGTGCCTGAACCCCTGCACCTTCGCATTTCAGAGGGAGAAAAGGCTGGTTGCCATCTATTGGCGGTCTCATAATTCAGATGGCTAAGCAAGCTGCAGGTTGTTCATGGCGCATTTGGGAAAACTAGAGATCAAAGCTGCCTAAAGACAAGCGGATAGTGGCTTCCCTGAGTGGGGCCTCCTGGAAGGCTTACACAAGGGGTTATAGTGGTGATCATGATTTTCAGCTGAAGTTTTTCTAACAACATGTTGAACTTCCTCTGCTGTCAAACCCTGCCATACCCACACAGACAAACCTGACAGCTACACTGATGTTGGCTGTTCTGTTACAAAGACATTAAAGGCTTTAATGTTAAATATTAGGTATAATAGTATATATAATGTTAAAAACTCCAGGGTCATAATCATACGAATGCTTTACATGACCTTGCAACGCCCCTGGGAAGGACACGTCCCATAGTGCTGGCCACGTGATTTGGATCGGATTAAAAACAAGCTGCGTTGGCCGGGAATCGAACCCGGGTCAAAACTGATTGGAAGGCAGCTATGCTCACCACTATACCACCCAACCGACGCGTTGAAAAAATTATTTAAGGCTACGAGGAAATCCAGAGTAGTGAAAACTAAATTTTGTGTCATGCAGCTTTCATAAACATGTGTGCACACAACAGAACTACTCTGCTGAAGAAATGTGGGTCTGTTTTAATTCCACATTAGAAAGAAATATTAGTGTATCCTAACAGGAATATTTTACAGCAAAAAACTCTAAAACGAAAGTTGGACAAAAAACTACAATTGCGTTGGCCGGGAAAAAAATCGAAAACCCGGGTTCAACTGCTTGAAGGCAGCTATGCACTCAACCACTATACCACCAACGGCATGTACTTATTGTCGAATCAGCAAGAACTTGAACATTCTCAGAGCCATCTGGAAGCAAAACTGAAAAAAACGCACACGAACCACAGTAGTGGCTGAAGGGACTTCTGAGGGTGTGTCCTCATTCATTCCAGCAAAACTCACATCAGATGTGGTTGGGAGGAAAAAAGGCGTTGCGTTGGCCGGGAATCGGAACCCGGGTCAACTGCTTGGAAGGCAGCTATGCTCACCACTATACCACCAACGCAAGACAGAAACTAACCTCCTCCATGCTAGTAATGAACATGTACAACAGATTTTGCATTCAACGGTGTATCTTCATTCGCTTGTTAGTCCCTACGCAGGCACACTACGTAGGACACGAAGTTATAGCTTATCCGCCCCGTGTAGTGCACTAGGAATACCACAGGGATGCGTTTGTATTCTAGCCCTAGCTAGCGTTGCAAGGCTGAAGTGTTGTTTTGCGAAAGCTTTTTAATGAAAATTCGCATTGTTAAATTCGCATTGACAAACTCTAAGGAAGCGTCTAAAATCCTTAATTAGCCACCTAGCTTCAGTTATCTGTCCCAAAACAAGCAACTGAATATCGACATGGATTTATTCGCGGACCTTCAGCGCCAACGAACACCGCGAACCCGGTAGGATTTAATGACCTTTTTTTTTTTTTTTTTTAATCATGCAATCATTTTGGTATTTTGCGCATTGCTCTAAGCCGTTGTGTTTAAATATGACGCAAATCAAGGCGGTAACGTAGCGCAGCTAAAGCTAACCAGCTGAGCTAGTTAGCTAGCATACTGTGAAACACACAATATGCTCCTGGTGTTCGAGTTTAGAATATGAATAAAATTTATAAATTGATAAAAAATGTAATTAAATTGAGTGATATTCATTCAGTGCTACACATTATCGGTAGATCACGACTTTCTAATAATAATAATATAATATACATTTTATGTATGTTTTCCCGCTCATATAGCTACTATGAAACGTAACGCCGAGTCTCAAATGCTGCTTATGGGATATGTAGTGCACTAGATAGGGCACATACTGACCAAATACTTGTTGCACTTCAGTTACAGAACATTCTACAGGGGTCAGGCTATGTTTGAGACTCTACAATTTATGAAGACATATTTATTTTTTCGCTTCATCCCTGCCTTGTCCCAGCCTGGGTCCGGACCCAGGTACCCTGGACGGAACATCAGTCCATCACTTGGGCTCAGAAGGACTTGTTGTTGTAGCGCTACAACCAGGTGCGCACTGACAGAACACGAACCTGGGTCACTGTGGTGGTGTCGTAGCAAATTGCCACCCAAGTGCCTGTATTTAGGTCTAAATAGGTCTAGGGTTAGTCCCAGTGAGAATGTGTGTGTTTGCTCTGCAGTGGACTGGCAGCCTTGCCTTTGTCCTGAGTGTGTAAGTATTAGGTTCATAGTTTGAACTGTGTGTGTGTGTGTGTGTGTGTGTGTGTTCATGTTCGTTCAGGCAGTAAAGATGAAGTTCGAGGAGAGAAGCGGCTGAGAGAAACACACCTGGACGACGAGCAGGATAAAACGGAAAAGAAAGTTTGTAAAGGTTTTCGGCACTTACACACTCGCACTGTGAGAGACGGCACGCATGAGTGTGTGTGGCTGTGTTCATGGTATGTATGTATGTGTGTGTATGTGTGTGTGTGTGTGTGTGTGTGTGTGTGTGTGTCTTGCAGGACTTGCCAAGCTGAGTGGTTTTGTGGCGGCTCGACGTGGAGAACGAGAGGACATGCAGGATGCTCATGTCCTCCTGCCTGACCTCAACACACACACCCTGCCTTCGCACATGTGAGTAACACACACACACACACACACACGATTTAATTTTATTAAGCTGAGTTTATACTTTATCAGAACATCTGTTCTGCAGCCATATGGATCAGAACAGATGAATATGGACTCGCTCTCAATGTGTGTGTGTGTGTAGATCCAGACTGGGATATTTTGCTGTATTTGATGGTCATGGTGGAGCTCGAGCGTCTCAGTTTGCTGCTGAACATCTGCACCACACAATTCTCAGGAAATTCCCTAAAGGTACACACTCACACACACATACACACACATATAAAACACTGTACTACAGTTCGTCTCTCATCTATAGACAGTTTAACCTTGGAATTTGAACTTAATTGGTTCCAGAAGGCTGTTTCCAGAAATCAAATTTCCCCATAATAAGTCATGTAAATAGGGTCAATCCGTTCCTGACCCTCAAATGGTTGTTTTTTGTGCTTATATTTACATGTAATTAATGATGAACAGAGCAAAGGAATGTAATACAATGGCTAAAATCAGTAGAGACATTAAATTAGTGAAAATAAAGTGAAACTTTATAGCCTTTGAGGTGAACAGTTTTGTCACTGAGGCTGGGAGAGTGTCTGAAATCACACCCATAGACTATAATATATACACGTCACCGTTGGACACTCGTAACCATTCCGTCACCGACAATAATCGCATCATCACAGCACATCAGGTTCATGCCCCAGTGCTGTTAGGCTATAGTTAAACACAGCTACCACCACTCGTCCTGTGAGACTGTGCGTGCGGGTGAACGCGGTGATAAGATCACATGGGGCAACTGCACCGTATGTCCAGGTGACGCGGACAATCTGGATAAACTGGTGAGGAAATGTCTGCTCGACTCGTTTCGCCAGACGGATGAGGACTTCCTGAAGAAAGCCTCCAGCCAGTAAGTGTGTGTGTGTGTGTGCTGTATCTACCCAATCCATTTAACGCATCACGGCGCTGAACTGAAGGGCATCAGGTATCACGTAGGGGACTTTTATTGTGGTAAGATTCGAAAGGTAAGAGTGGGCGGAGTTCATTGTTAGAAAGAAGAACCCAAGTGAACACACTACTGAATATGAACATCGCAGTTTAAGACTTATTTGTCACTGAACTGTGTGTGTGTGTGTGTGTGTGTGTGTGTGTGTGTGTGTGTGTGTGGCAGGAAGCCGGTGTGGAAGGACGGCTCCACAGCTACGTGTCTGTTAGCTGTGGATGATGTTCTGTACGTGGCCAATCTGGGAGACAGCAGAGTGAGTGTTAATCCTTGCTGACCACTGATGTTTGTCCCCTGACAGCGTACACTATTCCTGTGTGTGTGTGTGTGTGTGTGTGTAGGCAGTGCTGTGTCGTGTAGAACACACCGATGGCGAACAGAAGTGTGCCTGTGTGCCTCTCAGTAAGGAACACAACCCCACCATCTATGAGGAGCGTATGAGGATACAGAGAGCAGGAGGAACTGTCAGGTGGGGGGGGGGGGGTTGGTGTGTGGGTGTGTACCGTGTTTATGTTACATCGTGGGGACCAAATGGAAAGTCATAAGGTTAGCACATAACGTTAGAATTACTAAGACTGTGTGTGTGAATAATTACGTAAGTGTTGGTGTGTATAGAGCTTGATGAGATACAGTGGTACCTCGGTTCTCGACCACCTCGGAACTCATCGAATTCGGTTCTCGACGCATTTTGGCTTTTGACTGGGGTCTCTTCGTTTGCTCGGCACTGGGCGCACTGCTTAAACCCGCTTAAAACGTTTCCCCCCAGCGAAACTTGTTCTTCACGATTCACGATTCACGATTCAGTTCTCAGTGATTCTTATTCACCAATAGCTCTTTCTACTCTACAGTATGTATTCTTAGTGCAAATAAGTCCACCCCATGGGTCCTACAAAGGTTAGTAAGGACGAAGGCCAACCGAAAGGTAAACAGGAACTGAATGCTCCAGAACACAGGCTGCTGTTAGCTTAGCAGCTATTCTTGTGCCCAGAGTTCACCAATAGAGTGAGTGTTTTGCTTTTACTTTTCACTTTCAAGCCTTCTGGAACGAATTACCTACAAGAACTCGAGGTACCCCTGTGCTTATAATACTGTGCAGTCTAACTGTATGTGTGTGTGTGTGTGTGTGTGTAGAGAGGGCCGTGTGTTAGGCGTGCTGGAGGTTTCGCGCTCCATCGGTGACGGTCAGTACAAACGCTGCGGAGTCATCTCAACCCCAGACCTGAAACGCTGCGCACTCAGCCCTAAAGACAAGTGGGTGTCCTCTCAGTGTTGTAGCATCATTTCATCTTGGTCTTTGGTCCAGCTTCTCTAGCTTATCTGACTCGGGCTGTGTCCCAAATCGCACACAAACCCGCTGAAGATCCTTGTCACATCATTCAGTGAATTGCATGAGGTATCCAGCACTTTAGTATAAAATAAGCTTTGTGTTAGTGATTTTGCCCAGCTGTAGTTTGATGTAAGTGTTTTACGCTACGCTGGGAAATGTAGTGAGGAAAAGTTTCTAATGTTTATAATACATAACATTACGATAAAGTCAACTTGCGATGGATTTGCCGGCACGTATCTCCGTCGTAAGGCAGGGACCTTTGATCACACATTGGTTGCAGTAACACATGTCTACCAGAGGGGTCGCTAAATCCTGGACTCACTAAATCCTCCATGCAGCGGCTATAGTGTGTGAGTTGTGTGTTAAAGTGTGTTTTTGTCATCCCACGTGTGTGTTCAGGTTCGTGATTCTGGCGTGTGATGGACTATTCAAAGTTTTCTCAGCAGAAGAGGCCGTTCAGTTCGTCAACAACATCCTGCAGGTACATGTGAGGTTTTGGGCCAAATTACTGAAGAGTCAGGTGATGTGAGGATGGAGGTTTTGGGTAGACCCGTATCTCCTCTCGTCTCAGCTATGTTCCTCTGTGGCAGGACGAGGCGGTGGAGATTAGAAGGACAGAAGGTGGAGGACGCTTATGAGGCTGCTTGTCAGAGATTTGGCTAATGAGGCCGTGAGGCGGGGCTGCGAGGACAACGTCCACTGTTATTTCGATTTCCATCGAATTCTGAAAAGCTCACACACACACACACACACACATCAAATTTTTGTTTTCTTTACAACTTTCCGATTCTACAACCATTCAAAACATGCAACAAATAAACATATCATCCAAACTTTGTGTGTGTGTGTGTGTGTGTGTGTGTGTGTGTGTGTGTGTGTGTGTGTGAGAGATGCTTTCATGCTGAGCATCACACTGACACGGACTGTGTCAGACCTGAGGCAAGGAAGGTCAGAGAGGAGATCATCTGCAGTAACGACCATTACCCAAACCTGGGTCCAGGGAAGACCCTGTATGGGCTGTGTGAATTATGGGATGGGCCCCAGAGCCCACCTGCAATCTGACCATGACAAGCTGAGAAAAGCTGATATGATACTGGTTCATTCAGAAACTTTTATTTTGACAAACAGTTGCACCTGCTGCTGTGCCTACTATATTAAACTGTCAAAATGTCTAAGCAACAAACTAAATAAGTACATAAAACATTAAACCAAAGTACTGAACCAATCTAATACTAATTAAAAACTAATATACAGGTACTACCTTCTTTACGATGGTTCGACTTACGATATTTAGACTTTACAAATCCAATAACAAACAGAAATACACACTCAGCAGAATCTGTACTCCGGGCAAATGATACACGAAAAGGACACTCTCTCAGGCTAAGTGCTAAATGGGTAGCACGGCAGTGTGTGACGTGGTGGGAGTGATGAGTGCTGGGAAACGTAGTGAGGAAAAGCCATGGTTGCGACAATAATCGTTTTTGTTTTTCACTTTCAATGCATTATTCAATAAATTACATGAGATGTTTAATACTTCATTTTAAAATAATCTTTACGTTAATGATTTTGGCCAGCTGTAGGTTAAAGGTACGCAACGCTCTGCTATTTACAGTATATATTAAATTCAGCTGATTTTTGAACATAACCCTTCATAAATAGCGGAGCGTCTGTTGGGAGCACCTGTACTGTAGTCAGTACTGGTTATGCAAGGACTTGTATTTTGAAATCCGACCGCTAGCCGCTATGGAAATGTGTGTGTGAGAGACGGGAGGAAAACAGCTGCTCTCTTTCGGGCTCTAAACAGAGAGCAGAAGATTTGTGCAGCTCAGGGATTTTATTATTTTAATAGAATTTAAGGAAGGTCTGCTTAACTAGCGCGAGCTCGGATATAAGCGATCGGTTTAATTGATGCTGCCGAGTTTCCGTTATGCGCGCGACTGAAGTCAGCTCCGTTATGTGTTAGTGCGGATTTCAGTCTCAGTGTCGGATTGAAATGAATCCTGGCCTGTGATTGTATTTGGGTGGCGGGAGCAGCGATCAGGTCCAGTTCAGAGGAATTAATTAAGGATGATGTGTTAGTATCGCCTTCACCAGGAAACGCGGTGCGGCAACAGCAAAGAGAGAAAGAAAAACCGTCATGGAGTTCATTTTGGATTTTCAGGAGTGTATCCGTGACTCACCTGCTTTCAGGTACGAACCGCACTGCGCACGCGTTAGGATGATGGCGGCATTACATCCCTGCTAAAATCCTCACGTTTTGTCACGTCATTCCATCAAATAAATCCAGTCTAACTTTGTTTCGGCTCTGTTTACACAATGCAACCATCAGCACCAAAGTGGCTGTTCCTTGAGGAGCCCACTCCTAGTAGCGCACAGAGACCTCAGCACGGTTCGGAAACTGCTTCAGGAGAGCGCCAGTTGCACCTTGCGTAAATCTGCCTGACCGAGCTCGTACTGATGCGATGTGGTGACAGGTTTTGTAGGTAGATGATGCATTTTTGAACCGAAATCCAAGAATTAAATGCAGCACACACCCAAAATACATAGTATCTACTGTGAAGCATGATGGTGGCAACATGTGAGGGTGTTTCAGTACCAAGTGGTTTAGTTCCAGTACCAAATGATTCAGTTTCAGTACCACATATTTCAGGTCTAGTTCCAAATGATTGAAGTCCAGAAATAAATGATTTGGGTCCAGTACCAAATTATTCGGGTTCGATGGTACACGTCCACTACTAAATGATTCAGGTTCAGTACTAAATGATACACACTCATTACTATATGATTCAGGTCCAGTACTAAATGATTCAGGCTGGGTACTAAATGTTTCGGTTTCAGTATTAAACAGTTTGTTTCCGGTGCTAAATGATTCAGTTCCAGTACTAAATGATTTAGGTTCAGTACCAAGTTATTCTCTTTAAGTACCAATTCTTTCATTTCTATTGCTAAATGATTTAGATCCAGTACTAAATGATTCAGTATCAGTAAAAATCTTTCAGTTCCAGTACTAAATGCGTTAGTTTCAGTACTACATGCTTAAATTTCAGTTCAAAATGTTTCAGTTTCAGTACTAAATCTTTCAGTTCCACTATTAAATGCTGTAGTTTCATTTTTAAATGCTTTACTTTCAGTATGTACTGATTCAGTTCCAGTACTAAATGCTGTAGTTTCAGTCCTTAATGTTTCAGTTCCAGTATTAATTGAACCAGTTCCAGTACTAAATGTTTCAGTATCATTAAAAAAAATCTTTCAGATCCAGTACTAAATGCTTCTGTTGGGTTAGGGTTAGGACTTCAAGACTAACAGCACTAAAGAACAGCTACTTTAACTAACTTATTTCCATGTCCTGTTGGTCCCTGTTTGGTTCCTCTTCAGGACGGTTCTCTAATGGGCTCGTGAGATCTTATTTATCTACGTTTGTGCTTCTGATGTGGTATGTTGTGTGTGATGTCACTTCCTCAGGGCGTCTCTGGAGCGGTGTGAGGGTGACGTGGAGGAGCTGGAGAGTCGTTTGGAGAAGGTCGGGGGTGAAACACCGCTGAGACGTTTGACATGCCGCTTCACGTCTGTACACGACTTGTTTATGACGTCATGCTCTGCTCCTGTAGGTGATGAAGCTCTGTAATAAGCTGGTGGAAGACGGTCAGGTGTTCTGTTTGTCCAATCAGATGTTCCTCTCTGCACTTTCTGATCTCAACTCGTACCATAAAAGTGATAGTGTAATAGGGGTAAGTGTGTGTGTGTGTGTGTGTGTGTGTGTGTGTGTGTATACGTGTTTTTGTTACTGTCCTATACAGAAAAAGAATACACAAGTAATACACACTTGTTGGGTGTGTGTGTGTGTGCTGTGTGTGTAGAATTGTTTGCATCATTCAGCCACGTCTGAAGGACATGATCCACTTCCACACTGTGAGTCTCAAAATATGTAGTTACTTATATGTAACAATAATAGTAATACAACAACATTAAACATTACTATCGTACTAAGATAAAATGGATTATTTAATTGCTAATAGTTACATACTTAAGTAATAAACAGCGTATAGAATATGAATTATAGAAGAATATGATTAATAGTAAGACCTTTTATGAATAATAATAATAAAAGAACAATTTGAATACTATATAAATATACAAATATAATTGGAGTTTGTAATAATAATAAAATAATAGAATAACAAAAATAACAATAGCAATGTGATAATTATTATTTATTACAAGTAGTGATAATAGATATTGTGATCTATATCTTATCTATAGATTTTTTTTTGTAAATTATATATTTGTATATCATATAGTAATAATGTAGAACTATAAAATATTAATAAAACAAAACATTGAATAAATACATATTAATAATAAAAAATATGAGTAAGTAAAAATAATATAATGCCATTAATTTAAATGAGTATTTAAATGCCCAGTATTCAATTACATATTTAATTCAGCAAAATAGCAATTATAAAGATAGTAGAATCAACAATAAATTAGTTAATAATCCAAATATAATAATGAAGTAATTATAGAATAGTAGTAATAAAGTAATTTACTAATAATAGAAAAAGGAGCAAAATTATTGTTATATTAATTACTAACAAAATTAATAATCGTGTGAATTCATTATAAATTTGTAATAGAGATGATACATTAATACTAATCAGTAAAAATTGCTAAAATATTACGAATAAGTGTGAATATACATTAGTAATATATATTAGTATAATAGTATGATAATAATTCTAAACATAACAAAAGTAGGTATTAAAAAATATAGTAATATGACTAATAATAAAAAGAAATAAACCGTTATCTTAATTACCACTTATTGTGTGCATTTTGTGTGTTGTAATTGAGTGTAAGTGTGTATTTGTTGCCAGATTGGTGCTCGACCAGATAAGGAGCTATCACCCATCAGCTCTAACAGCTTCTACAATCAGTATTGTACAACATGCACACACACACACACACACAAAAAAAAACATATTAATATACATACATACAGTTGCCCGTCAAAGTTTGGACACACTTTGGAACTCATAGTGTTTATTCTTTATTTTTATTATTTCAAAAACATTCAGTGTTAATATTGAAGACATCAAACTGTGAAGAGGCCACGGAGGAATTATGTGTAGAGTTATCCAGAGTTACTTGAGGACTTTCACGCTTGCTTAATGTGTTTGTGACCATCCAGCTTATTGTGCAGAGGTTGTGCAGGTGAAACACAGAAACTAAAGTTTACAGGCTGGTTCTGGTTCGGTGTTCCCATAACGTGTTCCCTCACAGTTCCGAGTCTTCAGAATTAGTTCTGCAATGGCAGGAAAAAACATAAATAAGGGACAACCCCTGGGTGAGAAGGTGTGGTCCAAACGTTTTAAACTGGTTACTGTGTGTTGGGTGTGTGTGTGTGTGGGTTGTTCCAGGATCCTCCCCCGCTGGTGCAGCCCCGGGGTGTGAGCGCCGGATCAGAGACGACTAGCGCAGCGACTGATGAAGAGCGCTCAGGTTCCACAGCACAGGGCGGCTGAAGCTGAGAGGAACACACACCTGCTGCTCGCCACGCGCAAGTGCTACACACACTGCAGCCTGGACTACTGCTTACAGGTAACACACACCTGTAACGCAGAACTGAAAACCAATATGATCTCAACAGAATCTGATCTTTTGTTTCCTTATTGTTTTCTTGTAGCTGAATAATTTCCTGACTCAGCAGAAGCTGGACGTTCTGAACTCGGTAAGTGCTGGAGTATTCCTTCGCTGTAGGTCACAAACCTACGTTTTTCATGGTTTTTTTGTTTGTTTTTCTAGGTTTTCTCATACTTCCATGCGCAGTACACGTTCTTCCATCAGGGCTTCGACCTGCTGAGAGATCTGGAACCCGCCATGAAGAGCATGGCAACCCAGGTACACCTAAAGCCATAACGTGATGAGCACAGACTGGGCTCCTAAACCCTGAACCCCTTCCTCTGTTCGTCCACAGCTGTCCCAGCTCTCCACTGAGTGTGTGAGCAGGAAGAAATGTCTGGAGCATCAGAACCTGCTGGCCCAGCAGAGGGAAGAGTAATAACGTTAAAATGGTTACCTGATCGGCTCGTGTTAGAAGAGTGTGGGAGTTCATGATGTCCTAATATGCTGCACTGAACGGTTAGAGTGCCATTGGAAGAGACGTGTGATCAGAGGAGAGCGGATCCTCTTTGCGGGATATCTGTTCCAACGAGCCCGGGAAGAAAAAAATAAGACTTGGAAGAGGTGAGACCGATTACAGGACTGTGCAAAAAGTCTTAGGCCGCCATACGTCTGTGGTTTTAGAAGTGCTGTCAAAAACCATGTATACATTATTGACAAAAATCCCATCCAAAAACTTTGGCTTCGTCACTCAGAATTCTTTTGAACTCATCTTCGTCCAGTCTTGAGAGCTTTAGCATTTCTTGCCCTTTTCAGACGTTCCCTTCGAAAAAGTGGTTGTCCAGCTCTACCCTCCTAAAAGCTGCCCAGATGCGCTATTGAAGAATTTATTGAGAAATAATTATATGTGGTCACTTAATACAGATGTAAAGCTATGGTTTGCACAGACAAGCCAGACTTTTACACAGTCTGTAAGTGAGCAAGATGGACAGAGACAGAAGAGAGACAGGACAGATGGAGCAAGAAAGACGTAGATAGTGAGACAGGCAGATTGAACAGACTTTCTAACTGATTGTTTTCCTGTCTCTCTTGATCAGGTTGTTGGTTTTCAGCGAATACAATCAACTGATTATACAAAATCACACAGGTTACCAGCAATTGTGGCGTCGTTGTGTGTGTGCTTGTGCATGTGTGTGTTGTAAATTACTGGTAAGGGGAGGTGATGTACATGTCCAGAATTATGGTGCCTTTGGTAACGACGGGTATAAACATTGAATCTCAAACTCACTCGGAGAAAAATCCAACTGATTGAAGTTTAGTTGGGGTGGTAAGATGAAATGATTGCCCGTGAAACTTCCCATACACATTGGAGATGAAGGTTGTGTTAATGTGTGTGTGTGTGTGTGTGTGTTGTGGGTTGTGGGTGTGTGTGTGTGTGGTAGGAGCAGCCTCTGGTGCTTTTTGAGATCTGCGGTTGTTGTGATGTCAAATCTCTGGGGACTCGATCGATCGGCGCTTTTGCTTTGGAGCTGCTGTTCTGTAACAGACAGAAGGAAGACCACACACAAGCACACACACACACACACTACGAACGCAAATGCCAAACAATGGCCAAATCGAATCTGTGGTGTGGTGTAGGAGTTGGTGTTACAGGCGGACTCCGGAGAGCTAAAGGATGGGCCTGGATACCTGTGCAGGGCAGCATTGATATGGCGTTACAGAGAGACAGTGCAGTTGAGCAACACGCAGAGGTAGGTACACACACACACACACACACACACACACACAGTGTGTGTGCTGTAGATCTGCAGTGTGTTTGATTTGTTGTGTTTGTGTTCAGGTGAAGGACAGCTCTCCTCCTAACTCCTCCCCTGACCCCGCTCCCCTCTCCGACTCTCTTAGTGTGGCTCTCCGTAGCCATGGAAACCATTGCTGCTGCGACTGCGGGGAGTCGGGGCCTCGCTGGGCGAGTGTGAACCTCGGAATCACCGTCTGCATCGAGTGCTCTGGCATTCACAGGTGTGTGTGTAATATATATATATATACAAATTCAGGTAGAAGTGGGTGGAAGATGAAGAATTCAAAACATGGCTGCAGCCCATTAGAGGTCGGCGTGGACAAGGATGTTGCAGTATTTGTTACAGTGTGTTTGTGTGTGTATGTAGGAGTCTTGGGGTTCACCTGTCCAAGATTCGATCTCTCACTCTGGATTCATGGGACCCAGAACAGCTAAAGGTACACACACACACACACACACACACACACACACAAACAAAAACAAGTGTGTGGGTATAGTAAAGTTTGTTATGTGTGCAGCTGCTGTGTGTACTCGGTAATGACGTCATCAACGGAATTTATGAACATCGCCTGGGAGAAACCGAGAAACCCAATTCCCACAGCTCTCGGTGAGAACACACACACACACACACACACACACACACTCAAACGGCGTCTTTACTATGGGTCTGTCTCAGGCAGGAGAAGGAGGTGTATATCAGGATGAAGTATGTGCAGAGGAAGTTTGTGGAGCAGCCGGAGTGTGAGCAGAGTGGTGAGTCACTGATGGGCTGTCAGTTTTGCATAAGAATTTAGCTACTGTATGTCATTACAACGTGTGTGTGTGTGTGTGTGTGTTTTGGTACATTATATGGGTCTCTAAGCAACAACACCACACTGGGCAGGACAGAGGCTTTATGATGCAGCCCTGGGCGGAGACATTGTCTCCATGGCGACAGCTCTGGCCCAAGGGGCTGATGTGAACTGGACTAACCCAGAGAGCCGCACGCCTCTGATTGGTGCAGCCATTGGGGTAAGCCCGCCTCCTTTAATCAAACCGTGGGGCGGTTATAAGTTATGATTTTTGTATCAGTGAATTATAAGTGTGTGTGTGTCTGTGTCTGTGTGTGTGTGCAGGGCTCATTAGTGGCATGTGAGTTTCTTCTACAGAACGGAGCGAGTGTGAATCACAGGGACCAACACGGCCACGCAGCGATACACACGGCTACAACCCGCGGACACACAGGGTAAGACGCACACAAATACACACAGGTATAACACAAACACACAGGTTAACACACATACCTTCAACACACAGACACAGGGTAACACACACCCACATGTTCATCACACAGACAGAGGGTAACACACACGCAGTCAACGTGGACACAAGCTAACACTTACACAATCACACACAAGTATAAGACAATAAAACACAGGTTAACACACACACACACACACACACACACACATTTGTCTTGCTATCCTTATGAGGACTTTCCATTGTTAGGAATGACAGTGAGGGATTTCTGCTGGTCCTCACAAGTATAGCAAGACAAGGTACACACACACACACACACACACTGTAGCACAAATTGCTGACGCGCTGTTCTGTGATTTCTCCACTCAGACAGGTGTGTTTGCTGTTGAAGAGAGGAGCCAATCAGTACGCAGCTGATGAGAAGGGAAAGGACCCCCTCAGTATTGCCGTAGAAACGGCTCATGCAGACATTGTTACACTGTGAGTGTGTGTGTGTGTGTGTGTGTGTAAAGCGCTACACAAATTTCTCTAAACATCTCAGATCTGTTCAGTTTGAATTGGAGAGGTCAGGATTGTTTGCGGTATGATTGCGCCCTCTGGTGTTCCAACAGTGGAGTTGCATTAGATGCCCATACGCATGATATCTCCACGATGACGTGACGATGACGCGATGCATCGTTATACCCCCAGTGCATGTGTGTGTTTTGGTCCGAGATTTTTGTAAAGCCACTTTGAGACGGTGCTCCGCTGTAAAAAGCCCTATATAAGAGGAAATTGACACAATAACTGTGTGTGTGTTGCAGGTTGAGTGTAATTGTCAATAACTGTGAGTGTGGGTTGAGTATAACTACTCAGTAAATCTGTGTGTGTGTGTGTGTGTGTCCATCAGGTTGAGGATGGCTCGTATGAATGAAGAAATGAGGGATTCCGAAGGATTTTTTGGATCAGTTGGTAAGGACAAGGAATCTGAAGAGCACATGTTGTTCACACACTGCCTGATGACTTCATTGCAATGCATTGTGGGATGTGTAGTTTTCCCCCCCTCTCCTTTAGTACAACACCTATATAATGTTTTGGAAGGAACCATTGCCGTTTATTATTTTTGAATTCATGATCTAAGTAGCTGCTTGTTTTTTAACTGTAAGGATTTTTGAAAATATGTGTGATGACAATAAATTGGGAGTTTGATTATGGAACTGAGGGCTCTGAAAAACAAGCCCCGCCTTGCTGTGAAGGGCCGATGTGGTGATCCTGCACAGAGACAGGCTAGAAGATGTATTAAGGGGGATATATTAAGTCAGCTGATGGGGGTTTTCCTCTAAACGCGATACAATAAAAGCGTAACGCCTTCTTAAACCTTTCTGCCTCTTTTCCCCCTTAGGGGACGACGAGACGTTTCAGGATATCGTCCGTGACTTCAGCAACATGGCGTCCCAGAATCCGGAGCAGCTCTTGCGCAGGCAGTTCAACGCCGAGGACGATGGGCTTGATCAACCCGAGGGAGAACGAGGATAAAAAAGGGAAAAAGTTCCCTGTGAAGAGATAGGTCAGGGTTGAGCGACGTTAAACCCCTTCTAGCAACTGTTCTGTGGCTAAACTATGAAACCTGAAAACACAGTCGTAGTTTTTAATTAGGTTGTAGTGCTCTTAGTGTTGAAGTTTCACTTACAGTACTGTAGTGCAAAAGTCTTAGGCCACCATTAGATTTGCTATTTCAGCAATGCCATAATGACTATCGTATCTAATTATTTCTCAGTCTCTTTATTAGAATACAACCAGAAGATTTGTATGCAGTATTATAAACACCTGATAGCACAGCTTCTGTAGGCTACAGAGGGAAGTATTTAGTGCGACCTGCCCTTACACTTCAGCGGCAGCAGCTGGTAGCTTCATCAGGTTGCCAGGTGGACTCTTCTACAGTCCGAATGGTCTTTTTAGAAGGGTAGCAGCCAAGAAACCACTTTTTTGGGTTGATTTTTTTTGTTTCTAACTCTCAACCTTTCTCTTATTTACTCTGTTCATGGTAGAACGCAACGCTCCTGAAGCTGGAGCTCTAGTGGTTCTTTCGTAATTTTTATTTTAGTGGTTCCACCTTCAGCGGCCAGTGGAACTCGTGGATTGTTGGCTGCAATATGTCTGAGGTGCAAAAGTCCTGTGGTGCACCTGGTACATTATAGAGCCTTGAATTATCCCTTTGGGTGGTGCTTCAGGGGCCGGATTCACTAAGGCTTTCTTAAGAAAAAAATTGCGAAGGATCTTTGGACAAACACTAAGACGGAATGCAGTTCTGTTGGAAAAATGTTCTCAAATATTATCTTAAGAAAACCTTTTTTTCCCCCTTAACATTGTTTTCAAGAATACCACTTGTTCTTAGAACTGTTTTTAAAAAAATAAGATAATTCTTAAGAAGTTATTGGAAGAATAACAATTTTTCGTTACTTTTTTCTTAAGGGAGAAGTTAAGAAAAAATACACGTTCATTGCTTTCTTCAGACACTTTCGTGAATCCGATCCGGAGGGCTGAACTGACTAGAACTTTCTTAAGAAAAAGCTTGCGAAGATTCTTAAAACAAACAACATGACGTTCATAAGAATGTTCTTAAATGCAGTCCTCGAAAAACCTAAGATGTCTTAATTATTTCCTTAAGATTGTCTTTTTCTTTATCATAACTTTTTTAAATGTATGGCTCGAGACACATTTTGAATTTGTACTTACTGTCATTTCCCTTATTTACTTTAATCTCCTCAGAAGACGGCAAAATGGAGGAAAAACATCAAAACAAGCGTTCAAAAAAATTTCGAAAACCAGAATTGGAGGTGATGCTGGAAGAACTAGCCAACAGGAAAACAAAATCTTCCTTAATAATAATGTTAAAAATAATATTGGCCTTATTTCCAGTAGCTAAACTGTTTAAAGTTTATTAAATTTTGATGCTTACCTTCAACTCTTGCAGCCTAAGAGGAGTTCTAAGGTTAAGAAAACATTTAGGAACAGAAAGTTTTGAAGAATACCACTTATTCTTAGAACTGTTCTTGAGTAAAGAGTTTAGAAAACATAAGATCATTCTTGAGAAGTTATGTGAAGAATAGCTTTTAACTTTTTCCTTCATTCTAAGAATGAAGTTGAGAACATTTAAGAAGATTTTCTTTCTTAAGGCACCTTTGTGAATCCGGGCCCCAGGTCAATCCTGTTCTTGATTGACAGTAGTGGAATCCGATATAGTCTTGTGCTGGTGTAGCCCAACCACCTCAAGGTTGGCAGCCTGGTGGTTCCTTCCACAAACTGCCGCTTGTTTTTTCTTTATGTTGTGTGAACTAGAGTCTGGCACCACCAGTCGTACTGTGGTCAGAGTCACATCCTGATGCTTGATGTGAACGCTACCTGAACTTGGAGCGTAGCTTAGACTCAGAGCCTTAGGATGAACCTCTGCTGAATGCAGAGCAGCTGATCATCGTGCTTAACTTGGTGATACTCTGGTTTGACTGCAGCATCCGGAACCTAAACTTGATGAAGACCAGTGAGCTAATGTCACATGAGCTCACTGTTTGTGTTACCGTCCTAACATGAGCTGTGTTTTGTTTTCTGACTTTTAGTGTCTTAATATTGTGCTAATTAAATTAACGTTGAGACGTCTATGGTGGTAAAGCAGGTCTGCCAAGTTTATGTGTAATCTGGTTCGAGATGGGCGCACTGGTTACCTCACGTCTAGAAAAGACCAGGGTACGAGTCCCGGCCCGCATGCTGCCTGTGTGGAGTTTGGATGTTTTATTCCCACGTTCCAAAGTTGAGCGTTGGATGAATTGGCACCTCTAAAGTTCAAGTAAGTGTGCATGTGCCTTACGATGGAGGAGCTGTCCGGGGATGGTTTCCCTGACCTGGAATTGGATTTGGAAAATGAGTGCGTGGTTAGATCCAATTTGGGCTCTTACCTCAGGAGATTCCTGACAATCTGAAATGTTTTCAATTCGCAAAACAGCAGCAGACTCTGGTGTTTCTGTTTTGGCCATTTTGGCTTTCCATTCAAGACCGTTTCAGTCCCAGTTCATGCCATGAAGCCAAACAGTGGCTTCAGCGTCTAATACAGGTGTTTACGTTCTGTAGCTGTGAACCATGGACCCTTGCACTGTGCTGCTCTGCTGGTTTCTAATGTACTGAACTGTACTAATGTGTTTTAAGACAAATGTGGCACTAGATCAATGTAAAATGAAAATTTCTTTATACTCAGTAACATGCCGACGTGTTAAAAAGCCATGTGTTGCTAATATTAATCAGATTAAATGTAATTAACTAATTAAAGAGTGTTGCCATTGTCTCATTTGTCCATACATACCATCTTAGAATCACTGAGACTTAGTAAAAGTGCTTATCGCGCTGCCCTATAAAAAGGCTCTCAGAGGCTACCTCTTGGTGAGAGATCGCACTCAAAGACATTTTTCCCAGTTGACAGATTTTGAGAGGGGCAGCATCGTTGGACTGAGGGAGGGTCGTTTTGACGAATTGCCCACCATCTATGCCATTCTGACCTAGCTCTTAGGAGGTGTTGGGAGCAGTTGGTCCACACCGAGAACAGGCTCTGGACGGCCCAGACAGACAACCAGTAGAGAGGATTGTTTGATCTGCCGACGAGCACGAGCAGCTCCCGCAGCTTTGTTGGCCACCATCCAGACACAATTGGCATGTAGAATACGAGTTGGTCACCCCATCAGTGATAGGAAGGACACTAACAGATCAGCGATATGTGCAGGACATCCTGCAGCCACGTGTTGCCTCTCATGGCAGGGCTTCCTGCATTTTTCGGCAGGATGATGCTCACCCAATACAGCAAGTGTTTCCCAGGGTTGCCAGACTGCAACACTTCCTTGGCCTGCCCGGTTGCCAGATCTCGAGCAATCGAGCATTTATGGGACCAGCTGGGGGACCAGCTTCAGCAACCTACAACTGTACCAGGTTTACAGACCCATCCACAAGTTTTACTGTTTGTGGTAGCCTAGTGGTTAAGATACTGGACTATGAACCAAAAGGTTAAGGGTTCAAACCCCACCTCTGCCAAGCTGCCACTGTTGGGTCCTTGAGCAAGGCCCTTAATCCAATTGCTTGGCTTGTAAGACTGTATCAATTGTAAGTCGCTCTGGATAAGGACGTCTGCTAAACGCTGGAAATGTAAACAACATCAGTTGGGAAAAATGTGCCGCAGCATACCATACAGAACCTGTTTGCTTCCATGCCTGACCTGATATCATCTTGTATCCAGGCTAGAGGTGACCTAACAGGGTACTAGAGCCTCTTTGCAGTTGTACATTTTTCCCCAGTAAACTTATCCTTTTGCTCTAATATTGTATTCATTACATATATATAAAGTTTTATTCGATTCCAACAACTCTTTGGTGAGTAATTGTTTTTTTCCTCAATGAGTGTAATTCATAGAAAACTGCAGTGTCTTATTGAACAAACAAAAAAAGTGACCAATCAGCTTGACGGTGAAATTATTACAAGTGCCGTGCATTATGTATCTTAAACAAGCCTCATTCATTTGCCTTGCTGTGCCCCCCGCTTGAGGCGTGACTCCCATTTCCATGGAGGATCTGCCAGTATACATTTCTTCCCAGTGGTGCTACTGGCCTGTCAGTCGTCGTGTACTTACATGGGAACTTCTGTATCACAAGCTCACACAAACACTTAACGGCTTCATAACAAACTTACAAACATCATGTTGTAATTTTTACTCTGTGTTTATTAATACTGTAGCGACGTCGTTATCTGTTTCTGTGCATTGTCGTTTGTGTGGCATTCTTGTTGACTGTCTCTTCCTGTTTCCTCATCTCGCGTTGTATCCAGTACAGGAAGTTACTGATCCGGGTGTAGACGCCATATTTACCCCGGGCGGCGCATTGCTCGCCCCAGCTCACCACCCCGGTCAGGAACCACGTCCCTCTGTAGTTTACTACAAACGGGCCGCCACTGTCTCCGCTGCAGGAGTCGCGCTCGGCCTCCAAGAAGCCCGCGCAGAACATGTTGTCGGTGATGATTTGGTCGGTGGACTGGGCGCACTCCTGCTGCTCCACAACAGGAAGCATCACCTTCCGGAGGAAGCGCGACGAACGACCCAGGTAGCTGGTGGCACCCCAGCCAGTCACCAGGCCCTGCTCGCCCTTTCTTTCCAGCCTCTTGGCCAGGTGAACGTTGGGCAGGCACAAGACGACCGAACTAGTCACCGCCGAGTCGGCCAGGTAGAGCAGAGCGATGTCACTGTCGAAAGTGAACTCATGGAAATGAGGGTGAACGATAACTTTCTCCACCGCAATCCTCTGCTCGCCAGCATCGGTTCGCATCTTATCGTAGTCACCTTAGCACACGGGGAAGAAAGTGTCACCCAGGGCGGGGCACAAAAACAATCAGACACGAACACTAAACCCAGAGAGGTCTAAAACCCAACCTAGCCTTCACTTGGGTGGGATTTAAACAAACAAAATCCCAAAATGTAGACTCAGATTGCAAGTGGAAAGCAGAACTTCAGCAACAATAACCTTAGTCCTTCTAGTTGAGGTTTTAGGTTTATTGCAAAACAAATCCATGTACCTGCTTGTTATACCAAGTCTTGTTGTGCAGCCTGTTTTAGCCTCACTATCCTGGTCAGGGTCATGGCGGAATTCATTGGGTCCAGTCTGGACACGCTGGAGAGGGTGCCAGTTCAACACAGGGTTTCATTAATGCACCACCCGACCTACATATTGCAAGCCCCATCTGGTATTTGAACCCAGGCCCTCCGGATGTCACATTGCTGAGGCGTTGGTTGCTAACGTGCGAACGTGCGGGGAACAGCGACCGTTATAAAGCTAACTTTGCCTCTACTTCATAGCGTTGGATCGGAATCAGTTTCATTTTAACCTTGAAGCCTGGAATCGACTCCAAACTTTTGAACTCAGCTTTTCAGTTTTCATGGACTGTGAATTCGACTCCGTGCCAACTCCTCAGAGGCAGGAACTTCAACTGAATCAGTTTGCAATATTCTGTAGGTTGTTCCTTGGATATTTCACAAGAATGGCCTTGGTTTCCATTTTTATGCTGACGATATTATGATCTGAGATTCTTTCAACTGAATCCGTTTCTCTGCTTGGAATATGATCCAAAGCAAATGTTCGATTCTCTAACCCTGTAATCAAGGACTCGATTCGTTCTTGGACCGACCCAGAGCTCAGCTCTTCAGGGAAATGAGGCGATGATGAGGATTGATGAATCAGATGTACACAAGACTGTTGTCTGGTCTCAGCCAGTGGAGGACGACGTTCCCATTTTTGGCCTGATGCCTCTCAAGATTCTCTAGTGGCTTGGGGAGTTTTACCTTGCCACTTTCTCCTTTGCCATGAGCTGCTTTGAAGGGGCTACGCTCATTGTAACCACCCACCAGCAGAAAGCACCGGAAGCCATGCAAGGTGAGGGTTTTGCTTTGCATACCTGACCTCTCTTGCAGTGGGTCTATCAGATTCTTCAGATCTTGTCTCGACTTGAGCTTGCACTTCCCTAACCCCTAACGTTTCATATATACAGTATTATTTGTCATGGTGCTCACCGAGGGTCACGTGATCAGGCTTTTCCTGTAAGCAGTGAGCCGCAGTCACGACCCAGCGCTGGCTGATCAGGGTTCCTCCACAGAAGCCGTACTCGTCCTTTTTGCGCAGCAGAACCTAGAAAAAGAACGTGAAGTGCCAAGCGTTGATGTACGTTTCATATTGAGTCATTTGTTTCTCATAGTTAACACATAACTCCGCCCACCTGCCAGGGACTCCCACCCTGACGCTGCAGCTGGCCACCTACGATTCGAGCGTTCGACTCGTTCGGCTCGGACGTATCGTTCGCGGATTCGGTAGCGTTCTCTAAGCGGGTGGTGCCCTCTACCATAAGGGTGTCGTTTTGCTCATCCAGTAGGGAGCGCCATACATAGTCCTGACTCCATTGTTTCCCACAGGGGAAGGGCACTGTGAAACGTTAACAGGGTTTTTAAAAAAAGGATTCGTCGATTATTTTATGCTTCTTACGAAGGTTGTCCCCACCTGCCGCTTTGCAGTCATTTCCGTCCTCCTCCAGCTCGTACCCATCGGCGCAGCTGCAGGTGACGCTTGAGCCAATCGGGACGGAGTTACTGCAGTAATGAAAACACCCACCATTCTTATACCCACACTCAAACACCTCTACACACACATACAGATGGAAAACCGTTACTGCCGTACCACTGCACAGCCACATTTAATGCTTATGCCCAGAGTACAGTGCAGAATGCCAACGTCTGGGTACCTTTCTCACAGTGTCTGCCAGTGTACTGCGGCGGACAAATACACTCATAATGTCCTCCGGCTTCACTGCAGATCCCTCCGTTGTGGCAAACGTTATCATGACACCAGACTCACGACCTGTAAACATAAAACACACACATGTACTGAACCGGCTACGTAAGCTGAACCTTTTTATTTGCAACATAACTTATTGGCACCCACGTTGGTATCGATACCAAAACTCCATCTGTAATTAAAAACAAACATGCAACGGTGAGAAACCTTCCAGTACATTTGAAACTTTAAGCTTCAGATTCTAATCATATGTATTGCTCAGGATGGGTCTAGTCTGCTTCAGGAGAGCAGCAAGACACAGCTGTAGCTCGGTTTTCGACCATCTTGGGAACTCGTCGAATTCGGTTTTTGACGAGACAAATTTCTCTCAATTTCTCGCCGTGCGACTCATTTCAGCTGAAACTTGATTCATGATTCAGTACACAGTGATTCAGTGATTCCGTCTCACTGTTGCTCAGTGCAGATCTCCACTATATTTATCGTGTTTTTCTTTATATTTACATTTACAGTATTGTTTGTGCAAATAAGTCCCCATGGGTCCTTAAATGCTTGAACCAGAAGGAAATGAAGGACTCCGGATCACATTCAGATTGCAGTTGGAGATCATCAATAGAGTAAGTGTTTTGCTTAGACATTTCACCGTCAATCCATTACTCACTACATTGCCTGAGCTTTTCATCGCTTTATTACAAAGTAAGCTATGTGTTAATGATATTGGCCAATTGTAGTTCAATGTATGGGTTTTAAACAATAAGGTCGGCTCCTCTATGATACAGTACAGACTATATTACACTCATCGGTTCATGATACATGTAGCTTATAATGGATTTGTTGAACATATCCCCATCATAAATCAGGGAGCTCCTGTACAATACAGCTCCATTAATGCAGATAATGCCTCATACAGGGGGATTTTCGGGGGATCTGGAACGGATTCATCGTAAACTGTACTGTTTTTTCCGTGCTCTGGAAGATTTCGGATGCTTCCTCTTTCGAGCAGGTCTCCTCGTAACATTCGCGCTCCAGATTCCCAGGCTTGATTTCCTCCAGGAAGTAGTTCGCCCTGCGGTTCCTCAGCATCTTGGCAGCGTCCCTGTGGCTGACAAACACTGAAAGATGTTGTGTAATTACTGCACATACACAGACCCACATTTACCGTCAGCGCAAACATGCTGACCTAACTTTGCATTTATGGAAATAGCGAAGCAAAGCACTGAGAAGGAAGACGGAAAAATCCAGGACATGTTGCATTTGAAAAAAAAAGTTATCTGAAAGCCGTTGTTGGGATTTGCTTTATACTGGGATGGATTGCTGTGGGTTTGATTAGCACAGTAACAGCTTGTAAAGGTTATCTACGATTGTCAATACGTCTTGCCTGTGATGATCCTGTTAAAGAACATGGCCCTGGCCCTGCAATCCAAAGCCTCTAAAGGGCTCTTATTCTTAATGAGTGGATGCAGATGAATGTAAACATCATACATTGATGAATAAGCTTTACAGAGACCAAGAAATATCCTAGTGAGAGAGGTTAATGACCAAATGTGATTTCAGTGTCACTGGTGTGAACGTGGAGTGGTCTAGTATCACTCTGCTTCACTGACACAAGGGATTCCATAGGGGCTAGCATTAGGACCTTTACTTTTCTATCTAGAGGTTATTCCTTGAACATTTCACAGGCAGAAGCTTGGTTTTGATTTTTATACTGGTGACACTGTGATCTATATTCTCCAAACTCACCAGCCTGCGTACCTGTCACTTCCTAAAGCCAAATACTACCAAAACTGAGGTTATACAGTGCTGTGCAAAAGTTTTAGGCCACCGTTAGATTTGATGTACTATTGCTTTTAATATTAGAATAGAACCAGAAAAATACAGGAACTTTGTAAGTAGTATTAAACCAACTGCAAAATTTAAAAGAAGAAAACAGCTTGTACAGGCTACAGTGGTAAGGATTTAGTGTGCAGCTTCATCAGGATGCCAAGTTGACCCTTCTCAGTCCAAGGAGCTTGATCAGGAATGGTCTTTTTAGAAGGGAGCAGCCAATAAACCACTTTTTTCCAAAGGGGAACAGGGTGAAAAGGCTAAAATTTGAAAGCTCACAAAGATTGGAAGGAAAATCAGTGGAAAAAAGGAGTATGGATTGAAATATGTTTTATGCAGTCATTATACCATTGCTAAAACAACAAATCTAATGGTGACCTAAGACTTTTGCACAAAACTGTATGCTGTATAGCCCATATCCTTCCTATAATAGGGTAATGCTTTGGTTATAGGACTGAGACAAACAGTTACTGAAACTTAAATGTTTTGCAAAATACTAAAATCTGGACTGACCTGGTGATTGGGCAACTAATGTAAAAAGTGCCGAATATAAAAAGTCACCAAACAGATTGTAGATTCAGACATCAGGACTCTGAGGAAACACACATTATTATTATTAGTTATAGTAGTAGTAGTAGTAGTTGTTGTATTCCAGGGAACAACACCTGGGCAGAGTTATATATTTATATGAAATATAAATATATTTATCTGGCACTTTTAAGTGAAGAAATAAACTTTATTTTACTTACCGCTTCCAATGTCCCTGTAATAAATTCATAGTTGTTTTTGTCTCCACATAAACGCTGCGGGACAACAATTCAGCAGACTCGAATATTTACACTATGCTCACAGCCTGACCTTTAGACTTGTAGGTATTTACATTTTCCCACACAGAAGTTAACCTGTGTGTTTTTGAGGCTATGTAAGGATTTTAGCAGTAGTGATGTTTCATATAGTGTGGGCCAAAAGTCTGAGACCGCTAGTGAATGTACATTTTTGTCAGTTTTTATACCATATTTTTCATTACAAGTGAAGATTGAGTATTAACATATATATCGATTTTACTATTAAAAATACACATGGAGCCTGGCTTCTCCCACAATTTCATTAATATGCGACAATGAATATTTAGCAAAGCATCAATATTATTCATTTATCTTGATGGAATTCAATATCCTGGCGAATCAAATGATCTCCGACATGGAGCTAATAGAAGCCTGTGTGTCTGGGTGTTTGTTAGATTACCACTCACTGGACAAAGCTTTTAATGCGTCATTTTGAGTCAAACCTGGACTCCTGAAATGGGTCACAGACACAGAATTGGTGAGAATTGGTGCTGTGCCACCTGAGCACCATAATCATTCATTTATTTACTTATACAACTCCCATGTTCTCTGGATACACCACCTGACTTGTATTTATCTCAGCGTAAACAGCAACTACTTGTACACCTGTGCAAACATTTGTCCTTTAACTGTTTACCCTTGAGTAATAACCCTTCCAGGGTTCATGCCACTTCACATATGAGAAATGAGAAAACAGAAAAAAAAGTGATTTTGTTCATAACTTTATTGGTTCAATGTCAAACATGCAGTCAGGCCATGATTTTGTGGTTATTGTGTAATTGGTGAGGCCTTTTTATTGCCATCTTTGTTTATTGCTGGTCTTCACATTTGCCATTGTACATGATCTTCACATGCTGGTTTCGGGTTCTGCGTAGAAAAAGAGTTTAATTCAGTGGTCTATATGCTTAAGCCTGCAGTGGTGCGGTGTAGCATTTTCAGGTCCGCCCTCAAAAAAGCTGTCACGATTTTTATTTAGTATTTAAGAAGAACTCCTAAAGATCAATCCAAAGGACCATCTATCTGACTTACTTGTTTTCCAGACAGAGAACACACTCGGTCGAGTACGTAAGGCCGTCGTCACCACACACTGGGTTATACTCACGGGTGCATGTTAGATCTGCGTACTTCTCACAGTCAGCCTGTTGCAGGTGACAGTTTCATACAAAAACAATTACATATCTGTACAGTATTTTGAAACAGAAAATATGTTGTACACTCAGCTCAGGATTTGGCACCTTTGATAACAAAATGGACAAAGAGGTTGAGAGGAAGTGGTGTTGTGGGTTAATTAGATTAGCTCACAACCAAAATGAAAGAGAATACGTAGAGAATACTTCTCTAATACTATATACTATAATCCAAGAAATTGTGGGTGAAAGACCTTGCTAGTGGGCCTAGCTTTGGTAGCGCTCGAGCTTGAACCTCGGATCTTATGGCCCATAGGCCAGTTCCATAATTGTTTCGCCACCCTTGATCCCAAAACTTGACTGGAGATAGAGAGACTCCCCTTAATCTTTTACCAATGGTGCCAATAACTGTGCTGGGTTTAAGAGGTTACCTCTCTTGGCTCTGAGCTGCGGTCAGCTGCTGTGGAAGCTGTATGGAGGAAATATTTTTCATATTAAACAACTATACATGCTGACATTACACTACTGGTAAAGTCTTTCAGTCCAAGCAAATGTTGGTGAAGGGATTTGCTCAAGAACGCAACAGCGGCTGCTTGGCAGAGCTGGGGTTTGAACCTTGAACCTTCAGGTCCAAAGTCCAGTACTTTAACCACTAAGCCACACAGTCCAATCTCAATGTTAATGTGATGGAATTAAAGGCAAGACTCTGTTCAAGCCAGCCAAGTTCTCCATCAAAGCGATTTCATTCTGGATTTTTGTTTTAGGAGGGCAGGTCAGAACCTCGAGTGGTACGCTGATGCAAATGCCTAGTGCCTCTCGCCTCTCAGCTCCACTGTTGGCTTACTGTCCAACATCAGTGCCTCTCCACATTGCCATTCAACTGATGTATGTAATTTTGGGTGTCCACAAGTTTTTGGTTATAGTGTCTTGAAGCCAGACAGTAGTTGTTAAAGGTTCTATTTGTGATTTGATGTTCTCATAGGTCTGCATAACAAGCCAATCAACATCTGTTCGCTTTAAGGATCGAGGACTTAAGAATACTAATAGGAAATAAAGGTCTGCCTTAGATACATCTAATTCATTTATGAGTGGCAGCAAACAAGTATGAGCCGACCCTGGTGCCACCTGCTGACAGAAAAGAGAATTGCAGTTTTTCAAGGCAGAAAACAACCTGGTAGCATTCCTTTCTTTTTCATTATAGGTGTTTGTATTTATTTAATGTCGCTCTTCAGCATCAATGGCCATTCAAGGACAGACACATGGTTACATCAACACTCAAGGTTATATTGAAACTAGTCATATATAATCAGGTTGGGGGCCAATTTAGCATAATCGGTTAAATTAATGCATGTCTTTAGACTGTGGGAGGAAACCGGAGCACCCAGAGAAAACCCATGCAGACACAGAGAGGTCATGCAGACTCCACGCAGAAAGGACCCAAGTTGCTCCACCCCAGGACCTTCTTGCTGTGAGTTGCCAGTGCTACCCACTGTGCCGCCTGTTTTCATTACAGGTAAATGTTCCAATACTGTGCTATCCAGTACTGTGCTAAATGCTTTCATGTTGTTTTTTAATTAATATGATTATTTAAAATCAAACACTATGTGCTAAGTCTCTATACTACTATATGTTTCCCAGAACGTAACATTAAGTGGTGCCTACCTGTAAATGTTTGCAAGCTTCTTTATATAAAAAAAGTATGGAAAGTTATTGTTTCACATTAACTGTATTGATTATTACTGTATTAACTGTTTACATGCATTGGAACACTTTATTGATTATGGAAGACTTGTACATTTATTAGATTAAACATCAACATATGGACGGTCCGGGCAGTCGTACGCTGTGTAAGTGGCTGACAGGAAGTAGGCTGGTCAGGAACAGCTGCTTCATTTCCCACGCTCCTTTTTCCTTTCTTTAGTAGTTTTTTAGAACCACATTATAGTGAAAGTGTCTAACATATAAACATACTAATACAAAGACTTATATAACAAATAACAGGAATAAAGTCTCTTTATGACTGCAGCTACAGAAAACATGGTAAATCTGTTGTTAACTACAGTAGGCTTAGTCAGTAGAATCATTCTTAGGTTTGCAAATCTGATGTTTTACTTACCAGAGAGGTAAAGCAGAACAGAAAGACAGATCAGAACTGATGGTCTCATGGTCACAGAACGTCTGAGCCAAACCAGGTGAGCATTACTGAGCTGTACTTCAGTTAACGCTCCACCCTCGTCCCATGCTTCTTATCTGACCCACTAACAGGAAGTGGACAAACTAATGGAAATCTCACATGGGTACAAGGAGCTTGACGTCATGACAGTTAGTTCATGTTTGGTTTGGTCAACTTTATTTCATTTGTTAATGAACATCCATTCCTGCATTTCAGGCCTGCAAAACATTCCAAAGACGTTGGGACGGGGGAAATGTAGGGGTAGTGATGAGGTAAAACTACTTAATGATGTGATCAATGCAGAAAGTACACTGAGATTTGAAAACAACAATTGCTGCCTTTAAGATGACAATGTGACGATGCAAAATCAGAAAAAAATCCCTTCCAGTCTTTCTTTGAGGAACATTTCAGTAATTTTCTCTCACAATAGTTGGTCCTCAAAGACTTTTGTGGATGCTGCTTTAGAGGAAATCATGAATACCATCACCTGTTTGAAATCACATCATTAATTAATCTTTCTTTTTTTTTACATGATTACTAGCCCTAAACTTCCCCATTCTAACTTTTTTTTGGAATGTGTTGCAAGCGTGAAATGCAGGAATGGATGTTTATTAACAAAAGAAATGAAGTTGACCAGACAAAACATGACATATCTTGGGTTCATACTGTCTGCAATGAAATACAAGTCAAAGGAAATGTAAGGAACACGGTGTTTTCCATATCAGACCCACTTTATAAATGTTGCGGTGTCCCACTAAAATGATGAGGGTTAAAAATCAATCATATCCAGGATTGCTGAACAGAACTACAGGACATGCCCCACAAATTCACAACAGGCACTGCATTTCCCATAATGCCTGAGCATCTTTTCAAACGCTTGAGCGGATAACGCTTTCAGTTTGAGCCGGTTTCTTTCGATCTTTCTCGTGGACTAATGGACATCCACAAATATTTAAAAGAAAGTCAGACAAGGTAATGATAGCTCATAGCAAATCCCAAAGTCAAACAGATTTTTGACTGAAGCAGTACGCCTGGTGCTAGAACAGTTTTATTGAATGTTTATTGAATCTGAGGATCCAGGTAGGCTACTGAATTGTGTTTAAAACACAAGCTGTATGGTATAATGTTAAAATACCAAATGGCCAGTCTGTCTTTCCAAAATATTATTAAAAATATTGTATTCGAAATATGAAGAAACACAAATGTACAGAATGGTTTATATATATTTAACTACCGAATTTAATTTTAGCGCATCCGTCAACAGGATATCACAAGAGTGAAAGAGACCACAACTTACTACAGGTTACTTATGACAAACATTTTATTTTAAACATTTATGCATAATATTGCATCTTTAAAACATGTCCGGTATCTTCCGTCAGTATTTCTCATGTAGATTGTATTTTATTACTCAGTTGCTGTGCTTTACCAGACCTATGGAACTCAGTAACAAAGTAAGTCTTATATTTCTTAAGGCAAATAACCAATTTTGTTTGTTTACTTATTTCAAATACATCACTTTTGCCATCGCTCGCTTTACGTACTGCTGCCGCCATCAGGCGAAGTGAAAAATTGCAATGTGCCGACAGGCCACTAACGATGTATTCTTGAGTGATGCTGCTGCCCAAGAAAATCTGTCCACATGCCGCATTTATCCCTAGGACCGGACTTTGGACACCCCTGCAGTAAAGGTACCCGCAGTGATATTACACTGTGACATGAAAAGCCTTCTTTAAGCTTCTCAGGGCCTCCAGCTGGGTGATATCTCTCCAGTCCTTTGGCAGGCCTACAGGCTCACACTGATTTGCCTGAGCGAGCCTTGTGTTATATTTCACGAGCACATACTTCCAATATGTTCCAATCACATCTTTCGCAGATGGGATTTTCCAGTCGGTGTAGGTGGGCTGGCCTGCAAAGCAGGAGATGTGAGACAGGGTGGGGCCCTCTGCACCGCTGTAAGACGTAAGGCTTTTAGGCCGATGCACGACGGCCTCGTGGACTGCGTGATCCGGTCCCTCCAAATCACACGGGGCTTTACAGAATGGGCACTGCTTGTCGCAGCCTTTCACGCGGTCAAAGAGCAGCTTCTGCAGCCTTAACGATAGGTCTTCTGGGACTTCGATTGCACTTTCATTTTCGCCAAACTCCTGGGCCAGAGCCAGCGACAGCTCGGCCACCGACTCTTTCAGGTGGTTGACAAAGTGGTCTTGGTGAGAGGTAATATCAAACAGAGGCGTCCCTTGAAAATCGTAAGGCACAGTCACATCTCCAGGACTCTCTATATAACTACGGATGCCCTCTAAGAACTGCTTGACATCTCTCCGGGTTCCACTGGAGCTCAGAGAGGCCTCAACAATGGAGCTCTCCATCCGCTGGCAGATTTGCTGCAAGCTCTGCTGCCTCTGGTCCTCTATCATGACCGAGCCTGACAGATGCTCTGCGGTAATGTCCTCAATTCTCTTGAGACAAAAGGCGTTTTTGGATTGCAGGTATTCAGAGAAATTCTCAAAGCTGTCCTTCAGAATTAGCTGCTCCAGGAGGTGGTAGTGGAAGGTCTTGGGCGAGGCAAATAGATGAGCATAGCCTCTTGACAACATGTCATCGAAGATCTGCCTCTCCAAGCTGGTGAAGGTGAAGTTGATGGCTGTAGGTCTCAGGCACAGAGTGGTGAAGGCCTGGGCAGCTTTTTGGCATTGGTCTCTCTTGTGGAAGTTATAAACGAACTCGAGCAAGTGCCGGTCCCTGTTCTCGTTCAGGAAGGATTCCTTCGTGTCCCTCTCTTTTTTGCTTTGATCGTGCATTTGTTGGAAGGACCCTAGTGCTTTGCTGCATATGTAGACTTTTAGAGCCACTTGAAATTTGGTTTTCATCATGAAAGGCTCCATTTTCAGAACCTCCAAACCTTTGTCTATGGTAGCCAGTAGCTCCTTCATGAGGTTGCCAGAATAGCCCTCCTTCTGTCTTATCGTCTCGGAGATGCGTTTATCGCAGTCTTCAATCAGGTTGTTGCTGAAATTTTGCACGACCATCTTGTTCTGCTTCAGCTTTCGTGTCTTCCTGCCTCCCAGAGCGAAGTGATCGTTCTTCACCTTGAAACCACTCAAACCGCTGCCATTTTGCAAAGTTATATTCGGATTCTTCAGGCCATGGCTGTTTAAGTTTTCTCTGAGTTGCTCTTCTACACTCGACCGTATTTCATGTGTGTCAAGAGGCTTTTCGTAACAGTTGGACGGTATGCTGTTCCAAACTCTTGCAAATTCTTCCTCGAGTTGCTTGTCCTCAATGGGGCTGTCACTGTTCTTGCTGCTTTCTAAAAGGGAACGCAGCCTTACCTCCAAAGCAGCTTCCAGAGAAGTGAGCAAGGCTTGCATCTTGACCGATAAGTCGTGCCGTACCACGGCGGCCTCAATTTTTGGATTCATATCAAAAGCCACTTGCTGTTGGATGGAATGCACTCGTTTGAGTGCACTTTCCTTGTAGGCGTCCATAAGGGCTGTCTCCCTGGTCTCCTGTCTGAGGTGCTCACGGAGGTCTGAGTTGATTTTCTCACACTCTGAACTTGTTTTCGTCGCGACCTCTTCCTTTAAGGTTTGGAGTATTTCCTCGGCCTCGTCACCGCTATGCAAATCCGGCTCTTTTAACTCACAGATCCGTTCATCCAAGCCTTGGTGCCAGTGATCCATGAGTTCGGAGAGTTGCTCCTGACCTTCGACGAGTTTTGTGCAGAGATCAACGAGTACATCAGCCGACTGCATGTCTGCGGGCCCCCATGAAGAATTTTGAATCGATTCCCAAACGCGGCACATATGCTCGATAAAAGCACCTAAGCCTTTCGGTTGGTTATTGCTGGCCCTCTTTTGGAATAGAGCCAGCAGGCTTTGTTTTAGCTGCAGAGCTGCGTCACTGTCTATTCGGCCAGTTTTTGCATATATACAAGGCTTGGTCAATGGAGCAGCCAGATTATCGCAGGTGTTTCCTAAACCGCAGTTCTGGTTGTCTGTTGCTGCTTTAGTTGAGGACTCCTCTTGAGTCAGTACGTCAATTATACATCTCAGGACCTTTGCCTCTTTTCCTTGTCCTTCAGAAACGACCTGAAAGATCGGTTTTCTCACCGAGTCTTTGTATTGAAGAAGAGCTTTTACCGCAATCTGAAGATTGGCTCTGGATTGATCAGATGCCTCGTGCGGTAAATTCACCAGCGTAACGTCGCTTAACCCGCTGACAAACGTGGCAAGTTTGGTATCACACAAAAGGTTTGCCTCTTCTCTTGGCTGTGTGGGGTTCAAACCCTCTGTACTAATAAGCATCAGAAACTCACAGTCCATCTCCTTTCTAATGTTGTCAGGCAAGTTTAGAAGGAGCATGTAAGCCCCTTTAATTTGTCGCTGGCCCCATTTTGGGAAGTTAACCCCAAACAGGGCAGACAGCAGCTCTGCGTTTTTGGAGTTGTGGAAGCCCAAGGTCGTGAGCACCTGCAATCGACTCTGTCGTGGAAACTGTCTGTTCAGCTCGTGCAAGACGCTGTACACCCAGTTCAGTGGAAACATGGAGGCGTCCCCGTCGAAGATCTCTAGTGGAACCCCATAGAGGAGGAGCTCAGCGGCCAGATATGGCAAGCAGAACATCTCGCACATATCGTAGTCAGGACCATGGAAATATCTCTCGTAGACCAGCCCCATCTCGCGCAGGAAGTGTTCCAGGCCGATGCAGGGCTCCAGCTGCTGCTCGCGCTCGGCCTTTGACAGCTTGTCCAGCTGCTTAACTTGAAGTTTTGTCTTCATCCAAGAAAGGAAGAACGCACGCGTGGTTTCGTCGTAAGTGCACAGGGCATCGATGAAGGTTTTCATCGCTGCAGTTGGCTTGTAATTTAGGAGTTCCTCCACAAGGCCATCCTTCCCTTCTCTAGGCGTCAGACTCATTTGTTTGGAAAAATCCTTCTTATCTTTGTCCTCCGTCTGCTCTTGCTGACACATCCGTTTCCAAACAGAGCCCTGTAAAGGCAGCTGCTCGAACAGGTAACTGCTCATGCTGTTTTCAATACCATCTAGAACCTCTTCGGCTTTATTAAATGCCGTTTGACAGGCTTCGCCTTCGTCGACGCTCATCTTGAAGTCGCTGGCCATTCCAGCCACAGCGACAAGGTTTGTAGTATGCAGGTGCGGCACCAGCACGTTCAGTGCGTCTCTCAACTTCTCAACCAGTCTCTTTTCGTTTCCGTCACGGGCATCAATCACGGATTGTTCCCACAGCTCGAGATCCTTGACCAGCAATTGCTTTGCCATTCTGTTCTTATTCTGTTCGTCCTCTGGGGCTGAGCAGTCGACGAGAATCAGGTTGCTTGTGTAATCCCTCCACGAAGCAAGCAGCTTTCTTTCCCCGACGCCGAAATGACCGCAGAACACTATTAGCACGGCGGAGGCGTAGCACAAAAGACTGACCTGTTTTTCAAAATCGGCGGCATCCCCTCGTAGACTGGCGATCAGGACAGGTCGGGGAAAGAAACTACTGTGGTTTTCCTCCGCGGACAGATTCCAGGTCACCTCCACCAGGCCATCTGAAAGCACCCGTGGCAGCAGGCCGCCATCCGTGTCACGATTTAGGAAGCAATCGTTTACCTCATACGGGCCTCCCAGTACCCCGTTAAGCACTTTCGCCTTGGACACGTTGCACCGACCCAGCCTCACAGCCGACAGAAGCGGCATCCTGGAGCTAGCCATGTTTTTTACGACGTCATCCAGCGCGTTCGATGCACTCGACTTCCATTTGCCCAGTACGCACCGAAACGGACTGAGGAACACCATGCCTTCCTTGATCCTTGAACGGATAAACCGGCGGGAGGTACAAGGGCACCGCGTAGTTGCACTGCACCATGCGGTACGTGATCTCCTGCTGCAGAAAGCTGCTTGTAGTCATGTAAACAGCGGCGACCAGGTCCAAAGGGTTGATGGCGCTCTGCGAATTCTCATCCATCCCCGGAGGTCTTGCCACACCGTAAGTACCTGCTATCTCCTCACAGGAGGAGCTTCGCGCCTGTGGGTGATGCAACCAGAGACGCCTCAGGAATGCGTTTGAGAGCTCCGGTGGGTTTTGGGGTAACTGGTCTTCGAGGCAGGGGCCACATATGGACATCATTGACACGAGGTCAGCTGGGTTGTTTTTCTTCCAGTGCAGGTCCAGCATTTGCAGGAGAATATGTTTATCCCTGTCAATCTCAGACACTGGGAAATACGTGGAGAACAACAGTCAGACGATAAATGGTCAGTCTGAATGGATTGAATTATTTCTTTGTTACATCGCTTACCTATCTCAGTAGTTTTGCTCCCCTTTTCAGGGGGTCTCTGGCGATGAAGGGACATGGCAACACTTTGTTAGTGTGCCCAGATTTTGATCCCTGTACCAAGCAGGAACAAATATCTGGACAAAAACAGTGCCATGTTCAGTTTTGGTGATCTATGTCACAGAATCATAGGAATATTACAGTAATTCAAAATGGATTTGATCAAGATTGTTCAATTGGTTTGAAAGCCTGACTGAACCAAATACAATAAAGACAAAAACAAAGCAGTCAGATATCAGATTCATTACTTTGGCCAAAAGATATCAAATTATTCCTGATGTTAGTGGCTATTCAAAAAGTTTGTATAAATTACCAACTTGTCTATGAAAATTATAAAACAAAATGATCAAATGTTGACCTCACCTGCTCTTCGGTAAACTCTGGACAGCAGTATGCAGAGTTGTCGCCTCTCCAGAACGAAGCAAAGTTATGATGCAAATGCACAGACTGGTGAATTCTTATACGATTGCTCTGGGTGATAAGCCTGACCCTGTCAATCATGCAGGTAGCATTTGTGACTGTTGGTCACGTACACAACAGCTCGAGGACACACCCGCTTAACTTCAAAAAGTACCAAGACTCCTTCCTCAGGGAGGATCTTTTTCTCTGAATATTTAAAGCAATTCGGGCTTTTTTATTATTTTATTTTTTTTTACAATTCTTATCAATGTATGCAGTTACTGTGCAAATGCCACAGACTGTTGTTTTAGCAATGGTATTAATAAATGGAATATAATTCTTTCTCAGTCTCCTTTATTAATAATACAACCAGAAAAATACAAGGAAATTTGTATGCAGTAATTAAAAACCGAAAAATATTCAGGAAAAAAAGCAGCTTCTATAGGCTACAGTGGCAAATATTTAGTGTGATCTCCCCTTACACTTGAGCAATAGCAGTTGGCAGTTGACAAGTTGACTTCTGCAGTCTGAAGAAGCTTGATCAGGAATAGTCTATTGGGAAGGGGGGCAGCCAAGGAACCACTTTTTCCGAAGGGGAACGGGACTAAAAGGCTAAGATATGTTAAAGCCCACAAAGATTGGAATGAAGATCAGTAGAAAAGAGGATTACAGAGATCCAAGTTTGAAATTTTCCTTGGGTCCAGTCATGAACAATGTGTTATACAGTGCCTTGCAAAAGTAATCGGCCCCCTTGGACTTTTCAACCTTTTGCCACATTTCAGGCTTCAAACAAAGATATGAAATTGTATTTTTTGTGAAGAATCAACAACAAATGGGACACAATCATGAAGTGTAATGAAATTTATTGGATATTTTAAACTTTTTTTAGAAATAAAAAACTGAAAAGTGGGGCGTGCAAAATTATTCGGCCCCTTTGAGTTAATACTTTGTAGTGCCACCTTGTCTTTTACTTTGTATACTTTGTCACTTGGGGTATGTCTCTATCAGTTTTGTACATCGAGAGACTGAAATGTTTGCCCATTCTTCCTTGCAAAACAGCTGGAGCTCAGTGAGGTTGGATGGAGAGCGTTTGTGAACAGCAGTTTTCAGCTCTTTCCACAGATTCTCGATTGGATTCAGGTCTGGACTTTGACTTGGCCATTCTAACACCTGGATACGTTTATTTGTGAACCACTCCATTGTAAATTTTGCTTTATGTTTTGGATCATTTCTTGTTGGAAGGAGGTAAATCTCCATCCCAGTCTCAGGACTCCAACAGGTTTTTTCTTCCAGAATGGTCCTGTATTTGGCTTTTTCCATCCATCTTCATCAAAATTTTAAAACCATCTTCCCTGTCCCTGCTGAAAAAAAGCAGGCCCAAACCCCATGCGATGCTGCCACCACCATGTTTGACAGTGGGATGGTGCATTCAGGGTGATGAGCTGTGTTGCTTTTACGATCCCAAGCATGGACGTTTTGGCCCAAAAGTTTCGTCTGACCAGAGCACCTTCTTCCACATGTTTGGTGTGTTTCCCATGTGGGCTTGTGTGCAAAACTTTAAACGAGTATGACTTTTTTTTATGGATATATCTTTGAGAAAATGGCTTTCTTTCTTGCTTGCCACTCTTCCATAAAGGCCCAGATTTGTGCAGTGTACGACTGATTGTTGTTCTATGGACAGAGCCTCCCACCTCAGCTGTAGATCTCTGCAGTTCATCCAGAGTGAACATGGGCCTCTTGGCTGCATCTCTGATCAGTCTTCTCCTTGTTTGAGCTGAAGGTTTAGAGGGACGGCCGGGTCTTGGTAGATTTGCAGTGGTCTGATACTCCTTCCATTTCAATATGATCACTTGCACAGTGCTTCTTGAGATTTTTAAAGCTTGGGAAATCTTTTTGTATCCAAATCCGGCTTTAAACGTCTCCACAACAGTATCTTGGACCTGCCTGGTGTGTTCCGTGGTCTTCATGATGCTCTCTGTGCTTTAAACAGAACTCTGAGAATATCACAGAGCATGTGCATTTATACAGAGACTTGATTACACATGATTTTGACTTGATTTTTGTGCAGAACAGGACTTGCATAGCATGGTAGGGCCAGTTCTCATCATGTGTGCACTGAGAATATGGAGGCAACCAGGTTCTCATTCACACTGAAATAATTGCTGTGATCCCCCAACAACTTGACTAGGCAATTCAGGCCATCAGAAAAGGTGCCCACTGATGGAATGGAATTGTGATTGTCAGTGTGTAACATTTTGGGTGGTAAAATTGTTTTGATGCCATTTTGGTTAGAAAATCAACAGTAAAATGTGTCACTTGAACAGGGGTGCCCAGGATTTTGGGCAAATACAGGACTGTATTTGATTTCAAATCCCAACCTCTGCCACTGTTGAGTCTTTGAGCATGACCATTAACCCACAACTGCTTGGATTGCAAGAATGTTTCAGTTGTAAATCGCTCTGGATAATGGCATCTGCTAAATTATTACAGATATTCAGTTTTATTTGGACCAGATACAAGCTCTGGAACTTAATCAGCAGTCAGGGTGTTGTTATTGCAAGGCTGTATGGAGGGTAAACCTTATTAAAAATATGGTCAAAACCTCATCCCACTTGAAATGACTTTGAATTTTCGGCAACAAAAAAATAGTCAGTAGTATTACTGAAGAAAGTATGATGTGCTGAATGCTCGGGTGTTGTGACTGGAGTCCTGATAAAGATCAGACCAGAAACCGCATTTGTTTCAGTCCTGACGCCATTACCAATGGCATGTTAAACATTTCGGAGTGATAATTGTTTGTGTGAGCTGCCCGTGTTCCTGATGCTGACTCAAGATTAGAAGGGTAAGAATGAGAAGCACTGATGTTGAGTGCGAGTGCATGGAGTTTGCTGAGTGCTTTAAGAGATTTGACGTGCATGACGCTAACCCTGCTCTGGACCCTGAATGAGAAAACCAAACGCGACAGGCGAACCCTAACATCACTGGGTTTGATCTCCGTGAAGTGCAGCTTGTGCCAGTGGTATCTTGAGCCCAGATCAGAATCATTTCAGTTATGTTGAACCGGTGTTACTAGGTACAGATAGAAGATGGGGGTAAAGAATGTACCAATACCAGACACATTGGCTACCTTTGTATGTTTGTATTAATAAACACATTCCCAGTCCTCGTCTGCAAAAAATCTGATAATAATCAAGATCTAGCCTACTGTATAGCAGACAGAATTCTTGGTGCATCTTTGGCCATGCAACGGGTCAGCTGTAGATCACACGCTTCACATAGCTTATTATTAAGATGAAGGAAACAGGACATCAAACTCGGGGTGCATAGAAAAGCATATCCCCTGATTATAGAACAGGGTTCAAGCCTCAACACAGCCAAGTTGGGCCCTTGAGCGAGGTTCTTAACTTTTGTTAGATCTACATGACGCTCAATAAGAGCCGGCTAAATATCTAAATGCAGCTCCGTCCTACAGAATCCCAACAAGACTGTAGTGGTTTTCATTGGGTCATAGAAGTAAGTTTGCTGATTATATAGTGACGCTTGATGGCTTCTCAGTTGTGTGACTACTGAACCCATGCTCTCATTTAAAGCCCATTCCAGGAGATCTACCTTAGAAACGCCCTAAACTAAGAAATATACTGTCACTGGCAACTCTAGATTGGTTTAGTAACGCCTTGCCTTCTGGATGCCCAGTGCTTGAACCCTCTTCATAACATATAAAGCACTGAATGGCCTTGCTTCTCAGTACCTGGCTGAACTTTTAGTCTATTATAATCCACCACGTTCAGTTACATTAAAGTATGCACGTTCATTATCAGGACATACAGCCCTGACAATTGTCCTACAGCGCCCCCTGGCTATGAAAGATTCTTAACTCGACTCCGAAGCTTTTGTGTAAGTACTATTGGTGTAGTTGGAATTGACCTGATTCCTAATTTTGCAGCAAATTGTGTGGTTGTGAGTTGATTCTCCAAATAGTCGAATTTCGTATGTAAATAATGAGAACTGATTCCACTCAGAAGGTGGTACCTACTGGTATTGCTGTGAGTCGACTTTCCTATTTTCTGAATGTAGCTAATAAGAACTGACTCGGTGCAGTGAGTCGATTCTCCGGTTGCAGGTGTGATGGGATAACCCCTTGTTAAACACCGCGTTCTGACGTAGTGAGGATTCCTTAATGGGGCGCGGCCCATAGGCTATATTAAACCGCCACATGCGCGGAGCTGCGGGGTTTTGCGGTTTCGTCGCGGTGTGGCGGCGTCTTGAGCCGGTCGGTTTGTTTTCCCAGGAAGTTTGTTTTAAATAAACTAATTTTGACCCAAATTCACGGAAATTTTAAGTTTTTAACTTTAATTCTAGGCGCTGGTTGCAGAGAGTTTCTCCGGTTAGCAGTGCTTAGTTTGGTTTGTTTGGTTTTGGCGTGGCTTTGGATTGACTTTTATTAGCTGGAGGCCTACTGCAGAGTCGTTGGATAATTGGTTAAATATTGTCGAATTGTAGCCAAGTCTTTGTTTCTAGTTCTGGATTAATGTGTGGTATGTATTTTATATTATTTATGTATTTTATATGTTGGTGTGAGAACTGGGCCTGGGCCGCGGCCATCTGAACTGAACTGAAAACCACCTGTTAAAGGTTAATTACGTTTGATTGCGTTTGGTTGGTGTAGGGTGAGGTTTGGATGTGATTTTGAATTCGTGTTTATCAGGTTTTTTATGGACGCTAGCTCGTGCTTATTTTGCGCTGTTGTATGATTTTATTAGTGTTTCTCATAGTGTGAGCGTCAGTTAGTTATGTTTTTAATGATTTGTATTTATTAGTTTTTTTTCCACTTTTTTATAGGTTTTCGGTTGTCTGAGTGCTTTGGTTGGGCCCTGTTTGTCCGGGGCTTGGCGGTTAAAAGGCCGCTTGTCCGGCCCCGTGGGAGTTTTTTGGGCACCAACTGTGTGTTTGCTGAGCACCCTTAATGAGGTCTGTACTAATGTACTATTTTTCACACTTTCAGGTGTGTCGTGATGCACTAAGATGGTTGACTGACCCCGTTTGTCCACTGAATTTGTCTTTTCGTCGTGGTGTATTTTTCTCAAGTCAGATGAATGTTAAAATAGTTTGTTACAGCAACAGCCAATCAAATTGAAGTTCATTCAGTAGTTTTTATCCCGGTGTCACATTTCTGATCCTTTAGGTGTCACATGCGTGTTAAGTAAAACGTCTGGCTAATTCACATTTCAGATCTAATTGTCTACAGTAATCATTTTTGAACATAGCTTATTGCATTTCTTCCGTTTTAGTCACTTTGCCTTTTGTTAGTTTGAATTCTGAGTATAATATAGTTGCGTTAAGGAGCGGTTGCACGTGTACCGAATAAAGTGGCCACTGTGTATTTACACGTGTTCCTGGAGCACATTAAATAACCCTTGTACAAACCAGTTTATTTAAATTGGCTTAAACAAGCTGCATGGCAAAACGAATGCCTTCAGTAAATCCAATAAATCATTTTCAGTGTCTTTCTGTTGAGGGTACTGGAGCCTGTCCTGATATTTATTGCTGACATCAACGTTTGCTGGTTATACTACTAATAAGGAAGTCTTATCTGTTTTATTGTTTGGTGTCTGAAGTAAGCCATGTTTGTCCAGGAAGTATGGATTTAACATTAAGCTGGCCCTCAGCTCTCCATCAGACCAGCACACCTGAGCTTCTATACAGGTGAGCCTATAAGCTGCAATCACATTTATTGAATTGACACTGGAGAAATGAAGGCTGTCCTTTAATCCTTTAGATGCCTTTTGAGATCAGTAATGACTGTTTTGTGCTGTGGTGTTTGAAGGTTTGTGAACCCTGAATTGTTTCTACAGAAATATAACATAACCTCACTAGCTATAAAAACTTCACACGCATTCACCACTCACAGGTGTGTAATATTGGATCATTTTCCTCAATGACCAAGTATAATTCTTGTTTGAGTTCTATTTACTTTTAATCTGTTTTTCACTCGATCTGATGTTTCAGCTCATTTTGGCAGAAATGTAGAAAATTCTAAAGGGGTCACAAACTTTGAAGCCATGCTGTAATTGAACAATCATAATAAGCTGATCCATAAAACCTGCTCTGATTTTCAAATTGCCACAACTGTGTTGTGTATAGTCTAGATTTGTTCACTTTTTGGTTTTGTGATCTTTCATGTTTCTGTTCTCGTGTTTTATTTGTTAGTTTTTAAATGACTTTTTTGCTGTTTGTCTCTCACTGCACATTTGCTTATGTTGTGATTCTGTGTATCCTCTGAATGTTTGTTACTGCTAACCATGTAACAAGGTCAAACATTTTCACTAATCTCTTAAGCATGTTGTATGTAAACCTTTCTCTGGGTTATTTGAATGGTTTCTGGTTTGATAACATGTTTGAGGTTTGCTTAAGTTTTCTGGCTTGAGTTCTGACTTCCTAATGCACTGATATTTTGTGATCTTAGTTGTAACTTGGTTTTACTTTTGAATAATTAGATTCACCAATGCCTAGGTGAAACTAAACACTGAGTCATTTCAAATTGATTAAACTTGATTCCTTTGAGTTGAGAAATCTGTTCAAAATGTGTTGAATCTTCTTACAGCAACATGCAAAACGTGCCTTCAGTGAACAATCATTTTCTTCTCTCTGTTGCAGGTACTGGCACCTCTGCTGTTTTAATTTCTGATAGCAAATTTAGCAGATTATGCTTTTAATAAAGAATTATCGTGTGTGTGTGTGTGTGTGTGTGTGTGTGTGTGTGTGTGTGTGTGTGTGTGTGTGTGTGTGTGTGTGTGTGTGTGTGTGTGTGTGTATATAATAATCCAGTATATTAAATGATGCACATGTTTGTCTGCTTTGCTCTGTGTTTGGGAGGAAGGGTTGGGACGTGGGCCGGTGCTCTGTGGCTGCACTGGTAGTGAGGATTCCTTACAGGTGAGTCTATAAACACTAATCAGTCTTATTTAATGAGCTGATAAATATTCAGCTAGATGTTCATTCATTTGTGTAGATGTGTGTAGATGCTGTTTGTCATTCTCATCTCATTTGTGATGTTTCTGAAAGTGTGAATATTTTATAATAATCCTAAGATATTTCATGGCTTCTGAGTTTGAGACTGTTCATCTTTTGCTTGAGGCCATTAATGACTCTTTCATATAAAGTAGTGCTTAAGTTTGTGAAGCCTTTTTATTTCTAGATGTTTCTACAGAAATAGGACCTAAAACATCACCAGATTCTTTTTAATTAAAGAGAACCTCAAATGTTCTGTTAATCTGAGAGGTCCACACATTTTTGCTGCTTTGCAATATTGGGTCATTTGTCAGTAAATAAATGACCAACTATAGTCTTGTTGTTTAATTTGGGTTCTCCATCTACTTTTGTCTTGTGTGTAAAACTGTTTCAGCTAATTTATGCAGAAATACATATTCGAAAGGGTTCACAAACTTTGAAGCACCACTGTAGTTAAATGTCCATGTAAAGCTGCCCTGATTTGTAAATGATTAACACTAATCCCATTAACATGTGTATTGTTTTATCCAGATTTAAACTTTTTGGTTTTGTAATATTTTAGTTATGTTTCATTGATTGATTTTTAAAATGACTCTGCTGTTTGTATCTCAGTATCGGAGCTCATTGGCTCATCTTGGTTGTGTATCATGATCTGAATGTTTATTACTGATAACTAATGAGATCAAAGCTTTTTTAAACTAATTTCTTAAGGTTCTTGTGTAAATGTTTTCTCTGGGCTGTATTAATGGTTTCTGATTTGATAATGTTTGAGATTTACTAAGTTTGTCTGTTTATGTATTCTGATGTTTTTTAAACACTGACATTTCTATTTATGCTTTGCTGTCTTAACTGTTGTTGTCAGTTTAAATTAGCTTAATGTTTTTCAGTTAAATATAATTGAGTTCTGATGAACCTGTTTGGACAAAAACGTGCCTCCAGTGAATCCAATCAATCGTTTTTCTTCTCTCTTTCAGGTACTGGAGCCTCCTGTTTTGTTTTATTGCTGACAGCAAACTTTACTGATTATTATATAATATTCTCATGTTACTTTATTGTTTAGTACATTAAGCAATCCAGCTTTGTTGCCTTTCTTTTTATTTGAAAGACTTTTGTGGGAAGAATTTAATTTAAATCTGTTCCGCATTATTAACTGTGTTCCAGGTTGATGCATTTGTTCCGTTGCTGTTGCTGAATGGACCGGTGCTTTGGCTACACCAGTGAGAACTGACTCTGAAGCTTAACTCTATGACTCTGAATCAATTCTCTGGGTCATGGGAGTGAAGGTGTTTCCAGGTGATCTGCTTAATGACTAAATGTAAGGATCCACAGCACTAGGTAATAAGCACAGTGTAATGATGGTTCTGGTGCTTTCAGATCTGGGTTTAACACCAAGCTGAATGAAGCGGGAGAAACTGCATCACCCAGACCTGAGCTCTCCATCAGACCAGCACACCTGAGCTTCCTCACAGGTTATAAAATCTATAAACTGTAATCTTTAAAGGCCTTTTGAGATCAGTAATGACTCTGTTCTTGGCACTGATGTTTTAAAGTTTGTGAACCCTTAAGAATTGTTTCTGTAGAAATGTAACCTAAAACTTCACATTTGCTCCTAGTCTTCAAGGTTCACATACATTTGCCACTCACAGGTGTGTAATATTGGACCATTTTCCTCAATAAATAAATGACCAAGTATAATTATCTCATTTGAGTTCTTCATCTACTGTTACTGTCCTTTGTTTCACTCATGTGAATATGATGTTCCTGCTCATGCAGAAATGTAGAAATTTCTAAAGGGTTCACAAACTTTGAAGCAGCACTGTAATTATCGTAGTAATGAGCTGATCCAATGTAAACCTGCTCTGATTTGTAAATGATTAACACTAAGCAAATTGCCATGACTGGCTTGTGTGTAACCTAGATCTGTTCTGTTGTGTTAAGTTTGGTTTTGTGATGTTTTTGTTGTTGATTTGTCTTTAAAATGGCTGCTTTTTTTTTTGCTATTTTTGTCTCACTAACTGTACATTTGCTTATCTTGTGCATGTCTTTGTGCATCTTGATCTGAATGTTTGCTCCTGATAATCATGTAATGAGGCCAAAACATTTTTACTAATCTCTTAAGGTTCCAATATGATGTTTTCTCTGGGATATTTTAATGGATTTGAGGTTTACTAAGTTTTTCTGTATTAATGTATTCTACGTTTTTAAACACTCTTCCATCCATGATTTGTGGTCTTACCTAATTGTTGTACAAGTCAGTTTATTTAAATGAGCTTAAACTAAATCCAAAAAATAATTAATTTCCTCTGTTGCAGGAACTGGAGCCTCTCCTGTTTGGTTTTATTGCTGACGGTAAATTGTAAATAATAAGCTATAATATTCTCATGTCACTTTAAATTGTTTAGTACATTAAGGAATTTTAGATTTGTTGCCTTTCTCTTTATATGAAAGACCTCTTACATTTTTTGTGGTTAATCTGTTTCCACATTATGAAACTGTTTTCTCCAGGTCGGTGCAGTGTCGGTGGGCCCGATGCTCTCTGGCCTACACGGGTACTGGGAATTAAACTGGACTCTGAAGCTACACTCGCAGTTTGGCTGTGAAAGCGACTCTCTCCAGGATTTAGGTATTAAAAGGTGTTTCCAGTATATCTCTTCTTAAATGACTAAATGTAAGGGTCCACATCACTTAAGTAATGAGAGCAGTCAAGATGGTTCTGGGTCTTTTTCAGATATGGATTTACAACACGAAGCTGAATGAAGCAGGAGATGCTCCATCCAACCCCCAGACCTGAGCTCTCCATCAAGACCAGCACTCCTGAAGCTTCCTCACAGGTGAGTCTATGAACTGTAAACCAGTCTTATTGAATGAACTGAAAATGTATTCATGTGTTCATCTGTTTTCTGTTTGTGTATAATGTGTAGATGCTGTTTTCATTCTCATTTGTGATAGTTTGTGTGTGAATGCTTTGGTCATCCTGCTAAGATATTTCATGCCTTCTGAATTTGGTGCTAATGTTTGTTCAGCTTCTTGTGTGTTTTCACTTGAGACCATTTAATGACTCTTTGATATAAAGTGGTCCTTGAGTGTTTGTGGAGCTTGTTTGTTTGAAGTTTTCCACAGAAGTAGAACCTAAAACCAGATCTTTTAAAATTAAAGAGAACCTCAAATGTTCTGTTAATCTGAGAGGTCCACACGTTTTTGCAGCTCACCGGTCTGCAATATTGGATCGTTTGTCAGTAAATAAATGACCAACTCTAGTCTCGATGTTTAATTTGGGTTCTCTGTCTACTTTTGTCTTGTGTGCAAATCTGATGTTTCAGCTAATTTATGCAGAAATATAAATTCCATATAGATATTTTGTTTTATCCAGATTTTAACTTTTTGGTTTTGTGATATTGTACTTATGTTTAATTGATTTATTTTTAAAATGACTCTCTGCTATTTGTATCTCAGTATCGGAGCTCATTGGCTCATCTTGGTTGTGTATCATGATCTGAATGTTTATTACTGATAACTAATGAGATCAAAGCTTTTTTAAAACTAATTTCTTAAGGTTCTTGTGTAAATGTTTTCTCTGGGCTGTTTTAATGGTTTCTGATTTGATAATGTTTGAGAGACTAAGTTTGTCTGTTTTTATGTATTCTGATTTTTTCAAACACTGACTTTTCTATCCATGCTTTGTTGTCTTAACTGTTGTTGTCAGTTTAAATTAGCTTAATGTTTTTCAGTTAAATATAATTGAGTTATGATGAACCTGTTTGGACAAAACGTGCCTCCAGTGAATCCAATCAATCATTTGTTTCTTCTCTCTTTCAGGTACTGGAGCCTCCTGTTGCTGTAATATTCTCATGTCGCTTTATTGTTTAGTACATTAAGGAATCCATATTTGTTGCCTTTATTTGAAAGACTTTTGTTGGAATAATTTTATTTAAATCTGTTCTGCATTATTAACTGTATTCCAGGTTGATGCAGTTGTTCCGTTGCTGTTGCTGAATGGACCGGTGCTTTGGCTACACCAGTGAGAACTGACTCTGAAGCTTATCTCTATGACTCAATCGATTCTCTGGGTCATGGGAGTGAAGGTGTTTCCAGGTGATCTGCTTAATGTCTACATGTAAGGATCCACAGCACTAGGTAATGAGAGTGCAGTAATGATGGTTCTGGGTGCTTTCAGATATGGGTTTTAAACACCCAAGCTGAAAAGAAGCAGGAGAAACTCCATCACCCAGACCTGAGCTCTCCATCAGACCAGCACACCTGAGCTTCCTCACAGGTGAGTCTATGAACTGTAATCAGTCTTGTTTGACTTCACACTGGAGGAAGTGGAAGCTGCTTCATTTTAATCCTTGAACAAAAAGGAATCAAACTGTTGTGGTTTTTGTTTTTTATCCAGCTGTAGGCAGCACCTGGTCGTCCTCCTGTAACTGCTTCCAGACTGAGGGGGAGTTACGGAAGTAATATCCACCTGATTAGTTTAAATCTCAATGTTACTGTACTTGATTGTGCTGCAAAATGTACTAGCCATGTTCTGTTTGCCAATGTCTTGCTCTCTAAATTTTAAAACCCTCTGAATTTTCTGACTTGTCTGTTGTGATGTTTTTTTCATGTTAACTGATTTATATGTTGAATCTGCTTGAAACAACTGTTAAATCTTGGCTTCAGGCAAATCTAATGCATTGTTGCCTTGATGTTTACTGGTTATTACTATTAAGCGAATCCTCATGTTTTTTTTTTTTGTTTGTTATGAAGGTTTTATCATGCCGAGAATCCTACTGAATGCCATGATGACATGTTTGTTAAGCAGCACCTTGGTTGAATCATTGCAGTTTTTGAAGGTGAAAAATGCTTCCATCCTATATAATAAAAAATCCTCATAATGGAGTTTGTTTGTAAATGACTAACATTAATTGATTTATAATGAGTCTCTTGTCTCCATTTGTTTTTGCTTTAGATCAGGTAACAGCTGTAGAAACTGTACTGAGCTCAGAAGAGGATCTTTATCTGTGCAGTAGAAAAGTACAACTGTGGTTTTGTTTGTGACATTTGGTTTAAGTGAAAAGAAGCTGTGGCCTGTGCAGGGAACAAAGTTAAAAGTAGCATATCTACAAATTGTAATGTAGCTCTACCAAACCAGTACAGAAGCACCTTGAAGTGTGAATCAAACTAAAGAGCTTCAAAAGCAAATCCAAAAAAAAAGTCATATTGATGCCTACATGTCTAAATACATGTTCAATTGTCGAGCATTGTATTGTTCCTCACTTTCAGTCCTGCTGTATCATGTGTTAGAGATGGAGGCATGACCATCTGCACTTGTTGGCACTCATGGGCTTGGTGATTTGGTGCTTTTGTTGCGCTTTCCTTTCTGTATTTGTGTTCAACTGGTTGACTTTGTTTTGCTGTTTTTGGATTTGCTGTCTCTCGAAGTTGTTTTACACTTCCATTAAACAATCGTAAGACCTTGGAGAACATTCGTAGATCTGGAATGTTGCTCGAATTGTGCTTTTTCTCGTGAATATTTAAAAATACATTTTGCAATTGGATATTTCAGCAATGCTTTCAGTTTATTCCCTGCACTGCTGGTGCTGCACCCTCAATTTGGAAAATTAACCAAAGAAAGCAAGCAACACTACGTACTGATATTAGTTCAGTATTGAAGCCTTAACTAATCTCCCTGACATTTGTTCAGCTGACTTAACTTTAAACCAGGTGATATTCTGCATGCAAAGCTAAGGAAGTTGTTTGTAATGAACAAGTTAAGGAATATTTGGAAATATAGCGAATATAAGTCAATACATCTAACACTAGTTTTAGTTTATCTAGCCAGACTTGTAACCAGTAGTTTTTTGGTGTTCTGTTTATCCAAGTAAGGAAGAAAAACACCTCAAACCACACACTGTCATCAGTCACCACTGGTAAACTAAAGGTGCCTTTATGCTGTTTTATGATGCACCATAAATTGGCTGTGGTTTTCTACAGCTCTTTAACCATTTACAGCCTTTAGCAGATGTTCTTTTGTGAATTTTAAGCAAGATTTGGAAAATGGTTTTTGTTTTTATCCAGTTGTAGGCTGCACCTGGTGGTCATCCAGACTGAGGGTGAGTTATAGAAATATCTACTGATTAGTTTAAATCTTAATGTACTGTAATGTAATGTGCTGCCGATGTACTAACATGTTCTGTTTTCTAATGATCTGATCACTGTTTTAAACACTTTGTGAGTTTTCTGATTCATCTTGTCTGTTGTGATAAGGTTTGGTCTTTGCTGTTGGGACTAACTGGATTTGTCTCATTCATCATAGATCTCTGGTCCACCAGTCTGAGGATGATCGTCCCCTGCCATGTCCAGCTGCTGGTTTGTAAACATCTAGTTTGAATGTTTTCTGATTTGTAAACCTGTTTGACCAATTCTTCTTTGAGGTCCACAGTGCGAGTGGCTGTGGCATCTTTTGGGATTTGATGTTTCCCTTTGAAAGCAGTTTGGTGAGTGCCGAAGCAGTTTTGCATTCATCATAGATGGAGTTCCTTTAAGAACACTCTCCTTCTCTGTATGTCAGTGTGGGCGTCTGAACTCGTGATCCAGCCCAGCACCTACCCCGCTACTCCAGCCACTGGATGATGAACCTGGATCTGCTTCCTGAACTTTGCTGCTCACCACAGGTCGACTGCTGCTTTAGCGCCTAAACGGCTCTCCCACTTTAAGCAAGGACAAATGCTGTCTACCCACAATCCCACTCCACCATGGAAACCATGCAGCAGCACCAGAGGGACCCTCTACAGCCCTGTCACTCTTGATGCTGATATGGTTCCTAATGGATGAGAACCATTGAAGACTTCAAAAATGTGGATTCAGAAACTGGAAAGCTGCATCGGACCCCAAACCACACACTCATTACTTATTGAAGGGCCCAAAATGGACATTACCAACATACCATGACTTCAGCGTTGCTGTGGACATTACCGTGAACATCTCCAGCGTGCCGTGGACATTACCGTGAACATCTCCAGCGTGCCGTGGACGTTACCGTGAACTTTTACCGGCGCGCCGGGGACGTTACCGTGAACATCTCCAGCGTGGCCGTGGACGTTACCGTGAACTTTTACCGGCGTGCCGGGGGATGTTACCATGAAACATCTCCAGCGTGCCGTGGACGTTACCGTGAAACTTTTACCAGCGTGCCGTGGGACGTTACCGTGAACATCTCCAGCGTGCCGTGGAAACGTTACCGTGGAACTTTTTACCAGCGTGCCGTGGACGTTAACCGTGAACATATCCAGCGTGCCGTGGACATTACCGTGAACGTCTTCCAGCGTGCCGTGGACGTTACCATGACACATCTCCAGCGTGCCGTGGACGTTACCGTGTGAACTTTTTCCCAGCGTGCCGTGGACCGTTACCGTGAACTTTGACCAGCGTGCCGTGGACGTTACCGTGAACTTTTGACCAGCGTGCCGTGGACGTTACCGTGAACTTTTACCAGCGTGCCGTGGACATTACCGTGAAACTTTTAACCAGCGTGCCGTGGGCGTTACCGTGAACATCACCAGCGTTTGCCGTGGACGCTTACCCGTGAACTTTTTCCCCGGCGTGCCGTGGGGCGTTTTACCTTGAACTTTTACCGGCGTGCGTGTGCGTTACCGTGAACTTTTACTGGCGCGCCACGAAACAGTTAACCAACGTGTAACCATGGAGTTAAACCACCAAACAACTTGTCGGTGGATTTCTACAGCGAGAGCGTTGGTGCCTACTCCACCGCGCTCGGTATCACATTGCACTCGATTGACTGTTGGGCCTGCTGGTGCAGGGGTGAGGATATGATCCCCATCAGAAATGTTGCTCCCTCAGACACTGCTGATCGTGTCTAGGGTTGCCATCAAAGACAAAAGACATTTGACGACACTAACAATTAAAAGCTTCCTGGATTGTTTTTGAATGTTTCCTTGTTTGTTCTCTTGATGAATAACACGTGAACATGGTTTGGTTTGGTCTCTGTTCTGTGGGAACTAATGCTGTTATTCTGCCGTGCTCAGCACATCACCTGCATAACCAACTTTACCTTCAGTCTGAACCACTTCATTTTACCAGTTAAACCATCTGTATTTGTTGGTGGGCTGCAGCCGTTAGCAGGTGCATGAATCGTTTGGGTTTGTGCTCCTAGTTGTGTAAGACCTGCAGGCACAAGGTCACACAGGTACTTTTCAAATCATCTTATAGGTCCAGGTTGATTTATAAACCTGTTTTGTTTTGAGCCTAATTTGTAAAAGGAGTTTCAGGTTTGATCTGTAACGTACTTTTGTAAATGTTTCCTTTGTGCCCATGTTTGGGGTGTCTGTGAAATATAAGGTCTGTGTGTGTATCATGATCTGGGTGTTGTCATGCTAAGGTAAACTTTTTGCTGATCTTTGATTCTGAATTGTAAAAGTTTTCTCTGGTTTATTTAAACATGTTGGATTAAATCTGGAGTTTTCTTAACAATGCTGATACTTCTATTCCAGTTTGTGGTTAGTGATGTGCCAAGGTTTTCAACTCTGTTATTGTTTAAATGTTTCTGGTGTTTAATTGGTTTTGTGATTTAACATGAACCAACTTAACAGGTGTTTTTCCTTCGTTTTTGTTTTAGAGCCCAAGGTGCAATGTTACCTTTGTGATTTCTTTATCATGACTGATTTTTCATGTTTTTTAAAACAGTTTCCAATAAAAGATATGGGTTTAGTAACTCATTGGCAAGAACTTGTGTACATGCAAGTCTTTTTATCAACACCACACCATTCAAACTCCCATTTGAAGGTATGCATCTGGAAATGTTGGTGTATCTTGTATGAGTATCATGATGTTGGAAGTGTTGTAATAATGGGCACAGAGTTGAATCTTGTACTAATGGTCGGCGTTGTAAACACTTTCTCTGGTTGGTTTTATCAGTTTCTTTAAGTTTGTTTTCCTTGAAGTGTTGGGTGTTGGCCAGTGTGTTCTGCTTCCCTGTTGATGTACTGATTTCTGTTTGTGCCCTTATTCTGCCCCCCCCCCCTTTTTAATGCTGGAAATAGTGTTTTGTGATAGCCAAGGCATTTTAAATGTTTGCTTAGGAGTCCAACTTTTGTGGGTTAACAGGTTTGTCTGTGGTTGTTTTAGATCACAGATCATTTCACTCTGAATGTCTCATTTTCAACTTGGGACAAATGGCTGTAAGGATCTTTGAAGGAGTGAATGATTCACTCTTCTTTCTGCTGCATGTCTATTTAAACGCCAGTCTTTCCTTGTGTTCTATATCGATAATGTATGGGTTGTCATACTTGTTTGTCTCTGAAAGTGTTTACAGGACTGGGATTTAAATTTTTTAAAATCTGGTTTCCTTCTTTTGTGTTGTGTAGTTGAACAAAAGCTTTGTTTCGGTGTTTCTCACTAGCAATTGTACTTGTATAGCCTTTATTTTAAATGCACATGTTGTAATAAAAAAAGGAAAATGGGGGGGCCTCTTGTCTTTCTATGTCCAGGGAGCAGGCAGTGGGCACAGCCTTCATTAGTCAGACTCACGCCGTAGACAGAAGTAACAGTGGCCTTAAACGCTGGAGACTGATATCTGAGTCTTGCTCTATAAGCTGCTGTTGCTTCATGGCTGCTGTAGTTGGTACAAGGTAAGATGTGATGGATTATAAAAGCAGCACTTCTGCTTACTGAACCAGAAAATAAATCACATTATCACCTGCCACAGGGAGTGCAGCCAGTCACAGATGGAGTGCTACAGACAGAGTGCACATACACTGCTGGGGGTTTGGGCCACCACCTGTGCACTAAGGGTAAGTGTTGGAGTTTGGCATCACTACTCATAAAGTGGTTCAAGCATGTTAAAACAGCACAAAGTCTGATCTAAGAAGCTCTGTTGTCTGTGCACCTTATTCTTCTGTAGAGGATGGACCTGTCTTTAATTAGACTTGTCCTGTGATATTTAGTCTTCTAGACTTGCTCTTTGGATTTACGTATCGGTAAGTGGGTGGCGTACTGTGGATTTCTCTCATGTTGTGAAAGCATGGGTTACTTGGTTTGGTTAATTTATCGCTCTTAATTGTTACCCAGCTATTGTTAAATAAACCATTGGGAGGTGTCTGAAGCTTTTATACTTGCTTGTCTCCAATGCACCCTGATCTGGTAATCACACAAATGAAAATGGAGCTTGATTTGTTTGTTTCGTTTTTTTTTTCACTTATGGGGCAGGACTTCGTTCATCCAGCAGATCCTGGGGTTCCTCCTATAGATTGCCGCTTATGTTTTGGTGGTTTAAACCAAGCCTTTCCATCACTAGCCTCCACACTGAAGAGTGCACCAGCCTGGGTGTTTACATTTGTCCTGTGACTGAGAGAAAGTGTAATCACAGTAGGCTTACTGATGGTGGAAGTAGAGTGATCCAGGTTGTGCTGGGTAAAGAACATAGGAGAACGTTTGACAGTTCTAGTCTGACGAGTTGAGAAAGACGGAATATATTTAGTGAATAGCCTAAAGTCGTTTAGGGAGTGTTGGGCAATAAAGTTGTTTTGTCGTTAATTGAATTTGTTGTTTTTAACTTGAGACACAAAAATTACAGTTTTACTGATTATTATGTGGCTGTGAGAGACTTGTTTTAATTCGTTTTTATTTTAATTCTCTTACCTTCACGACTGAATCCAGTGCAGCTGCAGGGTCATGTCCTATATAAGCTAACTTCTTTTTCTATTCACACAGAGTCAGATTTTTGCGCAAGAGAAAGACCGAGTTTTTTTTAAACATCTAATTACTGTATGTACTGTACCATGTCTGCTGTTGCTTTCTTTCATTTTCCTTTTTAAGTATCATGGAGATTTCGCCGTGTCTTGTTCACATCGCCAACTCGCCAGTGAAGATGAGTGCAGGAAGCTCTAGTTTGTGGTTTATTGTGGGCATGAAGAGATAAACAAGAAAACGGCTCCATCCAGTCCCTGTGAGCTTTATCTCCATCATTCTCCAGCCTTTCAGTTCTGTTCACAGCTCATGTCTGGAATAGCCATGTTTGTAGAGGCGGTCTCGCATCGTCCTATAAGCTCTTGTGTCTGCTGCTAAACAAGAGGAGCTGTCTGACCGACAGCCGAGCTCGTTTGCTCAGCCTGATTTGAGCAACGCAGCAATGACAACACTGGATAAGAAACAACGGAAACGCAGCGTCACCAGTCCGTCGTTCTCTGGTGAATCTCCGTGTCTTTTTCAAAACGACCCTTGCGTTTGTCAGTTAAACATGTGAAAAAGGCCTTTAGGATCGCCAGCGTCACGCACTAAAATTCTTTAAAATAGCTGTTTATTGAAGAGTGCATTAAATGTTAAGTTGTTTGCCTTTTAAATTTGATAGTTCACCAAGTCAAAGTAAGGAGTATTCTTTACTCAATTTCATTCGTTATTCTGTCGTAATTATATTTTTAGTATATATACATATATATCGTTATTTCACTGATTATTGTGTCATTAATTTGTATTTTAGTTCACTTACCTCTCGGATTGCATCCGCTGTGGGGGCTGCCGGATGGGGCTGGTTCACGCCGCTGTCGCTTTGCTGTTCCTCCAATGTTGTTTTGCTGTTGCTCTGGTCCTCGCGGTGTTCGATGTCATACCTCTGTGCTCCAACCTAGAACGTGAAACAAGTGATCTTACCTGCTTTGCCACTTACCTGGACGAGTTGTGCTGCTCAGACGCTGTCCTTTGGCTTTACTTTCTCGGGTTTTAGCGCCGTTTTTCTCCTCAGTGCGTGAGAAAAATGTTAAAAGACGTTTTGAACGCCTCTATTGTCATCTGTCGTTATAGCTCAGTGGAATAACACGGCGGTTATGCGGCAGACGATGCGGGTTCGAATCCGCCTTCCGGAAATCACACAGTATCTTTTAACATTCTAGTTCACAGTGTTTCTAAGTGCGTTTTTCCCTTTGTGTCAGAGAAAAGGAAAGCTAAATGACCCTCAGAATGCCCCAAATCCCAACTGTTCTCATAGCTCAGTGGTTATGTCGGTAACTAGAGAGCAGGGAGACCTGGGTTCGAATCACACAGCAGACTTATTAATTTATTTATTATTTAAAATAAAATAAAATAAAAAAACTATCACTTGCTTTTCTTCCCTATTCCTGAGAAGTAAGAGCTAAATAAGCTTTAGGGCGGCCCCAGTTCCAACCTGGTCTCGTAGCTCTGTGGGTTAAACGGATGGCTGTTCAGGAGATGACCAGGGTTCAAATCCCATGGAAGTTGTTTGGGTGAAAAAAAAAAAACAGAAAAAAAAAACCATGAAAGTAAATGTAACATAATGGAGTGGTGTTTAAAATGTATGTGTTTATATATCTAAGAATGTATACATTCCTAGTATGTGTTTATATATTTATATGTGTGTGTGTGTGCGTGTGTGTGCAAAAGTTAACATAGAAGTTTTGTTTACATAGGTAGAACCTGCGTGCGCCTGACCTGCGCCTGACCTGCGTGCGCCTGACCTGCGTGCGCCTGACCTGCGCCTGACCTGCGTGCGGGGCAGGAGGAGAGGGGGGGGCAAGGGGGGGGAGTGGAGGCATGTATGCGGCTTCGGCCAGTCCCTTCGCCTACATTCTTAATCATAAAAGTAAAAACAAAAGAAATTAAAAAAAATAAAAAATAAAAAAATAAAAAAAAAAAAAGAGAAAGAGGAAAGAAAAAGTAAGAAGAAAGAAAAGACAATGAAAGAGAAAGAAAAAAGTCATATAAACACACACATATATATGTATATATATATATATATATATTTAAACAAATAAATATAAATATATTTCATGTTTTAACTATTGTTTTTATTCTTTATCTTTTTTTCTCCTCTTTTTCTGTTTTATCTTTTTCTTTTTCCTCTTTTGTTATCTTTTCTTTCTTCTTACTTTTTCTTTCCTCTTTCTCTTTTTTTTTTTTTTTTTTTTTTTTTTTTAATTTCTTTTGTTTTTACTTTTATGATTAAGAATGTAGGCGAAGGGACTGGCCGAAGCCGCATACATGCCTCCACTCCCCCCCCTTGCCCCCCCCTCTCCTCCTGCCCCGCACGCAGGTCAGGCGCAGGTCAGGCGCACGCAGGTCAGGCGCACGCAGGTCAGGCGCAGGTCAGGCGCACGCAGGTTCTACCTATGTAAACAAAACTTCTATGTTAACTTTTGCACACACACGCACACACACACACATATAAATATATAAACACATACTAGGAATGTATACATTCTTAGATATATAAACACATACATTTTAAACACCACTCCATTATGTTACATTTACTTTCATGGTTTTTTTTTTCTGTTTTTTTTTTTTCACCCAAACAACTTCCATGGGATTTGAACCCTGGTCATCTCCTGAACAGCCATCCGTTTAACCCACAGAGCTACGAGACCAGGTTGGAACTGGGGCCGCCCTAAAGCTTATTTAGCTCTTACTTCTCAGGAATAGGGAAGAAAAGCAAGTGATAGTTTTTTTATTTTATTTTATTTTAAATAATAAATAAATTAATAAGTCTGCTGTGTGATTCGAACCCAGGTCTCCCTGCTCTCTAGTTACCGACATAACCACTGAGCTATGAGAACAGTTGGGATTTGGGGCATTCTGAGGGTCATTTAGCTTTCCTTTTCTCTGACACAAAGGGAAAAACGCACTTAGAAACACTGTGAACTAGAATGTTAAAGACACTGTGTGATTTCCGGAAGCCGGATTCGAACCCGCATCGTCTGCCGCATAACCGCCGTGTTATTCCACTGAGCTATAACGACAGATGACAATTGAGGCGATCAAAACGTCTTTTAACATTTTTCTCAAGCACTGAGGAGAAAAACGGCGCTAAAACCCGAGAAAGTAAAGCCAAAGGACAGCGTCTGAGCAGCACGACTCGTCCAGGTAAGTGGCAAAGCAGGTAAGATCACTTGTTTCACGTTCTAGGCTGGAGCACAGAGGTATGACATCGAACACCGCGAGGACCAGAGCAACAGCAAAACAACATTGGAGGAACAGCAGAGCGACAGCGGCGAGAACCAGCCCCATCCGGCAGCCCCCACAGCGGATGCAATCCGAGAGGTAATTGAACTAAAATACAAATTAATGACACAATAATCAGTGAAATAACGAGATATATATATATATATATATATATATATATATATATACATACACTAAAAATATAATTACGACAGAATAACGAATGAAATTGAGTAAAGAATACTCCTTACTTTGACTTGGTGAACTATCGAATTTAAAAGGCAAACAACTGAACATTTAATGCACTCTTCAATAAACAGCTATTTTAAAGAATTTTAGTGCGTGACGCTGGCGATCCTAAAGGCCTTTTCACATGTTTACTGACAAACGCAGGTCGTTTTGAAAAAGAACACGGAGATTCACCCAGAGAACGACGGACTGTGACGCTGCGTTTCCGTTGTTCTATCGGTGTTGTCATTGCTGCGTTGCTCCAAATCAGGCTGGCAAACGGAGCGCGGCATGTCGGGGCAGCACAGCTCCTCTTGTTAGCAGCAGAGACAAAGAGCTTATTAGGACGAGCGACAGGACCGGGCCTCTACAACATGGGCTATTCCCAGAAAGGAGCTGGTGGAACAGAACTGAAAGGCTGGAGAAGGATGGAGATAAAGCTCACAGGGACCTGGATGGAGCGTTTCTTGTTTATACTTTCCATGCCACAATAAACACAAACTAGAGCTCCTGCACTCATCTTCCATGGCGAAGTGGCGATGTGAAACCAGACACGGCGAAATCTCCATGATACTTAAAAAGGAAAAGAAAGAAAGCAACAGTAGACATGGCGTTTACAGTAATTAGATGTTAAAAAAAAAACTCGGTCTTTTTCTTGTGCAAAAATCTGACTTCGTGTGAATAGAAAAAGAAGTTAGCTTATATAGGACATGACCCTGCAGCTGCACTGGATTCAGTCATGAAGGTAAGAGAATTAAAATAAAAACGAATTAAAACAAGTCTCTCACAGCCACATAATCAGTAAAACTGTAATTTTTGTGTCTCAAGTTAAAAACAACACAAATTCAATTAACGACAAAACAGCTTTATTGCCCAACACTCCCTAATCGACGTTAGGCTATTCACTAAATATATTCCGTCTTTCTCGTCAGACTAGAACTGTCAAACGTTCTCCTATGTTCTTTACCCAGCACAATCTGGGCTTCAACCTGGATCACTCTACTTCCACCATCAGTAAGCCTACTGTGATTACACTTTCTCGCAGTCACAGGAGAAACGTAAACACCCAGGCTGGTGCACTCTTCAGTGTGGAGGCTAGTGATGGAAAGGCTTGGTTTAAACCACCAAAAAATAAGCAGCAATCTATGAGGAACCACAGCATCTGCTGGATGAACGAAGTCCTTCCCCATAAGTGAAAAGAAAAAAAAAAAAAGAAACGAGAAAAAAAAAATCAAATCAAACTCCATTTGTGTGATTGTTATCAGATCAGGGTGAATTGGAGACAAGCAAGGGAGTATAAAAGCTTCAGACACCTCCCAATCGTTTATTTAACAATAGCTGGGTAACAATTAAGAGCGATAAATTAACCAAACCAAGTAACCCATGCTTTCGCAACATGAGAGAAATCCACAGTACGCCACCCACATACCGATACGTAAATCCAAAGAGCAAGTCTAGAAGACTAAATATCACAGGACAAGTCTAATTAAAGACAGGTCCATCCTCTACAGAAGAATAAGGTGCACAGACAACAGAGCTTCTTAGATCAGACTTTGTGCTGTTTTAACATGCTTGAACCACTTTATGAGTAGTGATGCCAAACTCCAACACTTACCCTACAGGTGGTGGCCCAAACCCCCAGCAGTGTATGTGCACTCTGTCTGTAGCACTCCATCTGTGACTGGCTGCACTCCCTGTGGCAGGTGATAATGTGATTTATTTTCTGGTTCAGTAAGCAGAAGTGCTGCTTTTATAATCCATCACATCTTACCTTGTACCGACTACAGCAGCCATGAAGCAACAGCAGCTTATAGAGCAAGACTCAGATATCAGTCCCCAGAGTTTAAGGCCACTGTTACTTCTGTCTACAAAGCGAGTCTGACTAATGAAGGCTGGGCCCATAGCCTGGTCCCTAGACATAGAAAGACAAGAGGCCCCCCCCATTTTCCTTTTTTTTATTACGACATGTGTGCATTTAAAATAAAGGCTATACAAGTACAATTGCTAGTGAGAAACACCGAAACAAATCTGTTGTTCAACTACACAACACAGAAAAGGCAAACCTGATTTTAAAAAATTTAAATCCCAGTCCTGTAAACACTTTCAGAGACAAACAAGTATGACAACCCATACATCATTAACATAGTACACAAGGAAAGACTGGTGTGTAAATAGACATGCAGCAGAAAGAAGAGTGAATCATTCACTCCTTCAAAGATCCTTACAGCCATTTGTCCCAAGTTGAAAATGAGACATTCAGATTGAAATGATCTGTGATCTAAAACAACCACAGACAGACCTGTTAACCCACAAAAGTTGGACTCCTACGCAAACATTTAAAAACATTTAAAAGTTCACGGTAACGTCCACGGCACGCCGGTAAAAGTCCACGGCACGCTGCTGATGTTCACGGTAACGTCCACAGCACGCTGGTAAAAGTTCACGGTAACGTCCACGGCACGCCGGTAAAAGTTCACGGTAACGTCCACGGCACGCTGCTGATGTTCACGGTAACGTCCACGGCACGCCGGTAAAAGTTCACGGTAACGTCCACGGCTCGCTGCTGATGTTCACGGTAACGTCCACGACACGCTGAAGTTCATGGTATGTTGGTAATGTCCATTTTGGGCCCTTCAATAAGTAATGTGTGTGTGGTTTGGGGTCTGATACAGCTTTCCAGTTTCTGAATCCACATTTTTGAAGTCTTAAATGGTTCTCATCCATTAGGAACCATATTAGCATCAAGAGTGACAGGGCTGTAGAGGAGCCCTCTGGTGCTGCTGCATGGTTTCCATGGTGGAGTGGGATTGTGGGTAGACGGCATTTGTCCTTGCTTAAAGTGGGAGAGCTGTTTAGGGGCTAAAGCAGCAGTCGACCTGTGGTGAGCAGCAAAGTTCAGGAAGCAGATCCAGGTTCTTCATCCCGTGGCTGGAGTAGCGGGTAGGTGGTGGGCTGTATCATGAGTTCAGACGCCCACACTGACATACAGAGAAGGAGAGTGTTCTTAAAGGAACTCCATCTATGACGAATGCAAAACTGCTTCGGCACTCACCAAACTGCTTTCAAAGGGAAACATCAAATCCCAAAAGATGCCACAGCCACTCGCACGGTGGACCTCAAAGAAGAATTGGCCAAATAGGTGTACAAATCAGAAAACACTTAAACTAGATGTTTACAAACCAGCAGCTGGACACGGCAGGGGACGATCATCCTCAGACTGGTGGACCAGAGATCTATCATGAGACAAATCCAGTTAGTCCCAACAGCAAAGACCAAACCTTATCACAACAGACAAGATGAATCAGAAAACTCACAGAAAGTGTTTAAAACAGTGATCAGATCATTAGAAAACAGAACATGTTAGTACATCGGCAGCACATTACAGTACAGTACATTAAGATTTAAACTATCAGTAGATATTTCCATAACTCGCCCTCAGTCTGGACAACCACCAGGTGCAGCCTACAACTGGATTAAAAAAAACAACAACAAAAAAACCCAAAAACATTTCACCCTTAGAAATCATGCTTAATTCACAAAAACCATTTACAGCATTTAGCAGATGCGCTTAAGAGCTGTAACAAACCACAGCCAACTTACGGTGCATCATAAAACAGCATAAAGGCACCTTTCAAAGGGCTTTCAGATAAACAAAAGCAGACAAACTTCTGGATTATTCCATACACTTCGTGGTAACGGATTTAAGTTGAACAAAGTTCTCAACTCTAATGAATCAAGTTCAATCAACTCAAGTTTTATATTTAACTAAATAGTTAATGGACTGAATGTGCTTAGTTTTAAGCCAATCCTAAATACTAATACAAAATAAAACAAAGATAAGTTTAAAAGATAAGAGCACAAAGCATGGATATAAAATGTCAGTAAGCATAGAAATCAGTTTATAAAACAGGAAAAGCATAAGAACCTTGGAGATCAGTAATAAAGCTTTGACCTTATTACATGGTTTTCAGTAGTAAATACATTCAGATCATGACAATCACAAGATAAGCAAACGACAAAGTAATTTTAAACAAATCAACAAAATACAGCCCTCAGTTAACAAATAGGGAGAATACACAAGATAATTAAGGTAATCTGATTATCATTTACAAATCCGAGCAGGTTTACACTGGATCAGCTCATTATTGTTCATGAACCCCTTAGAATTTGCTACATTTCTGCATAAAAGAGCTGAAACAAAAGATTTTCACCCAAGTCTTAACATTACAGAGTTTATAGACTCACCTGTGAGGAAGCTCAGGTGTGCTGGTCTGATGGAGAGCTCAGGTCTGGGTGATGGAGTTTCTCCTGCTTCATTCAGCTTGGTGGTCTGGTAAGAGTCACCCAACAGAAACATGTTGTAACCAAACTATAGGAACAATGCAAAACACAAAAAACCAAAGTTAAATTTAAACCATGTAAAAAAATATATTTAAAAAACAAAACCTAACCACAGGACAACAAGATAAATAAAAGTCATCATTAAAGACAGACAAATCACAATGTCAACAAAAGATCCTGTGTCTGTTCCTGAGTGCAGCTCCTTATTCAAACAGGAAGTTGTTCTGACAGAAGGTAAAGCTGGGTAGAAGCTGTAACCCTAAAACACAAAGTGACTATTAACCAGCTGAATGAGAAACCATACCCAGAGCAAGACCTTTTTGAAATTAAAGTACCAAATAATGAAAACAAAAGCACAAAACCAAATACAATAAACAAGTAATTAAAAAGGCAAATAAAGCACAACATGGCCCAAAGTCAACAACATTCAATGCAAACTTGTACTAGTGTTAAAACAAACCAAAAGAAACCCCCAACATCATTTAAAAAGCAACATCAGACACACCAACCACAGAAACAATACACCATCATGTAGGGATACGGCCATGAAATACCCAAAGCAACAAATCCCAACACTTGAAAACAGTCGCCCAAAAAAACAACACATTTATGGCAACTTGAATACTACAAAACAAATATCAGACCAACAAAACTTAAAACCTGTTACAATAATCAGCTGGATATGATCCCAAACCTTAGAAATGTATGCAAACATGACAGTGTTTTAAAAAACATTAAAGCGGAACAAACTCCAAAATAAAAGGAAAAAGCCCACATTTATTGGAAACATTGCAAAAACACCAGAACAATATGGTAAAACATTACAAAATCAACAGAAACCTGGACAGACCAAGCACAAACATGTACACAGCTGATCCTGTGCCTGTTAATAACCGAAGCTCGTGAACAAACCAATGAAGGTGGTAAAGGTGGTTCTATAGGTGAGGTGCTGTGAGCCTGAAATACCAAACTGCTACAAAACCAAAAACATTTAAAACCAGCTGAGGGAGAACAAAACCAGAATAAAACCTTTTAGAAACAAAAGTATACAAATGATGACAAACCCTCAGAGAACCAAAAACAAGTGATTAAAATAAAGCAGACAAAGCCCAAAAAAACCGTTTAAATCACAAACTTGAAAATACTACAACAAATTTTTAAAAGCCCCCTAAAGTCAGGACATGTTTAAAAATCAACATTAACAAACATTCGGACAAAACCCTACAGAGATGCTCAGGGAAAAGTCAAAAAGATGTGCTGTAATTTTAAAATAAAAAAAGCAACAAAACACCTCTTACAAAAATCAGGAATTATAATCCCAAACCAGGAAAAACCATTTAAAAATAAAATTTCACAAGACACTCAAAACAAAGAATCATGAAAACACAGGTAATTAAAGCAAAAAGCCAGAACACCACAAAAACTAATACGATTACAATGATAGAACATGTTAAAAAATCAACATCAGACATTTGGACAAAACCCAACAGAGATGATGGAGGTAAAGTCACAAAAAGGTGATGTGCTGTGATTCGGAAATAAAGCAGCAAAAAAAAACAAAAAAAAAAAAACAAAAAAAAACAAAAAAAAAAAAACACGGACCTCCAGCTGGATATATCTCCAAACCAATCTTAAGAAAACCCATATAGAAATTAAAAAAAAAGTTCATAAAGAATCATGAATAAGCAAGTAATTACATGTTAAAGCAAAAAGCCAGAAAAAGCATCACAAAACTAACAATACACAGTAGAACATGTTTTAAAAAATCAACCATCAGACCTTTGGACAAAGGATTTACAGAAGGGTTTTAGTGAAGAACGTTGGACCGATATGTAAAGGTGGGTTTGTAATGGGTGAAGTGCTTCCACTCAATGAAAACGTAAAATAAAGACCTCTCAAAGTCAGCTATGATCCCAGACAAGGAACAAGATTTTAGAAATTAAATTTATGCAAACATGAGAACCAAACAAAAAGCAGAAAAAGCCCAAAAATAAGAAAAAAAACCCACTTATTGGAAACATTAAAAAACAAAATGTAACATCAGGGAAACAATACAGCAGAACATTTAACAATCATCAATCATAAATCCATGGACAAACCTCAAACCACCAAAATGCACACAGATGATCAGGTATCTGCGTAATGACTGCAGCTCATTAAACTGTAGAAAACCAAACCCCCCCCCAAACAAGAAACCCAAACACAGTTTAAATCACAGGAACATACCCGTATAATGATTGAAAACCAGACCAGAAAGCTTTGGCTGGGTAGCATCGAGTTAGAAACATTTGCAACCTCAAATTAGCAACATGGGACATCGACTTTTGTTCAACAATAACAGAACTACTTTCAATTCACAAAAAATAAATCAATCAAGGAAAACCACCTACAAAATCAATCACGAAAACCACCGGACCCAATACCAGGAAAACCACAACCGCCCTAACCAGGAAAAAAAAAAACCACACAAAAAAAAGGTAAACAAGAGAAACCCTATTAAACACTTTCAATTCCACAGGTAATGCTAAAGTAGTATATCACATTGGTTTAAAAAAAAAAAAAAAACATTTTAAACAAAAAATTAAACAAAAATTGTTCCACCACATACATCAATAAACAATGACTGACATTCATGTGAAGCACCTGCAACACAGCTGCAATCCAGTTTCCATGAGGCACTTCGTACCTAAACACACACAAACACACACGTCAGGTAAAATGTTAAGCACACAATCATGAACCTGTAATTACACACAAACATCACCTTTTTATCACAGACCCACTAAGTCACAACCCAGAAAATCAAATCAAAAAAGCTTCACCCAAACAGGAGGGGGAGGATCACCACCACGTGACAGAGGAAGAGCAAACATGCTCAGGGTAACAAATCAAACAGGACATTAATGCAGAAGCTCTGGGGAGTCGGCCGGTGCAACGGACCAATGTGATCTGTAACAGTCCCTCTGGCCAGGCACGGTACGGTACAGTCCCAATCTACTGTACATGAGGAACTAAAGTCCACAGGGGGATCATCCAGCCCCTCCAGCAGCAGCACCATCAGTCATCAGGAGCTCCAACTGAGGAACATCAAAGCCCCAAAGGATGCTACAGCCAAACAAGCAGGAGTCTGAAAAGAGGAAACATTAACAAATCAAACCCACATCAGATTATACTAACAAAATACACACAGGTTACACAAGACTTACACAAACCAGTGGCTGATGGTGGAAGCGCTCACCCTCTTACTGGCACAGCTGGTGTGTGAGAAAGACCTGCATCTGGATTCAAAAATAAATATCATTTAGTACAGAAACCTTAGGAATCAGAAACATTAAAACATCAAATCAGAAACATGAATAAAACACAAATGGGGCTGACAGTGTGGGATTATGGGCAATGCTGTTACTGTTCATGTTCTAGTTTAGGATCTGGCTACAAGCAGTCTAAGGGTTATTACATCAAGCACATTATTGCAGTGTAGTGATGTGTGGTTACTGTAACAAACATACAGAACAAAGAACAACAGATTTAAACACAAATACATAAACAATCATATATAAACAATGCACCAACCACAAAACTCTTAAGTACAATATCCTACAATCCAGCTTCATAGCCCCATAAATCCCCCACAGGAACTGAAATAAGCTGAGATTTTATATAACAACCACTAAAGGAATCATTTACAGGAAGTACACATGTAACAGGTAAATTAGCCACTGCCCCTTAATGACCAGAGCTGCATCAGGAGCACAACGCACCATTTCTGACACTTACAGCTGTCGCTGACAAACACCAGTCCTGAAATGGGTGGTATCTGAGATCTGTATGGACAAGGAATGGGCACCATCTCAGGTATGCATGATTGAGATGCAGTCAGGACGAGAAGCCATAAACAGTAGGCACCGTCTCTGAAACAAACAAGCTCCCAAACTGGTAAAAAGCAGCATATGAGAAATGAGAGCATTAACACCTAAGAAACAATAAATGGGAAAACATTAACACAAGCACATTAAACATGTTACAGAATCAGGAGACAGAACATGCTTTGAATCTGCACCACTGAGCACAGCATAACAGAACAAGTAATTCAAATTTAAACTTAAGACAAATGATGAAATCAGTAAACAGGTTAATACATTTGCATAACAGAACAATTAAAATTGACCATTCACAGACCAAGAATCAGAAATGTGTTAAAGAATCAGGAGGGAGAACATCTGCAGCAGAGAGCACAGGATAACACAAATTTTAAACTCGGACGATTCACAAGACTACCAATCAAGACAAACGTGGTAAAGAATCAGAAGAGAGAACAGGTTAATAAAGTCGCATAACAGAACATCAATTAAAATTTAGACCACTGAATTATTCACAACAAGTGTGTTAAATAATCAGAACAGGTTAATTTTGCATAATTACAATCACTGTAATGTTACTGAGCACAGAATAACAGAACATCCATTTACATTTGAACTCAATTCACAAAGTAAGAATTAGGACACAAAGAATGAAAGCGATCAATAGATTGGCATGACAGAACAATTCATTTATACTCAGACGATTCACAGACTAAAGATTTAAGAGCATATTGTCTGTAACTCCCAGGAGATCCAGTTGGTGCAGCCTACGACTGGCTACAAACATTAGAGTTAATGTATTTAACAAAACCAGAACAGATTAAATTGTTCAATTACTTACCAAAAAAAAAAAAAAATAAAAATAAAAACACATACGTGACTGAGTTGCAGTCCATGTCTGTGCCCTGTAGGTAAACGCCAACGAACCTGAAATCACACAAGAACAAACATCAGTGCATCATGGAGCTCTACTGAGAGACCAAAAGCAACAGAATGACAAAACCAGCTTCACCATCCAGGACAGAAATTCACCCAACATGGCAACCAGAAAACCAATTTAGCAAATGCAGTTTGCAAACAAATCAAACATTAAATCAAACGCTGGGCAGCCCAACAGGTGACTGAGTGAACCAGACATTACCATAGTCCATTTAGATTAGATATTTAAGTGTTTTATTTTAAATAATAATATTAAAGAAATATGAAAACATTTAGTACAGTACCGCACCAAGTAATTATCTTTTATAAAATGTAATTCTCTTGTATATTTATGCAGTTAATTAACATTCAGAATAACAGAACATTAAGATTTAAACAGATGATTCACAGAATTATTCAAGGTATAATTTTTCTGTAATTACATGAGGAAACAGATCAGACTACACTAACAAAACATGCATGATAAACGTACACAAACCAGCGAAGTTCCTCTTCAGACTCGGCTGTTGTGTAAGGGAACCACCAGGTGACATCTGCTGGGAGGAAAAGGCACATGTAATACATTACTTACACTTAAGCAGCAAAGTGACATTCAGAAATGACATCAATACAAGTCAAACGTCCATAAATCAGAGAAAGGATTTCAGAAATGACATTAACACAACAGAAACATTCAGAAATCTAAACGGATTTATGAAGTATCAATACGAATCAGAAAAGTGATCAGAAATACACAAATCCATTAACAGATTTTAAATATTACATTAAGACAAATCAGAAACATTCATAAATAACACAAACAGTTAAGTAGTGACATTAGTACTATATACATGCATAATAGACATTGATGTTAAGTAGACATGTTAAATAACTACACAGGTAATGCAGTGTAACGTCTGCATTACGTTCCGCATCAAGACATTTTTGGCAGGGATTCATTTAAAACAATTAAAACAATATTAAAACACTTGGAACTGTACAGTATGAAATATGATCCATAGCAAAAAGGAAAGCTGTGTAAGATTATTTTATTAATTCTTTAAGACTACAGATGTTAATCAGATGTTAAACAGCACATACCTGAATATAAAGGAACGTCACCAATTGCCCATGTAGTCATTGGAGCAAACGTCTGAGGATAACTACGTACAAATAAATCTTCATGTGGTTAATTATAATATTCCCCTTACTGACAAGAACAAAATTAGAAAAAAACAACCAACCAATTAAAAAAAGTTACCAATAAACTTGAAGCAATGATCTCAGAACAGAACATTAAGATTGAAACTAAGAACGAATGAGGATGTAATGTGTGTGACTCTGCTGCAGCTACAGGCGAGTCAAACCCAACCACAGCACTAACCAATCACAAAACTCATCTTTACAAAACATTTAAAGCATTTAACAAAACCAGAAAAGATCAAATTGGGCAATTATTTTAAAAAGCACCGCTGTCAGTACCCTGGGCGGAGCAACAGGTGACTACGGGTCCTTGCTGGTGCCTCTAAAAAGACATGCTGCAGTCTCAACGGGCCGGATCTGAGGGAGGGATCACTGGGCATGGATCATCTGCAAACCTCAAAAGAGGAGAAAAGGTCAAGCAAGTTAAATCAGAAAACCCTCAGACCAGACTACAGATTAACAAAGAACATGACACACGTACACAACAGCTGAGAGTCTGGGGGGTGAAAGCTGCCTCGTCCAGTCACTGGTTTGTGTAAGAGAACCCCCAGGTGACATCTGGTTAAACAACAACAAAAAAGGTTCTACATGACCAAACAAACAGCAAAGCTTAACAACAATTCAGAAACATTCATAAATCAGAAAATGGATTTAAGAAACTGCATTAAGTCTACAATCAGAAAATCAATTCAGAAAAGCATCTATGAAATGACATTAACACTATATATAATATTAATATCAATTAATGTTAAGTGGACATGTTAAATAACTATATACAGGTATGTACTGTTTATCTTAACATTTAGTACATTATTTTTCAAAATCTGAAACGCTCTGATAATGAAAGATGTAAATAAAACAATTAATTGAAGACGACGGATTTTAAAGTTAAATGCTGATCAGGTGGTCATTAGGTGGTGCAGACCTGTGTATAAAGGGTACTGTAACGGTCATCAGAGCAAACAATGCTACAGAGGTCTACAAAAGCCTAACTGCAGTCAATTATAATGTTCCCCTTACTGACAAGACAGACATGAACAATATTAGGTAAAAACAAAAAAAAAAATTTAATAAACTTGCAAACATCTCTGAACAGAGCATTAAGATCTAAACTCAGACTAAGAATCAGAGGATATAATGTGTGTAACTCACCCAGAGCCATTACAGGAGATCCACCTGCTGCAGCTACAGCGAGGTGAAAACTAACCAGTACAAACTTAAATCAAAACATGCTTAAACAATGAGACAATATTTTATCGTATCATGAGCATGTCGGCAGTGCTTAAAGAACACTGACCAACTGCATGTTATATTATAAAGAGTAATTAGTGCTGTTTGTTGGACAAAGTGCAGCACATTTCAAATAAAAACCACTAAGGATAATAGCTGAATAGTAATTTAAGAATCTGTCGTTACCGAGGTATTTTGTCTGCGATCACATTATCGTCATAAATATTGTGAATCGTAAAAATGAGTTGAAATGTTTCACCCACCCCTAGTTTAAACTTTACACATTTAACAATTGATCCATTTCAAAAAAGCACCACCATCTGTGCTCGAGTGTTACAGTCCATGTGCATCAGGTATTTTGTCTAAAACAAACATGCCAAACCAGGGAGAAGAAAAAAAAAACACTAACAATGAACCTGAAATTACACAACAACACAAACATAACATCAAAATTAACCACACAAGCAATACTCTCACCAAAAACAGAACAAACCAAAAGCTCCAATCAGGAAAAAAATGCACATGTATTCAGCCTAACAAGTCACACTCAGGAGGACAGAAACCCTGGGCGGAGCAACAGGCGACTACGGGTCCTTGCCAGTGCCTCTATCCAGACGTGCTGCAGTCTCAACGGGCCGGATCGCTGGGCATGGATCATCTCCAAACCTCAAAAGAGAAGAGAAAAAGCCAAGGATGTTAACAAATCAGGAAACACTCAGATCAGACTACAGATTGACAAAAGAACATGATAAACATACACAAACCAGTGACTGGACGAGGCAGAGGAAGCTGTCACCCCCAGACTCTCAGCTGTTGTGTAAGAGAAGCACCAGGTGGCATCTGGATTTAAAAAAATAATACATGACCAAACACTAAAACAGTAAAGATAGACATCAAATCAGAAATTCATGAATCAGAAAAACTTAAGAAATGGCATTAATAGTATATATAATATTAATGTAAATTAATGTCACATAGACAATCATGTTAGATGCTACTGAGACCTTAGAGACACGGAGCACCACATTATCCCACTCTAACCACACACCAGCTTCACATCACCCAAAATGTGCATTTCAGTAAAGGGAATCTGCTGGAAGATGGCCATGTGCATGACGAGATCAGCTCTTAGGCCTGGGGCGTGTACAAATTTGACAAGCTGTCCGATTTTGGGGTAGCTTAGGATTACCAGGGGCCGTGTCCTCTTGTTGGTAGGAGGGGCATTCTCATAGTTTTTGTTTACTTAATGCATAGCTTAGATCAATACCAGTCAGTCGCGTTCTCACTGGGCCAATTTAGGGCGACCAATTAACCTGAAGCATGTCTTTGGGAAGTGGGAGGAAACCAGAAAATTAAACATCAAGTTTTGAAAAAGAACACTCATATTAACGCCGTCCTGAACACAGTGCGAAACTGACGGACTGCAACGCTACGTAACATTATCGGAGCCTGTCGACTAATTGATGCATTAAAATCGGACTGACCAATCAGAGCTCTGTTGTCGGGCAGAACAGTTGCAACAGCTTATAGGACAAGCAACAGGCTGCCTCTAAATATGGATATTAAAGAAAAAATGGGGATAGAACAGAAAGAAAAACAATGATGGTGATGAAGCTCTCAGGGACTGGAGGGATCCGGTTTCTTATTTAAGTGCATTCTAATCTGTTCATCCCTCCATCTATTCAGGCTTCCTGCACTAATCTTAGCTCAAATCTTTTTTTTTTTAAGTTGACGATGTGAAAGACGCAGTGAGACATTGAGAAGAGAAATTAAAGAAAGCAAAAGTGGACAGGAGTTTGAGTGTTTAGACAAACATGTCAGACTTGGTGTGACCGTCCCACTACGATAAAAAATGGGTCCGTTATCTACATACGCAAAAATCGTACTGTGTGAAGAGGCCTTTAGTCAGGAGAATTGTGTTTTACTATACAAGCAGGACTGACTGAGCGTGTCAAATTCCTCTTGCCATATTATGCATCTTCTAAGAGTAGGTCTTGGATCTGCTGCCAAGGTTCTAGAGCTCGTCCTTGGTGGGTCGATGGTGTTTCTGGCAGCTGTGTGCCCCGTATTCTGCTGCATCCTGGGACCCAGAAAAAGAAAATGTAGAAATCATGAGTGGTTAAATTGTGCACTTCCTGTAATGTGTTTACAATTGCTGGGTGGTCTGTCATGAGGGGGAGGATGCAGGACTGAGTCTCTGAACGATGCACCCTGGTTGTGTTTCTTTGATGAATTTTTGATCCAGTGTTGGGGTGTAAGGCCTCAAAAGTGAAGACCAAGCCATGTCTGAGCTGAGTTGCTCCACTTAGTGGTTGGCCAGTTACTGCACTGTAAATAAAGAATATAATGAATCATGAATGGAATAAAACAGAATATGAAACAAAAAAAATGGAAGAGAGCAGCTTTAGCCAGCTCCTGCTCAAAATGAAGCGTGGTACATACCAGACACAAATAGCTAGAGGTCAGGTGGTCCGTTAGATCACTGACAAAGGTCACTGCAGTTGAAATTTTTAAGCATGAGAACAAATCTGCGGGAAGTGTGTACATTCATGCTCTATGCATGTTATCATTTAATCAAAGTGCTGCAGGAGGGGAAATGTTTTACATGCCAAACTGGATCCTTGTGCATCAAGTCACACGAGATCGGGACATTGATTTCAGCCTGCCGAGGCGTTGTGATGAGCAACTCTGCTCGCCAGCCTGAAGACGCATTCTCTACCACCTCATTTTATGGATGAATCAATGTTAGTCATCACTCACCAAACCTCGTCTCTGACTGAGCAGAAAACTTGATCTAAAAGCCCAAGTCAGAAAAAAGTTGGCGGGAACAATATGGAAAATGCAAAGTAAAAAATGGCATGCTCTTACATTGAGCCAGTTAATGAATAATTAAAACAAATGATGTGATTAAGCAGGGGTGGTGCCAAACAGGTGATTAGATCATGGTTTGGTACAAAAGCAATATCCAAGAAAAGCTGAGTTTAAAAGACGGGCAGAGGCTCTCCAGTTTCTCAACAGGTGCATAAGAAAATGACTGAAATGTTTAAAAGAATGTTCCTCAAAGACTGGAAGGGATTTACACATTTCTTCCTCTACAGTGCATGAATATTAAATGATTCAAGAAATCTGGAGGAATTTCAGGGCATAAAGAACAAGGGCGTAAGCCTAAACTGAAGAGGGGTGACCTCCGCTCCCTCAGATGGCACTGCATCAAGACCCGTCATTCATCAATAGCTGATAGAACCACATGGGCGAGGGATTCAAACCTTTATCAAGCTCTACAATACAGAGGTACATTCACAAATGCCATCTAAATCGTTACTGTGCACAAAAGCCTCATGTTATAACCATGTCCAGAAGTGGTGTCGACTCCTCTGGGCTAGGAGGCATCTGGGACGGACCATCACACACTGGGAACAGGGACTGTGCTCAGACCAGTCAGTATTCCAAATCTTTTTTGGATAAAACAGTCACCATGCACACCGGACCAAAGACGAAAAGGACCATCCAGAATGTTATCACTAACAAGTCCAAAAGCCACAATCTGTCATGGTATGGAATCACTTCTGAGATGCAGCATTAATGCAGAAAAGTACATAGATTTTAGAGCAACATAAGCTGCCTTCAAGACGACATCTTTTCCAGGGATGTCTGTGCATTTTTCAACAAAACCACATGCTGCCCACATTACAAAGCCATGGCTGTGTATGAAGAGGGTACAAGTACTGGACTGGCCCACCTGCAGTCCTGACCTGTCCCCTATAGAGAAAGTGGGGAGAATTTTGTAACGAAAAATGCAATAACGTCGACTGTAGCACATCTTAAGACGCGTTTGCATGAAGAATTGGACAAAACACCTGATGCACTAAATCGTTTGGTATCCTCTGTGCCAACACGTCTTTCATGTGATGAAAAGGAATGGCAACATTACAAAGCTGGAAATGCTTTACCGTCTCAACTTGCTGCAGTGCATAAATAGTATAATAGTATATTCAAAGCAGTATATAAATATTTATGGGTCATACCGTCGGCAATGAAATAAAAGTCAAATATAAGAAACACTGCTTTTGTTTTTATATGCATTTTCCATAACATCTCAACTTCTGATTAGGGTTGCACATGCTACTAAACATAAATGTACTTTACAAAGCATTTCTAACTCATTTTAAGAACCAAGATAAGAAACTTGTGCTAAAAGGCTAATACGGCAACACAAAGGAACTTACTTGGATTTAACAGTTTTTTTTTTAAAGAAGCAAAGATGAGACCCGTGTGTGACTGGAAACCACCTGTGAAGGAAGCACCAGAAAATTAAAGCAGCATCGTTATAAAAAAGAAATTAAGGACAAATGGTGTGAAGACACTAACAGAAATCTCCATCTCAGAAGTGTAACAAAAATGGACACAAGGTGATTAAGCAGCATACTTCATATAAAATACAGAAAACAAACAGTTGCTACAACAAGTCAAATACTTAACTTGGGTCACAAACATTATACACCCATTAAAACACCAGACCAGCAGTATTAGCTCAAACTTAATTCGGTCAGATTACAAAATTAAAGCATAATCTTTATCTACACCATTTCTGAACTATAATATGGTATTAAAATTAAACTCAAAAGCGTTTCTGGTATAAAAGTAGCTCTGGGAAAACAGGCCTCACGACCTCCACCTCGATTAAATCCCCACAGACACAGCGCCATCTAACGAAACGCAACGAAATAAACTTTAAGGAAAGTTAACAAATCAATGCCTGGTTCATCACAAGAAAATAAATTAAATAGCGTTTGGCTGCGTTACTCCTCCATACTTATAACCTTATTGAGTCCTACTGTAGTGCCGCCAGCTCGGTCAGCGCATGCGCAAATAGACATCACACTAATTGGGTAATAACTAAATGATTTCCGTAACAGTTACTTGAAAAAGCCAGACTCAGGATTAAACGAAATCTTTAAAAGTTTTCAGAAAACTCGGGTGTGGCAAAAGTAGCTACGCCAGTTCATTATTGCCGTAGCCTATTAAGTTATTAAGCATAGCCTATTACTGATCTGACAAATACTTAAGTGGAAGCTAATGTATGGCTTATATATTGTACTCAAAAGCAGACTCAAGCAGCCCCTGTGCTACTAAACGTATGTACAGTAAAAACGCAAATCTATCTATAAAAAGCCTTTAACCTCGACTTTTGAAACATTAGTACAACTCATTACTTGTACTAATAACATGGCAACCCAAACAATAAGCAACGAAATTGGATTTCAAAACAAACTTTAAAGGAGCAAACCCGTGACTAATGTCGGGTAGAAAACGTCTTTAAAGGGGGCACCAGAAAAATAAACAGCATCTGTTACCAGAGACATTTAATGGACAAACCGTGTTAGTCACTTCGGACCGCAAATGTTGAGCGTTTTTCTCTTCAGCTCCATGAAATAAAATATAACACGCCTAAATAGTTGCTACAACATTTGTTAGAAAGGAAAAAAAAGTCTAATTAGACTAATTAGGAACAATAAGTAATTAGACCAGCAGCATCTCAAACTAACTTAATCCAGTTAAATTACTAAACGGCGTGGCAGGTATTAAAGTTCTTAAAATGGTTTAAATTGAAGGAGAGCTGGCAATACAGGCCTCACCTGGGGAATCGGAGATGGGTGAAGGTGTTACAGATTAAAACCCCACATTAACACAACGCCACCTAAACTAAAGAAACACAATGAATTAAACGTAATAACGTATAAAATAATTACTGTAGGTATAACTAACACGAGGAAGAAACTCAAACAGCGTTTGGCTGCCTACACAAACACCAAAACCCATTAGCGGCGGTACTCACCCTTACTTATAGCCTTACGGGGCCGTCACGTGGTGCTGCCAGCTCGTTACAGCGCATGCTCAAATAGACGTCAAACTAGACGCTAATTGGGATATTGGTTCATGGTCTTCATTATTTGCTCATCAAAGAGTTACACGAACAAAGCATTTTTGACAAAACCTCATAATATTCTTCATAATATTGAGAAGTGTTGTTTGTTACGGAAACATGTGTTGTTCGGTCTTTCAGAAACCCACAGAGCTAAATAGGCTACACACGTGATACATCTTAAACCTCTAATCGCTAACTTTCATACAATTGTACGTTCTCAGGAAAAATGTCAATATTTATTGCTTTTGAAAAATAGGTTGAATATTATATCGAATGAATCCAGCCGTTTTTAAAACAAACAGCTATAGAAACTTATATCCCCCTAGCAAATGTACAGGTTTATACTCATATATATTTTAGATGCATCTACTGTGTAACAGGTTTTGCTTCCGGAGTTTTATCAGATAAATTATCAGCTGTGGCAGAAGTAGCTATGCAACTTCTTTACTTACGTAAAAACACTACTAAAGTGGTCGGTGAGTGTGTATTACTGACATTTACCTGTATATTTTTGTAAGGTCAGGCTTGTCTGATTAATATAATCAAGGTTTTGGAAACGGCGCCATCTCGTGGCCGTCAACATAAACTACAAATGACGAAAATGGTTTGCATCCCTTTCAGTAAGGGTTTATCAGGGGATTGCTACTATAAAGGAACGATTTAATCCGAATTTGGGTCAAGATTCGTGTTACTGAAAAGTCAACTCCGATCTCGGGAGGAATGAACTGTGTGTTTTGTGGGAAGCCAATTAATTTAGGCTTGGGAATAAAGCAAAGTCAGGATCACAGAGCCGATGCAAACCTTTATTCTCAGTTTCAACACTCGCATGTGACACAGCTCAGTGGCAGCTCGGTTACAGCTTGCATTTATTCGAATACAGCTTCAATCGGCTTTACAGGTTTTTCAAAATAAAAACAGTCATCTGGTAAAACATGTAAAAAGCAGCTTTAGTTTTGAAAAGGAAAAAAAAATAAAAATAAAAATAAAAATAAAAATAAAAACCAAGCGTAAAATTCAGTCATACCGCCTCAGAGTTAAAAGCATACATTATGACAAGACAAATCCAATGTGTCAAATTGCAGATTTTATTTTTAAAACATAAAACCTGAGTTAAACTACACAGAACAGCTACAGGATTAACAGATCCGTCAACAAAGGCACTGCGGTGAGAAATATGATCAAAACCGACGAGATTCAACAGGTCGAGAAGAAATTAAAAATCCCTTTTGATTACTTTATTCGCATGAGCCCTGTCCAAAAAGCCTCGATATGGGGCATGGTTTACTTTAGCACATTACGAACAGCGTTAAAGCTCCAAGATCTTAGAAATGGGAGATCTGGTGCACTAAACAGGGCGAAGTCTGGATCCGATACCCTATGAAGTGCAGCAGAAGCCTAAGAGGGCTCATTCGAAGGTGCACATTATCTAGTGATCACGCTATTGAGATTTAGGATGCAGCCGTACACACAGATCACAAAGCAAAGTGGATTTTCCCTTTTTAAGATCAGTTACGAGATCTTGAAGCAGGCAGAGGTCAGCGTGGACGTTCAGAGCTGAGCGATGGGTTTGGCGGCCACGGCAATGCTCTCGATGGCGCACTCGTCGGTGCCACGCCGGATCCGGAAGAAGCCGTCCTCGCCCCATCCTATGCCCCAGCTGTTCTTGACGATCCAGTACTTCTGGCCGTCCTCCTGCCCGTACCCCACCAGCAGTACGGCGTGATTGGTCAGCTCGAACGGGTTGACAGAGTCGGTCAGGCCGGTGTGGTGGTAGATGCCCCCTTGGTACACCATGAAATCTGGGTACACCTCAAAGGCCACGCCCATCGGCCCGTCTCTCACCAGTTCAGCCTTCATGGCTGCCTCGTTGCACCCGCCATAGAAGCCACCCACGTAGTGGTAGTCGGAGGCGTGGTAGCGAGGGCAGTCGGGCTTGAGGGTGCAGGGCGAATCCATGCCCGTGTACGGGAAGCATTTCTCCTCGACGATGCCAAAGTCCTGCACGTACTTTCCGATCAGGTACGGGAAGCCGCCGTCGCAGCCTGGACAGAGGAAGGCAGTTATGAATGGGCAACACGGAACCTTGAGGCGGATGGGCTACAACGCCAGGCCTTCTAATTTTTACAAGGTAGCAAAAGGCAGGAATGAAGCTCCGAGAGCATTTACATGCACTGGGGTAGCAGGAAAGCTCCGGGTTTACACGGCTCACACAATAAATGGATCTGTGCTTTGCAACCAACCAATAATCTAACAAAGGGCTGACGCAAATGAAACTAATTCATAAAATAAAAATAAAAGTTTAATTTCTTTGAGCATATACTGCGTTTCAGCATTTGGTAGCCAGAGTTTAATTCCAGGGTGGCCAAGAGAAATAAGCAAAAAGTAAACAAGTCCCCAAAATAGGAGCCAATCTTAGAATGAGGACCTGGCAACCATTTTTTATTTTTGATTACAATAGCCACTTTCATAAGAGTTCATAATGCTCTTAAATTCAAGTCTGGAAAGATCTTGAATTTCTTCATCAGCTTCTTGCAGACTGTTGCATTTCATAGCTTACCATACATGGCCAGAGACAATTTGTACTTTCCGTCATTTCGTTTAATCCAGCCAGGGGGCAGCAAAGTGGAGGAAAAACAAACCAAGCATTCAAAAATTGACAAACAAGAGGTGATGGTGGAAAGAGCCCAAGACAATCATAAGGTTAAGAAAACACAGAGCATAATGTTCAAAAATACCTCTTGTTCTTAAGTAGTAAGACTTCAAGAAGTTAAGAATAGATTTTTAAGACACTTTCTTGAATCCGGTCCCAAAATCCCAAATGGCCAATCCAAAAAAATGTGCAGTCCCAAATCCTTATTCAGAATTAAACGGGGGTGTGAGTTTACCTTGCGAGTACTGGGAACAGGAGACCACTTGCTGAGGGCTGAAGATGGGCTGCTGGGTGTTGTTAGTCTGGATGCGGATCCGGGCTTCCAGCATCCCCATGGTGGCGAAGGAATAGCAGCTACCGCACGAAGCTACGGAGGAAAGACACGTCACTGCAGCATCCAAAATGGATCACCTTCCTCAAGGCGCTGCCACAATCCAGCGTCCGTCTCACCTTGATTGCGTACCGGACTGACGTAATTGACTCCGTTCACGTTCCTCCAGTCCCACTGCTCCGGCAGACCCGCGGCCACCTTCAGGAGCTCCGGGGAAGCGGAGACGGGGCGAATGCGCTTCGGGTGGGATCGGCGACCGCCGGCTCTCCGCAGCAGCTCGTGGACGGTGAAGGTCTCGTGCTCGCTGTAGGCCGTGGCCCTCCACGACTTCTGCACAGAGTTGATGCGTTCCACAAAGCTCCGGTCGTGCTTATAGAGCTGCAGGAACCTGAAACGTGACCACAGGCAATAACGCGATGTCACTCGGGTTCTTGTGTAGCATAAGGGCATGCTTAAACGGAACTGCACGTTTGAAGCCTGGCGAGTAGACGTTACACTAGCGTACTCACGGGTTGGGTGAAGGGGTGTGGACGGTTTTAGGAGCCACACGCTGAACTTTCTTCCCAGTGAAGCAGGCCCAGTTGTTCCCCAGAACGTCATGGACCCAACCGGGGAGGGTCTGGTCACAGTAACTAGTGACCTCCGAGCCCTTCTGTGAATACTGAGACGGGAGAGAATAAACACCAATTTGTGTTAATGAGGGCTAAAAAAAAAAACAAGGGCTTAGCAAAATTGTAATAAGCCAGTGACAAGCAAGTATGAAGACCAATTCTGAGTCAAAGCGGGACAACTGAGTCATGGTGACCTTTTCACTAAAGCGAGAGGCAGTCTGCTCGACACTGCAGCTGCAAGAGGAGGAAATGGCTTCGGTTCCTTGTAGCAGAGTCAGCAAAAAAATGTTCATCACTCAGCATAATTGAGTATCAATACCGACATGCACCAAAGGTTGGGAGACTCAATAGTTCCACCACACGAATTACGGGGACTCTCAGGGCCTGTATGACTCAGTGGAGGGAACGCTGCTCATGGACTAACTGCATCTACAGCTCCCACGTAAGGGTGCGTTCAAGTGGACCTGCTATTTTAATACTAAAATACTTCATAAATATGATTTGACACAATTAAACTCTACATTATTAGCTTTCAACTGCACCAAATAATTGAAAAGTATTAGCATTAAGCTCATTTAGAGGAGCACTACACATTAAGGTTGAAAGTGACCCAATACACCAACTGGCCAGATATGATTCTCATCAGGAACCAAAAACACACATATCAGAAATAGTTCAGTCCTATATGCCACTGGAACAAATTTGTGAATGGCCTGAACTGGAGGAAAATCTGGACTTCATCTTAAAGTTAGTGACTAATAAAGTAAACGATGTTTCATTTAATATATTACATACATGCAGACAATCAACCAAACCATTATTTGACCATGATTTAAAAAAAATGAATTAAACAATCCAAATTGCACCTTTTATGATGAACACAAAACCTTGCTTCCTTTATTTTGGTACTGTGAAGTGTTTTGAAGAGACTTGCCCAGGTTTGTAACATAATCCTGAAGCTGGGTTTTCCCTGTACTTGGGAAATGTATTTGGTTTGTATAACTTTGAGATGAAGCAATAATACATTAACTAGAATAGCCTACTAGCAAAATGGTACATTCAAAAGTTTACCACGTGCTCTTTCCCCCCGTTTTTGTTCAATAAGTTTCTAATATCGTATTGATACAACAAAGAATTTTTAAAAGGTTAATCGTTGCGTTACTACAGCAATGAACCGGGTAATTGTAGTACTAGGACCCAAGCAGACATGTCCAACAACCAGGCTACCAAATCTGTTCAAACACTGAAGTACAGAGTGTGTCAGACGCATCTCATGATCTTCTACCAGATGTGCCTACCAGGAAGCGTGTAAAGTCCCGACGAGTCGAGTCACGCGGAATCACGTGGTGTCACCCAAAACCAAAAATAACTTTCGTACTAAACGAACCTTGAAGAAGCCGAACCATTTGTAGTCGTTGAGCACCACCTCGAAGCCCTGGTTGTAGATGATGGTGAAGAAGCCGGTGTTCCCCAGATCATCGACAGCCTGAGAGAGCTTCTGCAGGTCTACGGTGAAGGTCTTCACGGTCGGACCTACACAAACAACAAGACACGTTAAAAAGATGCCGTACACACGCATATATAAAAATCCACTGTGAACGCAGCACGGGCTCACCTGTGGCACTGCAGTTGATGTTCCGGTCCTGTCCGACGTTGTAGACCTGGAAGATCCAGGTACCGACGAGCTCCTCATAGCTGCAGTTAGCAGGTGTATCAGCCCGAGCCCCAGCAAAGCAACAAGCGGCCACAAAGCACACCAAGATCGCCCTCATACCGCTGACTTTCGTACCCCGTTCGCTAAGACGCAAGAAGCCGGCAGCCGCGCGCGTCAAAGTCTGCCGTTATTTTGTCGTCCGGATCGCAGAAACAAAGCAGCGCTTCCCACTTTTATCATGTGACAGCGCTCACGTGACCGTGACGCGACGACTTCTGCAACTGTCAAAAAATTTGCTGATTGAAGCCTCATCTGAACTGAACCTTGCCCTTCGACGTGATAAGGTGTTCTGCATCACGCTGTTGGGATCTCATACTGTCACGGCAAAAGTCATATGGTCAAACGAAACCAAAGTTTTCAGTAGCTACTGGATAAGACTGAACCAGAAATAGAGCCATTTTAAGAAAACACTAGGCACTGCCACCTGTTAAGCATGGTACTGGAGAGACATCTTGGAAAAAATAACGTTTTTTAGAACTAGTTATTCTATAACTCTAGTCTTTTTTAAATTTTCTGTCCTAGGTAGTGCACTTGTACAGGGAATAGGGAGCTAATGACCAAACAAAGGACATTTTTGATATACAGCGTGTCTGTAAGCTAAAGTACAGGTACGATGAGGATACGTTCCGACCAATCCTTCGCAAGTTAAATTCATCATAAACCGAGGAGTTGTATAGCATAATTTATCAAAAGTGAAAAACAAAAATGATTATTGTTCCAACCACGGCTTTTCCTCACTACATTTCCCAGCGCTCATCACTCCCGCCACATCACGCACTGCTGATTTCCTCATTTGCTATGGGAGGGTGCAGGAGAGTATCGTACTGTATATTGCTAGCCCTGGGAACAGATTTTGAAAATTATTTAAATATTTGATATACAGTTATTTAATATACAACCTTGCTCAGACTGAATAACGAATAACTTTAATATCTTGTTACAACAGTGCATGTTAAGCTCTGGGGTTGGGATCTGCTCCTAGTCAGCAGTGGTGAGTTCCTTCTAACAAGTGGTCCGAGGAGGGACAAACAACCAACTGGTGACACGGTGTTCGCTCCCAACACCGGTAGGCTCATCCATGCAAGTGAGTGATGAAGCCTAAGCCGTGAGGTCCGGATAGAAGAACTAGTGTGGTCACAGAAATGTTATTAGGGTGTCACAACACACAAGCCCCCTGCTGAGTATGCGCTGCCTAGTCGCAGACCGGTCAGACTGCACACCTAGCTGTCCATGCGGCATGCCAGTGTCAGAACTGGACCGTGGTTTAATGGAAGAAGTTCGCCAGTGGAGTCCAGTTTTCTTCCTATCATGTGGACACTGTGCAGTGTGGAAAGAAGGCGAGCTGGATGGATGTTAATTTGATTTGTAACGCCAACCTACAAATCACCTCACACCATGACAATTAACCATGGTTTTACCATGATTTTTTTTTGTGGAAAGAAAACTATGAATGGTCAATATAATATCTCTTCCATGGAAGATTCATAGTATATTTACCATAAGTAGTTCATAGTAGAATCATGGTACACTATACAATATACATAGTTAGTATTAACTATAGTTCATAGTTAGCTCTATTAGTGCTAGTTAAACTACTAAGGCGTCTTATGGTAACTACGTGTATAGTATGAATCCGCCATGGTTATATTACCGTACTTAAATAGTAAAACCATGGTAGAGATACCATAGTAACCATTCATAATTTTCTTTCGAGCAAAAAAACAGGGTAAAACATAGTTAATTTTCTTTATGTCAATCTAAAGAAAGACAAACTAGTGTGTATGTTTCACATAGCAAAAACATTCGTTAAAAAGACTTTTCTTTATGCAGGCTATTAGCGAATCAAGCGTTCTAGCAATGGCCGTATCTCAAATCGAACACTATGCACTATAATCGCACACTGCTATTATAATTCATAAACGATGCAAAATCCTCCCAACTTGAACAAATGAGACGAGTTTCTGATGGAACTCAACGCGTTACCAGAATAGAAACGATTAGAGTCAGAGTCATTTGGCTCGTTAGTGAAACGGCTGATGCGGCTAATTAATTAGCATGCAAATGAACGGCGGCTGAATTGAATCAGAGGCTAATTAAATTTATTCTGTCTAGCCACACAGACTTTGATTAGATCACTGATCAGGGTGGGATCTTAAATCACTCCCTGTGACCTATGTAACCACACATCAAAGGCAGGAAATAATGGCTTCAAATCTGTTAGTCCACTGCACACCCAATAGGTTTCTCTTACCTATACAAGTGCACTACATACGGTCCATATAACGTCCACAATGCACTGACTAGTTCAAACGTAAAACCACCTGGTGTGTAAGTGTTTAGGTGTTACAAGTCAAATTATGGTCCACGCGAAAGCCCGAATTCAGGATTACCTAACACCTGTGTGTTGTGACACATTCCTCCCTTAACCAGCATCAACCATTGCTGTGACCACAGTAGCTCTTCTGTCCATTCAGGCCTGACTGGATATGAATCGTTGCTCTCATGCATGAAGCCTTTCATCCCACTGCGGAACTGGGGCGTCCCACAAGCCTTGCTGTTTAGGAGATGCTCTGTCCCAGTTGTCTGGCCATAACTATTTGTGCCTTTTCAAAATGTCAGGTCCTTGCTCTTGAAAATTTCTCCCACACCTACTATGAGAACCTACTGTTCACAACCCATCTAATATACCCTTAACCAAACACCAGCTCTCCCCTGTTAACCAGTCGACAGAAAGCTGGCAATTTCCAAGACAACTGTGACTCACAGCCCATAATAATCACACAGTATGGGTGGATTGTTCAGGGTTTAGTCACAAGGTTTATTTTTAATGCATATCATTACAGTGAGTGTGTGTGTGTGTGTGTGTGTGTGTGAGGTGGTGGGTGACGTGTAACTTCAGCAAATGCTCTCCAATTTGCATGTGTGTGAAAACCGTTACCGTACATCACATTCGCCTACACTGTAATTATGCAAGTGCACCATCTGACCACACACACACACACACACACACACACACACAGTCTATGTATTACAGTCTATAATGGGTATTTGTATTTTCTTGTGCATTACAGTAACTAAATACTGGAGTGGCTCAGTGGTTAAGTCTTTGGACCGTCTACTTTGAAGGTTGGGAGTTCCTGCCTCTGCCAAGCAATCACAACAGCAAGACACTTAACTTTTTACTTCATCTGATCAGTGAATATTTTTACACACACGATCATCCCGAGGCCGTCAGGTCCTTATAATGTTATAAAAACATGTGCAAATACAGCATTGTTACTATGTCATTTGTTTTATCTTCTAGGAATTACCCTAAAACACTAAATCCATCCATCCTCCAGGGGGCGCACTGGTCAAAGGGTGGGGAATACCTCCACAAGAGGGCGCCAGTCCATAACAGTAAGCCATTCACGAACACTAACCCATTCACACCTAGGGTCAGTATTTGAAGCGCCACTCCGCCTACTGGCACCATACAAATTCAAATGAGAGCCCAGAAGCGTGGTTATATTCCAGATTTTTAATACTGATCCAAAATATATTCCCTTACAGTGACACCACCATGTTCAGATGTCCAAATATAAAAAAGAGGATGAGTCACTCAGACATTCAAATATGAACTAAAATCACCTTACCAATATTAGATTTCACAGATCTCTACATCGGAGTCCTAGATCCAACAACAGCAACAACAGAAACAAGTAGGCCTACATAACAAAAATTACTTTAAAAAATCCCACAATGCTTGCTTTGTACAGTTTGAAATGGCAGAAGTTTGAAAGTGTTAGAGATGTAACTACCAATAACAGCTTTGATCTGATCACCAGTTATCAGTCTTACTAATACATAGCCGAACCATGACCAAAAGTAAATAAATAAATAAACAAAAATATATATAAAAGAGAAAGAAACAGCAGTTAAATCAATGGACTTAAAACAGAATTAACTGGTACAAGTTTGCTTACATAATATCTGATTGAATAAGAACAGTTCTTGGTAGTGCACTTGGACTGGTGAAGCAGGGCCATCAAAAAGTTTGGGCACCCATACCAATTTTAATAAAACACCATTTAACCTGAAGATAAGTTCTACGACCTTTCAGAAAAACACAAGTGGATAAATTGGAAAGATACCAACATTTTTTCAGGTATTTAATATTCAGGTTGCTTTAATTAGGTTTTGTTGAAGGTCAGCTTCCCGCCTGTGGAGGTTGTTTTCCAGGGGTTTCCTTTCAAGTAACTCTGCAGTATTATGGGGAAGCTGATCATGGATGTCAAAAGATGGTAAAATGCATTCTAGTACATTTTCACCAATATATAATTTCCAGCAAAATGTAAACAAACTCACACATTTAACAACAATCAACTTTTTTGTAGTTAAAAATACAAAAATTTATACTTTCTGTGAGAAATAAATTGTTTTTTTGGGAATAAACGGTCTGTTTTCATAGCTAAGTTGGTCTTTGAACAGGTAAGTTTGTTCCTGTTTAATCGTGCATGCTGTTTCATTATTGCAACGTTGCACAAAAAGAACCATTTCAATTCTTCTTTAATAAATAATCCATTATTAATTAACAATTTTAACCTTAAAGCACTGTCTGTACACGTATATTAAATCTGTGAGGCAATTAATTTTATTTAAACGGAAATAAATTAATTCAATAAATTGAATCTCTTCGTCCTCAGCAAAACTTTAAATGTAATTAAGATTTGATTGAGTTAATTTATATATATAAAAACATTGTGACAGTTAAATAGTGTAAAATAATAAATGTCATCTTAAAGCAATTTTTAAATAATTATCCTTTAGCTGCACAATGCAGTATATGGAATTAAATAAAAAATATAAATTCTTACTTAATCAAAAATATGTAGTTAAAACAACTTTTAAACCATAACTAGGTTCAATTTCATTTACATTGTACAAACAGTACAAATAAATAACCTGAAGGTTGTTGTTCATGCCTGATTGTGACTGACCTAACAGAGAATTTTATGATTTTTATGATCAGTTAAGATAAAACAAGAAAATAAACCTTTAAAACAAAAACTTTTAAAATAACAAAACGTAGAAATTCAGTGCAGTTTGTTATAATTTATTTCCATAATATTGCTGTACATATAGTATTTTTATTTAAAAGGAATACAGCATCTGACTGTAATAAAAAGACTTTATTTAAAACCCCCTTTGGCACAACAAATTAGTTTGTGTATATATATATATATATTTATTTAATACCTAGACATCTGAATAACCTTTGTTTATCTTTGCGTCATATTTTTTGCTTTTATAGTGGTTAGAATTGTTCTGTTAGATGACTATGAGTTCTCTTCTTAGTATGCAGTATGAATGATAAGGACTTTTATTATATCGGATTGTGATTCTTTTTTTTTTTTTGCACTTTTTGGGATCCGAGTACGAGTGGGTTTTATTGAAGCTAATGTACTAAAAGCCCTTTACGAATGAAACATCGGTCACAACGAGTATAAAATAAGCGTTTTGATAAAACACGAACTTTTATTCTACTCCAGCTATCATTAGCTAGGGTCTAATTCACCACAACGATCTGCTAATACTCCAATAAAGTACACTAGATTCACTAGTATTCAGTTTGAACACTGCTAAACGAGAGCAGATGGAGGTACACAAAGTTTGGTCCCACGTGACTGAAGATTCAAGGACAAACGGACATTTGTAACTCAGAAATGAAAGATGTTCGAGGTGAGGCTCCTGGAGGGAAAGGTGGCCGAAGAAGAACGGAGAGCCACCAAATATAGAAAATGCAAAAGAAAGTAAACATGGAGCTGTATTTACAGGATTTTGCTGTAAAGCACTTTGTGTGGAGTCTCTCAGATCAGGTCTTCGGGTCCAAGTGCAGCATAAGCGAGTCAGTGGCTCCCCAGGTTAGTTGTCGCAATTTCTCAGGTCAGCCCTTAAAATATCTAAAATGTCTGTGTGAAGACGTCACTTTAAGAGGGACAGTATCAGTGTCTTCCGCCCATAACCCTCACGACAACGTACAAACATGCCGAAATGTTTATAAAACCTTAATTAAAATGGGAGCCGTGTACATTAAGGCCACTACCAGACAAAACAAAAAACTGTTGTGTTATGTTGCCTGCCTGGAAAATGATTTGAAGCTTAAGAACTTCAAACAGCTTTCCCAACCGGTCAGGATTTGTGAAGACACACCAAGTAATGTTTACGTCTTCCTTCCCAGGGCTTTACAGCACAACTTGTTCCTCATGTCCCATCTAAGGAGCCATTTTATATCTACATGTCCTTCATCTGATCGTTGACTAGGGTTCTTAAGAGAAGGAGTTCGTATGGAGTATGTATTAATGTCTCTACTCAGACCAGACCTGCTCTCTGCTCTGACTAGTTATTTTCCTCAACAACACAAACTACTCCAAGAAGCCACAACTAATGCATTTCAGGGTGTTAAATATCACCTTTCAGGGTACGTTTATTGTAAATTTAGACAGAGGGCCTAGAGCAAAGGTGGGGAATCTTTCCTGCAAAGGAAAACCTGCAGCCTGACCCTTTTGTGTTTCTGCTCCCCTGATCTAAAGGATATAAAGTTCCTGTACAGACAATTTGCTCTTCATATATCCTCTATGAAGCCACTATGGTTTACAAATGTACTCCTCTCATTCTCTCAGTTCTACGTACAGGTATGCGCCATGTAACGTCCATCCATGTAACGTCTGTTTGCTTTAATGACTTAAGAATTATTATGGGAAGTAAATAGGTTTCTTACATAGATTTAACTCGGGTATGAATGACAGAAAACTAGTACAAGTGAACCCTTGCGACACCTGCTGACAGAAAAGGGAATCGCAGTCTAGAAAGGCAGAAATCATAGTAGCGTTCCCTAAGTGTTTCCAAAAGACACAAAGATAAGAATGACTGTATTGTATAGTACAGTACTGAAATAAATGTTTCCTCTTGTGTTTTAATTCATATTTCAAATAAAACACTATGTGCAAAGTATCTAAGCTACTATGTAACACGATGATAATGAACAGAACGCAATGCGGACATTAAATGGCTCATAGCTGTACACCTCACATCTTCAACTCCTTTCCGTTATTGGCTGAAATGCGTCTCCAAATAGTCCCTAGTCATCATTTAATGGGGAACCTCATCAGCAAAGGGCTTGGTCTTACTGCAGACTTCCATTTAAAACTGGTTTGGAGCTTGGAGAACAAAAGTGCACCTCGAATGTCTAGAACCAGTACCAGCTACCAGGCACTTGCTTTTACTATTGCTTATTGTATTGTTTGCTGCTTGTTTTTTATTAGCGCCTCTAGGAAACTATTGATCTTCATTCTTGTGTCATCATCCATCGAATTAAGCCCTCTTGGTAAGACCTTTGTTTTTTGTCACTTATAAGGGCAAGGAGCCCTGGCTGTGTTTGATACCTTCCCCTATCGGTCAGATATAGTACTAAGTACTACAAATCTACAAAACACTTGGTATAGAGGTCCAGAACCAACTATGTCAAGAAGCACCTTGTTTTTGTGGTTGACTTGATGCTAAACAACTAAAGGTATTTTGATAAAAAAAACAAAAACTAGACTATCCTTTTTTGCTAATTAATATCCTAACCCTTATTCTCTTTCCACTGTTTATGGTCCGTTTTCAGGCAAGAGGCTTTGGCTTGCCTGTAGCTTCCTCTCCTGGCCGGATTCATAATCAAACCATGCATTTGTCACGTCTTGTGTCTGTTCCTACATGATTATCTGCACTCTTCTTCCCTATTTTCTCACGTCTAGGGTTTTTATGAGGATGACAAACACTGGCTCGCCTCTGGGCAGAACTCGGAGCCTTTGGACTAAACACTAACCCTCTCCCTGACATTTTGGAAGCCATTATCTATTGATTCATTTAGCTTTACACCGTTCCAAACTAAAACACATCCATTCCCGCTTTCCCTGGCCTCCAACTCCTTAGTCCATTCAGCTGGCATTTGCCTTAAGATCTCCCCCGGGACAAGACTGTTCGTTTGTTTTATGCCAAACTCCTCCTACGACAGCTCTCAGCCCAACACCCTTTTATCATCTGCAGGCAATTATAAAGACGAGGAGCTCCACTTCATCAATCTTCCAATCCCCAACATTATGTTCCATCTCTAGGGTCCTTTTAAGGACAAGGAGCTTTAGCTGATCAATAGCGTTCTCGCTTCACCAAATTGAACCAGCATTCAAAACATGTAAACAAGCACACTGGGATCTATTATCAATCTTGGCATCTTTAGTCTCTGGTCGAATTAATATTCCTACCCTTGTTCGCCCTGCCGTAATTAGGTCCTTATAAGGACGAAGAGCTCTGGCTGTAGTGCCGCAGGACCAGGCACTCGTACCGGGGCGATGACCCAGGGGTGGGGGAATTTGAGATGCTCTCTGACGCCACGGAATCTCTGAATGGCGACGGCGGAGTCAACGCAAGAATTTCCTCCATTTCACACTTCGAGGTCTGCGACTCCAGCACCGTTGCTTCCATGATCGTCTCTTTAACACCGGAGGGGCCTGCGAGGGGAACTGCGAGGGGGCCTGCGAGGGGGCCTGCGAGGGGGCCTGCGAGGGGACCTGCGAGGGGACCTGCGAGGGGACCTGCGAGGGGGCCTGCGAGGGGGCCTGCGAGGGGGCAGGGTGTGGACGGGTGGGCTCCATTCGACTCCACAGGCGGAAGGGGCTGAATCTCGGCATAGGTCGTCATGGTGGCCGGCATGGAAAGGTCTCGGGTCAGGAAGTACGGGGGCGGGACTTTGGAGGAGCGCGGTGGTGAATTCGAGAGCATCATGCTGTTCAGCTCGGTGATGTTGGCGGTGAACCGGTTCACGACGCAGCTGATTTGCTCCATGAGCGATCCCTGTGACGAGCTCGTGATTCCGCCGGCTCCGATAGCTCCTCCGCCGGCCACACACGGCCCGCTTTCTCGGCTAATGTAGGAGGAAACACTGATGATCTGCTCGGCGTCGGCGCCTTGGCTCTGCCTCGAGGTTTCCCCCGGCCTCTGGTCCACGGTGCTGATGGGTGACGGCGTCTGAGGCCGATACGTGATCGGATATCGCTCCTCGGCGACCTCGTAAAGCATTTTGTCAGTAGCGCTTTCGGACAGCGTGTCCTCGGAGGCCTTGGAGAAAGGCTTGATCACGGCCGTCTGGTTGTTCTCGCGCTTTTTGATGTGGAAGGAGAAACGCTGCCACAAGTGGCCACGTTTGGAGTGGCGCTCCGTCTGAGCCCACGTGACCGATTTGCCGTTAGAGCTGCAGAAAAACAGACAGAAACATATAGCGGCTTGGGAATGTGACGTTCACTCAAGGATGCGACTAGTTTTATTGTTTTTATTGCTTTCTTTAAGCCCCTCCCACAGCTTCCTCTTGAGGGCCCAGACACACCTCCCTCCTAAATTCCCCACCCCTTTTTTTGTGCGTGTGCTTTTGCTTTGCTTGTTTATGAGTATATCGGCAATTTTTGTGGGATTCTTTTCTGTATGTAAATTGTTGGTTTCACGATTTGTACAAGACACTTTGTACGATTTGATTTAAAAAAGAATGTGACCAGCCTAAATGTAACCTGTAAGCCCGATATTGGTGTCAAAAATCTTTCTTGTGGGATTTCAGACACGATACTAACAGCAGGAGCAGTACTAGCATCAAACTAGTAGCAGAGTGCCACTGATAAAGGCTAAAGAAGCTGGCATTATTCATCTGCATCTTATTTGTTAGTATACAGTTTGATAGTATACAGTGAGTATAGCGTCTCTGTGGTGGCCTAGCGGGTAAGGTACTGGACTATGGACCAGAAGGTGCAGGGTTCAAATCCCACCTCTGCCAAGCTGCCACTGTTGGGTCCTTGAGCAAGGCCCTTAACCCACAATTGCTTGGATTGTAAGACTGTATCTGGATAAGGGCGTCTGCTAAATGCTGTCAATGTAAATGTAAAATGTAAATGTCTCCAATTAAAAGACGAACCCCAAGAAAGGTCAATTCCCAATCGGAAGCTTCAGATCCCAAATATTTCTCGGCTGTTTGCATACCTTTGTGTTTGAACTGGCAAAAACAGTAAATTAGGTTTAAACTATGGATGCTAAATTAAAAGTCAGCATGTGATTCATCCGCCTGTCCGTTCCTCCGTCTGTTTTTCCAAACCGATCATGCAGACCGAAGGTTTAATGGAATCTCTGTCAGATTCTTGGGTTTGTTCGCTGCGGTTTAGCACAGGTCGATAAAATCCATGCGAATAAATTGCTACAAAACAGTAAAAGCCATCACACAGCTATCTCTCTCGCTCTCCCTCCCTCCCTCTCAGCTCCGTTGGGGTTAATTAGCCTTGTTAGCTGTGACTTATCTCATAATGAGCGTGCTGATTTTATCATGTAGTCCTGATTGAGTAACAAGTACTTGATTTTGTTCATGACGCTCCACAGAGAGGGGAACGGAAAAGAAAAACAACAACAAAGACAGCGGCATCTGGTATGCAGAAGCACCGACGAGGAAGAGGCGGAACTACAGCCTCGGACCCGTTTCCGTTAATGAGCTCTCGAACCGAGTCGGATTTCTATCGGTTTCACTTCCACAGTGGACTGTGGACTCTATTCACCACCTACAGTACTGTGCAAAAGTCTTAGGCCACCATTAGATTAGATATACCATGGTTTTAGCGATACTATAACAATATATAATTCTTTTTCAGTCTCTTTACACAGGTATGCAGATGTAAAACTGAAACAAAAAAAGAAAAAGCTACTATAGGCTAAAATGGCAAGTATTAAATGTGACCCACTCCTTACACCTGAGCAACAGCAGCATCTGGCAGCTTGCACAGAATGCCAAGTCGACTCCTCTACAGTCCATCATGGCTTGATTAAGAATGGTCTTCTTGCAAGGGTAGCAGGCAAGAAAATACTTTTTCAGACAGGGAACAGCGTGAAAAGGCTAAGATATGCTAAAGATTTGAATCAAAATCAGTGGAAAAGAGGATTGTAGCGTGACGGATCCAAGTTTGAAACTTTTGGGTCCAATCGTCACCAATATGCATTGCTATCTAATGGTGGCCTAAGACTTTTGCACAGTACTGTACATGCCATCAGCAAATGGCACTACTGTAGCACACACACACACACACACACACACACACACACACACACACACACACACACACACACACAGGACAGACCTGAGCGTTTCCCCAGACGATGGGCGTCTCCTCCACAGGTTGGCAAGGCTGCTGGTGGGCGGCGGCGTCTTTTTGCTAAGCCCTACATGCATGCGCACGGCGGTGGAGGTGGTGAAGGCGCTCCGCACGTTGCGCTCCGGCTTGGCCAGGATGACATAGACCTTGGGCGTGAACATGCAGCCGAGCGCCACGGTGCCGCTGAGGCTGACGGAAAAGCACGTGGTGACGATCTTGTAGTCGGAGCCGAAGTAGATGGGCACGAAGGCCAGCCAGATGACGCACGTGGTGTACATGGTGAAGGCCACGTGCTTGGCCTCGTTAAAGTTCGCGGGCACGTTGCGCGTCTTGAAAGCGTAGAAGGTGCAGCTCAGGATGAGCACCCCGTTGTAGCCCAGCGGCGCCACCACGCCCAGGTTGCTGGTGTTGCAGATCAACCTCACCTCCCGGATGGACGGGTAGTGGAAGACCACGTCCGGCGGTTCCATGACGAGCAACGTGACGATGATCCCGAGCTGCACCAGGACCAGGAAGGTCGAGATGGCCAGCTGGGCGCACGAGCTGACGAAGCGCGGCTTCTTGGTGCAGATCTTCTTCTTGCTGCCGGCCAGAATGCGCGCGATGCGGTTGGTCTTGGTGACCAGAGCCGAGTAGCTGAGAGCCGGCGCCAGGCCCACGCCGAGCCGCTGCAGGAAGCAAGAAATGATGTGCGGCTTCGAGATCAGGCAGAAGGTGCAGATGTAGCCCAGGCCGATTCCGAACAAGATGACGTAGCACAGCTCGCGGCTCGAAGACTTCACCACCGGAGTGTCGCGGTACACCACGAACACGGCCGCCACGAAAAACGTGGCCAGCAGTCCGAGGCAGGAGAAGACGACTGCTGCAATGGGTTCGGGGTCGACCCAGTGGAGGTAGTCGATCGGGATCGGGTCACAACCTGCAGCAAGAGAAGGAAAAAATAGAGATGTATTGAATATTACAAACAAAATCCTACAGCTGTTTTTAATTGTTTTACCTAATTAAGAAATTGTCATGTAACTACCATAAGATGAAACATTCCAACCTGCTTGGATACTTGTTCTCACAGTTATTCAAATTTATAGAAGATGTTATTTTTTACAGGACGTGTCCATTGAGATATTCTTAGCCTATTTTTGAATCCCAGTTTGACTGGTGATTTGGCTGGTTTTAAATGGCAATTTTGTTGGTTTTTAAGCTGGTTTTAAATTGAAATTGGACTATTTTTGGCCGGCTTTAGACAGACATTTAGCCCATTTTGGATTGGTTCTAAATGTCATTTGGGCTCTTCTTGAATGGCCATTAGTTTTATATTTCAGATATGAATTTCAATTGGTTTGTCTTTGAGCTTTTTTTGTATTTCCATGGGTTTATTTTTAGGTTGGTTTTGAATTTCCACTGGTTGAGTTTTCAGCTGGTTTTGTATTTCCATGTGGCTTTGGGTTGATTTTGAATTTCCATTGATCCATCTTCGAGCCGATTTTTAATTTCCATTGGTTTGCTCTTGGGTTGGTTTTACACTCACTGCTTTTGGGAAAGCTTTAAAAATGTATTAATTGATTGTGTTTTTAAGGCTGGTTTTAAATGACTAATGTGCTGTTTTGGACTGGAAATAAATGCCCATTAGTTTTGTTTTTCACTGCTTCTGAAAGGCCAGTGGGCTTTTTTTTGTACTAGATTAACATGCATATACACATTACATTTGACTAGGTAAATAATAATTACACTATCCCACCACCCCTGTATAACCCATGTACAGAACTTTAGAAAGACAGAGACTTCATTGTGAAGTCTCTCAGAATCAGCAGTGCTTTAATATTAATTAATTCTCTGTTATGGTTCACTCATTTAATTATTCACAATTCATTAATAGGCAATGTTTACTGTTACTATCAATCACACTAGCTTTGTTTTAGCTCTGTTGTACCCTTCTTTGTCATTCTCATTAATAATGTAGTAATGTAATAATGTAAACTGTTCTCTCGCTGTTGAGTAAACGCCAACCCCCAGACAATTATAAGAGTAACACGAGTACCAGCTTGTTTTGTTCTTAGAATGAGACCGTACAGTCTTAGAAGGGAATCGGGTGTTTTAATAGGGTCCTGAACTGTAGCATTCGCATTCACAGAACAATCCTTGAGTTCTAGAGTGAAACCAGTGGCCTTGGGCTTAGTACCAACATCAGTAGTGCTGTGTTTAGAGTTTACAAGTTTGGAAAAAGTAGTACAGAAATGGAAGAGAGGCAGATATTTATGGTGATTTCGCTGATTTGCTTAGTAACATTCTGCATTATTTCGCCTCCAGCATGTCAGATCTTTGTTTTACAAGCCTCGCTTTACATTTTCCAAACACGTATTACATCACCGTGTCTCTGTTACTGCTTGTCACTCCACCTAAGCAAAATGAACTAAAACAAATGAGAAAACGAAACACGTCCCGACATGAATATGGAACGTCGTACCATCTCTGACGGCGCCTTTCGCTTTATTAAACGCCCCCGACAGATGTCACATATTTGCAATTTCCTGTTTTTGGCTCTTACCAACGGGCTAATGAATAATCGCGCGAGTGAAGTGAAACGTCTTGCCTCCGAGAGACGAACATCAAAGCGAGTTGTTTACAGAGAAGGACAGGCTGTAAGCAAATACGTCTGGAATTTCATGACTCCATCAGAGCAATCATGGCTTTCATTACTATTAAGCATTGGAGAATTTTTATGGCAATTTTTTGGAGATGTCCAAAATATTTTTCGTCTACTCACCAACACCGATACCATGGGGACATGCCAGTGTTATGACATCACAAGTGTGAAGCAGAGGTTGTTCTAGGGATCTTCCTTGGATCTTCTTTGGTAGAACTGATAGCCACGGTCATACTACACCGAAGGGCCTGAAGATTGGCAACAAAAACGTTGGGGTGCCTTGGCTAGCAGTATTGAGGACAGAATGAGGATATGGGCGAGGACTACAGTGGTATCTCTGCTAGCGGCCTGAGTTCACCGATAGAGTAAGTGTTTTGCTTTTTCTTTGCACTTTCAATCCATTACTCACTAAATGACATGAGATGTTTCGACACTTTATTATAAAATAAGCTTTGTGTCAATGGTTTTGGGAAACTGCAGCTTAATGTACGTGTTTTAAACATCAGCTTACTTATCATTACACACCATATGCTCTGCTATTATAACAGTACAGACGCTCTGCAAACACTTGTTAAACTCATCGGTTCATGCTACATTTAGCTTATGATGGATTTATCTGAACATATCCCCATCATAAATTAAGGAGCTCCTGTACAATACAGCTCCATTAATGCAGATAATGCCTTATACAGGGGGATTTTCTGGGGGTCTGGAACCCATTCATTCAATTTGCATTATTCCATATGGGAACAATCTGCTCGGTGCTCGTCGTTTTCGGTTCTTGACGAGCCTTCTGGAACGAATTATCAACGAGATCCGAGGTACCACTGTGTTAATGGCTTTACTTTGCTTCTTCGGAGGAGGACTGTGAAGGAGAAAAGGTTGTGGGTTCATCACATTCTCAGCTTAAGAAATCGCTATGTGTTATATAACATGCAATCAGCATTTCCTCCATTTTGGCTCTACAGTACAACCATACAAAGCCTGCTTCAGGTCCCCGTGTCCAAATCAGCGGAGCTACTGGCTATTTCTGAGGAGTGAAATTGCTCATGGCTGCTCATGATGTTGCACACAAAAGTCCAGTCTGATCGCGGCTTCATCCTGAAAGTCTGTTGGCTACAACTGAATACATTCACTTCTGGTTCTCCTAAACTGATAAAACACGTTGAAGAGAATCGTTATGTCTGAGGGACAATTCCACACAGCTTCTTGGCCTACAGCCCCTCATTCCCCCGTACCTGTAAGGTCATCAGTAGGCCACGATCCGAGGTCGCAGGCTCTGCAGGTGTACTCATCAAACACAAACTCGTTTTCCTTACAGGGAGTGCATGTCCAACAACAGCTCACCTCACCCTTACGAATCACCTAGGCAGACAAAGAAGCACATTATATACCGATACAGCCTTCGTGTGCTACGCAGTACGCCCCTGGTTCCCCGCCGCTAATTCACCAAACAGGCCTAAAGCCGTTTCAAAGGACAAAAACAACTTGGGGTTAAACGGGGGAAAAGTTTCTCTTTAAAAGTGCTTAACGAGCTCACTGAAGAGAGTCACTGGCTGCCCTCTGGCACAGATTAGTCCATTTACTGTCTGATAAACTGAGGGCCAAGTCGAAGCTGACATTTTCTACTGACTTGGAGAAATGTCATTAAGTTTGCCATGAAATTTGGTGTCTCTAATGTGCCCCTATTGTGCGTATGAGTGTGTGAGCCCTACGACTGATTGGCGCCCTATCAAGGGGTGGTTCCTGCCTTGCGCCCTATGCTGTCCAGGATCAAGCAGATATGTGAATGAATGAATTATATTTCACTATTTCTGCCCTGTCTGTCAATGTCCACTGAAAAAAATATACAAGTTTCTCTCTCTCCCTTTCTTTCTTGGTCATTTCTAGGGGTGGAGGAGCTGTGGGGCAGGTAGCACGAGCAGGTGCTGCCCATAAGAACTGCGTTTTCCATGTGCTTGGGGCTAGGGGGTGGCCGATACGGTAGAAATATTATATCACAATGTTTTCTCGATACATGATATTTACCATGATGTTTATCCAATTAAACACGACTAATTATGCTCTTTATGAGGAAACAAGCAGTTTAAGCCCTGATGATATCCTACGCAATAACAAAATTAGTCATGACCTGATAAAATACTGTCATACTTCCCCCCCTACTTGGTGCAGGGTTAATCTGGAGTTCATCTCTGAATTCCAGTTCTCTAAACTGGTGTAAATGAACATGTGTGTTGGTGATGCCCAGTGATAAACTTACTACTTACGAAAGGTTGTGGTTACCAATGAGTGTGGAGATCTGGGGTTGGGTTAGTCTATTAAGGGAACCTATTACGAGTTAAATTAGTGACACGCAGGGTTGCCCTACCTTGATTTGCCCTTTGTCGCAGGGCTCGCTGCACACCGATTTGATGACCGACTCCTTGTTGGGCCAGATTTCGTCATCGTCTATCTGCAGGCCGCTGATGTCCCAGCTTCCCACGTTAGTGTAGTCATAGTAGTCTTTGCCCATCTTCTTAAAGTTCATGATCACATAGCTGAACACATTTACGTATGCAGGTGATTCATTCATTAATACATTTACTGGACACCAGTTCCATTATCCAGCACTTAGCAGAGTCTCCTATTCAGAGTGAACAGCCTTGCTTGAGGGGTCAACATTGCCAGTTTGGAGGAGCCAGGATTTGAACTTCTGATATGTAGTTCTGAGGCTTAACCACTGAACAGTATCAGTCCCAGTTATCTGTTTGACCGATTGGCCAGCTGATTGCTGGATGGAGCTAGAAGTGGTCACGCCAACATACCTCCATGGAGACACTCGATTAACTTTTTTGATTCATTGACTATTTAATTTCTGTATCTGCTTAATACAATTCAGGATCATGAGCCTATCTGGCAACACTGTGCGTAAGCCCTCGCAGGGTACAGGTAGTCCCCGATTTATGATGAGGATACGTTCCGACAAGTGCATCGTATGTCGAATTTATCATAAATAAAGGAGTTCAGTATTTACTGCCTAACATGCTTAAAACACTTACATGAATGTACAGTTGGGCAAAAGTCCTCAATATCTCCAGTAATTTATTGAATAATGTCTTGAAAGTGAAAAACACAGCATTTCCTCACTACATTTCCCAGCGCTCATCATTTCAGCCACGCGACTCCCTACATCATTACGCACTGCCGACTTCCTCATTTAGCACGGAAGAGTGTAAGAGTATCTGCGTATCTCTTGCCCAGGGAAAAATTCAAAATTCAGAGTACGGTTTCTGCTGAATGTGTATTTATTTGTATTCCCATCGTAAGCCTGACCATTACCCTCTTTTTTCGAAATCCTCTTCCACCTCAAATCAGCTAACTGACTGCTTGGCTGATTACCTGATTGGCCAACCATATTGTTCCAGTGGTTTTTCTTTTACCAACTGATTGATTGCTTGGTCTTGCTCTCTCTGATAAGTCACAGTTCACCACATCATGATTGACCGATTGATTACCTGACTAACTGATCACACATGAAAAGATACCGATTGGTCACCATACCTCCCTGGGGAATCTCCGTTCTCGTCAAAGTAGATGTGCTCTCCGCTAACACCGGTGAAGTTGGTCCTCATCAGGAACTCGAGCAGTTTGGCGCCATCGATCGGCCGCATGGCGTCACAGAGTCCCGCGGTGCCAGGGCACAGCATTTTCTGCATCTTATGAAGGCCGTAGGCCATGCTGTAGATGGCGTTTATCACAAAACCCATCTTAGTGTCCTGAGCATACTGCTGCCTCAGGGAGTCCCGCTCTAGATGTGACAAAGGAAATAAGGAGGGAAATGTAATGTCCAAGACTGATTTGGAGGAAAGGTTTGTGTGCTAAATGCTTAAAAGACGTTTTTCATTTACTGTTCAGCAGACACTTTCTGACCAGAGGTCCAGACCCTTAACCAGTAAGCCACCCATCTTACCCTATCCACAATGACTGTATAATCTTACAATGATGTCCCCCTCAACACAAGCTAGTGTGCACTGTTGGAATTCGTAATGTTCGTCTAATTTGTTGCTGCACTGACATGTTTCCATGTTCTGAATTGTTTTGTAGATCCAAAAGTTCCTGGAACTTTCCTAATCTGGAACTACTCAGAAGAAAGACTTCAAAATGAAAGCAGCATAAGATAAGCACCTGACAGCACTTGTGACAGGTGGGACTTCAAAGCGTTGCAAAGGTGCCAAAATTGCAACGGCATTGGGAAACTATGTCGTCTTTAAAGGGGAGGATTCTCAAACATGGCGGCAAAAACACGGACCAGATCAACCAACACCATCTGTGGGAACGTCTGAGGTTTAATCCTACAGCTCTGGGAAAAAGGGAAGAGACCACTGCAAAGTGAAGAGTTGATTTGGGTTTACTGTTGGTAGCTTCTGGATGTGTTTGAGTGAAATGGAACATTTCTGTTTTATTCTATAAATTACTGACAAATTCCAAATAAAAATATCGATTCCCAACTGGTCAAAATAATAGATCATAGATCAACAATTCAGCCCCAGCTTTCATTTGCTCAGTAAATCAGATCTGGTTCAGGTGATCACCTGCTCAGTAGGTCATTAAGTAGAACCAGGTGTGCCTCTGCTGGCATTCATCAGGTACTTGAATGGAACTGCTGCCCTACTTGCAGAGATCTAGATTATAAGAAAATTAAGTGGTCTCTTAATTTTTTCCAGAGCTCTGTAATGACAGACATTGCTGTCTAGACAGCAGCATTTACACCCCTCAAGCTCAGCCCTGTGTGTGTGTGTGTGTGTGTGTGTGCTATTTCTTAGATCTTTGACCTGAAAGAGAGCAACTGTAATCGCCTGAAAGCCCTGATACACTCCCCTCCCACCTAAACTCGTCCATTACATCCTAAGGTCTATGACCCGCTTTACTGGAGGGAAAAAATGCACTCACTCACACTCATACTCTCTCTCTCTCTGTCTGTCTCTCTCTCTCCAGTGGGGGGGATGGAATTATGTGTCATTTCATAGCCTGTTTCTTTTCATTTTGAAATCGAGTAATTTAAAAGCCGTGCTACTTGGGCAAACTGGCATGAGCATTCAGTGTGAATGCAGAATTTATCCAAAAAGAAACTCACAGAATGAAGGAAATAAAATGATTATCTTAGAAAAAGAAACGCAAAGACTGAATGAAAGGAACGAAACGTCATGCCTAGGTGTAACACACAGGATACGGGAAGCAAGGATGAGAAAATGAAAAAGAATGTTATAGGAAAATTTCCGTCTTTGCTGGGTTTAATGAGGAGAGTCTAGGCAATTTGTAAATTAATGAAATACATTTAGGCTTTGGGAAAGGGATTTGGATCGATTGTGTGTCTGTTGGTTTACAGCCAAGAGTGAGGATACTAAAATGGGGCTGGGCCAATGAAAAAAATCCTCAAATTGGTTTGGTTTCCAATCGTGGCTTAGTTGGGACCACTGGAGTTTATTAAAAATGGTTCGATTTATGGGAGGTGGACCTATAATGAAATGAAAAGGACGTGGGCTGATCATTGGGCGTTAAGAGTGTTAATGAAGCTTAATTTAATGTGCTTACTGAAATACTGTACTGTGCAAAAGTCTTAGGCCACCATCAGATTAGATATACCATTATTTTAGAATTGATATAATGCAGTGTTTCTCAACCGTGGTCCTGGCGCCCCACTGCTCACAGTTTAGTGCTTCTCCTGTTTAAACACACCCACTTTAACTCAACAATGAGCTTGTTAATGAGCTGAGTGTTGGATCAGGTGTGTTGGGAGCAGGATTGAGAAACACCGATCTAATGAATCACACATACAGTAATTATTTCTCAGTCTCTTTATTATAATACAGCCAGAACTTACACTTGAGCAACATCTGGAAGCTTCACCTGAATGCCAAGTTGACCCTACAGACCATCAGGTATGGTCTTTTTGGAAGGGTAGCAGCCAAGAAACCACAGGGTGAAAAGGCTATGCTAAAGCTCACAAGATTGGAATAGAAATTGGTGGAAAATAGTATTTTTAGGTTCATTCATCGACAAACTGTTACACTTGGCCATTACTAAAACAACAAATCTAAAGGTGGCCTAAGACTTTTGCACATTTGGGTATATGAAATGGCAACCAAACAGGTTTGGGAGAATCAGATGGATTTTTGTGACCTTTAGACAGACCTGTGTGATGTGTTTAAGGGGTTAATAAAATAGGTTTGGATGACTGAAAATACGCTGAATTTGGACCATGAGGGATTATGATTACCAGCTTGAGCATGTTGTGTATTAGGCCCAGGCTTCACTTAGCATTTGAATAACTCTCGCTTGCACAAATATGTTAATGAATTCATAAATGAGAGCGAGAGATAAATAAGCAATGTGCCTGATCCTTGCCGATTCTCCCTCTCCTAGCACAACAATGCCCCTTTAGTTCCATCGTTGGATCCGTATACCAGCTATTAAGCGCTGGCTGGATCACCAAAGCTTCATGTTTACTGCAAGGCAAAACAGCACGTGTACTTACTGCTGCAGGTCCGGTTGTACTTCGGGTTCTCCTGTGGATGACCCTTCAGCCTGCAGTGGAACCGGTGCTGCCAGAACTCAGGGAACCAGGGGTTGCGCTGATTATTGTCAGGACGTAATTTTAGATAGTAGTCGTCGAACCACTTGACGTCTGCCGACCGCAGTTTGATGGTGATGCCACCGGCCGCCTCACGGACGTAGCTGTCAGTCACATCGTAGCGGTCCGCCCAGCCATCGCTGCAGTCGGAGAGAACAAGAAAATGGAGACGTGTTCAGAAACAAGAGCAGCTGGAAGATCGGGAGCTCAGTCGGACGGAGTAATTGAATAATTGATCGGCGGTGATTGATACACGTTCAGCCGTTCATTAGCGAGTTTCTTAGCGAGTGATTTACTGTGGTTACTCTGGTGATATTCCACTATAGAGAAGGGTCAAGCCTTCTTAGGCCCCTACTAGGGCGCACTATTCAAGCGACATGGTGTATCTGCACACAGTGTTGAAGTTTATCTGGCAATAGCAGAGAATGGATTAACAAAATGTCACGATGTGCATCATGGAGCGCATCGTTCTGCAGTTACATTTTCTGAACACCAGAGGGCACATATCTCATATTCATTCATTCATTTTTCCGCTTAATCCTAGTAAGGGTTGCTTGAGAGCCGGTGCCTAGCCGGCGACAAGGCAGGAACAACTCTAGACAGGGCTCCACTCACACGCTAAGGGAAATTTGGAAACGCCAATTAACCTAACACACGTCTTTGGACTGTGGGAGGAAACCGGAGTTCCCGGAGTAAACCCATGTGGCACATCTCATATTCCAACGCGCACATCTTGAATGAATGATCATTATCATTATCTTTATTATCGTCCCTTCTGCAGTAGAAACTGGCTTGTTTATTTACTTTGAAAGGAAACAGGAATTGAACGCTCCACACTTTCAAGCTGCAGTTAGCATTAACAGCTAGCGCCCCGAGTTCACCAATAGTGTTTGGCTTTTACTTTTCCCTTTCAATCCTTTTACTCACTAAAATTACATGAGATTTTCAACATTTTATTATAAATAAGCTTTGTGCTATCGTGATTCAGTGTCAAGAATTCAATCGTGAGCAAAGAGTATTGTTAAAAACCCCTAGCAGGGAACATGATAAACATTTATAAACATGGCTTAAAGACAGCACAGATGGTCCCCCTATCTAGCCTCCCTTCCCTCAGATGCAGCCAATTCTGTCTGCATGTATGCCCAATCGGGGCCGGGACTTGAACCGGGGTGATCATGGTAGCGCAAATGTTGTAATGTAACTGAAAATAGCAGCTACGATAAAAATATGTATGTGCATAGTACAGATGGCATCCATATCTTCTGCTATGGCTTCAGCGCATGCTCTGCTGTGACTGGGCCTGGAGTCACTTATCCATGGCTACAAGCGTTGATATTGGAGAGCCCAAATGACAACAACCATGAACCAGTGTGTGTGTGTGTGTGTGTGTGTGTGTGTGTGTTGATGTGTGTGTGTGTGTGTCCCAGATAGATTGGTATCCAGTGGCAATATTGGCTAGAGTATGAGGGGCATAAAAAGAGAAAATTGTGAGAAGGAAATATGGAGAGACAGATGGATGTCAGATAGGGAGGAGGGGTGGAGGAAAAGTATGAGAGGAAATAGAGGAAGGCATCGGGTGTGAGTCGTAAGCGTTGAGGAGATAAGATAACAAGAGATGAGACAAACATCCGTGTGCTCTGCGGCCTTTTTTTTCCCCGGACTCTCCCTGCATTGACCGTTCTGGCTGCCCAGCTCACAGCCCACAGCATTCTGAATCATTCAGTATGAACTATGAGCTGTTGCATCCCATCAATGGGGACTCCCATGGAAATAAAAGTTTGAATCTCATCATGCTCTGTGATTGTCTTCCTTCAGAGTAACACACCATAAATTCAAGGGCTGCTTAACCCCGGACCATATATAAGACCACAGAATGCTGTAGTTGATAAGGATCTTCTATGAACCATGGTTGATTCCACCCACCACAGTTAAATAGTGCCTATCAACACGAAAACTAGTTTAACTGTAGTTGTAGTTGAATGAGTAAGCAAATGGACCCAGAGTGAGCTTTTCATTATTACAAACGAGTCATGTTTTGAAACTTGGACAAAAGCCTTTGTTTAAAGCTTATTGAAGGTCAACGATATGCCACAATTCCAGAGAAAACTATAATGGAGAAAGAGTGTCCTCTAGTGGTCCTAATATGTAGAATCCTGACAATGAATCGTGCAATAAGTGCTTTGTTTAATGATACCCTGTCCAGTAAGGTGTCATTTTGTTATCTTTTTGTTATCCTGAATGTGTTTATAAAGTGATTTATATGTTCATAATAAATTACTAAAATGATGATTGAGCCACTTGTCAGGACGATCTTTTGAACTGCCTGGCGACTGAGGGAATTTAGGAATGCTCATATTTAAGGACATGGCTGCGGTGGCTACAGATCCTTCTGCTGCTGAGTGATCAGGTTTTTCCACACCAAACTCAGCCAGCCTTTTCCTTTTGGAGCTCGCCTTTGGTTCTCCATAGGAGACATGTGTGAGAGAAAGTGAGATCAAACACCTCTAAAGAGTTTTGACATACCAAGGTGAGCCACTACAACAAAGGTGACCAATTAGCGTGCTGCGACACGGACTGATATGCAAATGAGCACCATCAACAACGTCTGGGCATGAGAGATAACGCGGGCTGAAAAGCAGCTTGGAGCTGGTAACACTCACAGATGGCACTAGAATACCAGCTAAAGTGCCAGATTACACGCGTTTGCGGGTGAAGCCGTGGGTTCATTAAGGTAGACTGGCGTGCGTCGGCATCGCAGATCAACCCAAGAGGAAAGGGTCAGAGTCATTTATCAATGAATTCATTAGCGGTTTGATCTGTGTTGTTGTCACGTTAGCTCGCTTTAATTAGCTCACGTACCTCGCAGCCAGATGCCTCGGGTAATGCTGAGGAGCTAATCATCTAAAGTTAAACAGTTATTGATATTTTTAGCGACTGACTCCCTTTTTGCTCCCCCTTCTCCACACCCACTGATTCATTGTTAGACCCATCTTCTATAATGGCATGCAAGTTGGTGTAGATACAGCGTCGTCCAAAAGTCTAAGACCACTAGTGAAAGTGTTTCCGTTTAAACCGTAGAATCCATTATAAGTTTAATGAAAGGTTGAACTGCTTAATATTTATTACTTTCCAATTTGGATGTAATGACAGCGTGCGCTTGAGGTGGCAGGAACTCAAAAATTCTGCAGTGCCCCATTAATGCTGGATAGGCTTTTTCTGGAAAGTTCCTTGATCTTCTTTGGTCTTCAATAAGTTAAGTAACTAAGATGAGTAAAGTGGTACCTCAGTTCTCGACCACCCCGGAACTAGTCAAATTCGGTTCTCGACGCATTTTGCCTAGAAAAATCACACATAAATCAGGGAGCTCCTGTACAATACAGCTCCATTAATGCATATAATGCCTTATACAGGGGGATTTTCTGGGGGTCTGGAACCCATTCATTCAGTTTGCATTATTTCCTACGGGTCTCACAGTCCACAACTTTCCTGGAAGGCTTGCAACCTTTGAGGGAACAAGTCATCATGTCTTGTTCAGCTCGGTTGAAGTTACATGATGCCTCGACACAACGGCTCAAGGAAGAAATGGCACTGAAATACTTCCCTGTCATTACACAAGTGTCTCAAAGGGGTTCACAAACTTTGTCCTACCTGCAACTCTGATGAATGTCTAATGCGCCTAACAGTCTCTGCACTGTCTGTTTTGTCTTTGCCAGTCTGTCATGTTCTTCTGGGAAACTTAATCACCTTTAGCCACACACACACACACGCACGCACACACACACACACACACACACACACACACACACACACACACACACACACACACACACACACACAGAGCACAATGTCAAAGTGACCTATAAATTCTTGATGTTTTAATGATCCAGACCTTTTAAACCTATAAGCCCTCTCTCATCTTCTTCCTCGAAAAATCTGTTTCCATGGAGACGAGCGGAGATTGATCGCCATGGCAATGGATCTGTCACTGTTTGTCTAGACTCCATTTGACTTTTTCCGAGTGAAAAAGAGAGACGGTATTGTGTAAACATCAATCGAACGACATTTGGAGAGAGAAACTGTTCAGAGGGACGTCTGAGTCCTCTCCGGTAATAAACAGTAAGTCATCTGAGAAACTCCTCAATACAGAACCTTTCTAGATCCCCAGGGCTCTACAGCGTCTCTTCTGGACTCTATCTCAGATTACTTTGGGGTTTAGGTCGGGGGAACTGGGATGACCTAAATCGAAATAGACTGTTGCCACACAGATCATGTCTAATCGTAGATTTAAAGATTTGGTGACTACCATCTTCTGCAGATCATTAACTGTGATGACTGGAGAACCATTTGCCTCTTTGTCTATCTTTACACACACACACACACACACACACACACACGTACTGAATTACTGCTCATGGATCAAAGTCAAAATGCTTTCGCACAACTGCGTGGGCGAACAGAGATTATTTTCCGTTTTCAATGTGCATTTGTGTATTCTCAATAGAAAATAAAAAAGGCAAGTTCCAGTACACACACACACACACACACACACACACACACACACACACAGTAATTAGTGCTTAGTATTCATTTCTACAGGCACGTTTCAAACCTACAAACCAAAACACAATATCCGATTCAAGCAAAGAATCCAAACAGGAAAACTAGTCCTACAGCAACAAAAAAAGGAATGTCTAATAGCAATGAGGTCAAAAGTATGTGGACACCCAAACATCCATCCATGAACATGTTATTTCCAACAACACGGCAATCAGTACAGATTCATCCATTTTCCAGCCATAAGAGCCCTCACTCACTCTGGAAAGGCTTTTTTCAGTGGTGGTAAGCCCTTCACAAAACCCAGCTGCCACAAGTCATGCTGAACCCATACACATGGCAATGAATGCTTTGAAAGCCGTATGTCACAGTACAAGGTGCGATCAAATGGTTATGAGACCAGTCCTGTTGCGATCGAGCGGTAATGTGCACGTATCAACTTTCATGAGTCGGTACACAAGCGTTTATAAGTGTTATACGCCTTTCTGTGACCAATAGCAGGTGCACGTTTGCGATTTCCAGCACGGAACGCCACAAAGTTTTATGGCCACATCAACAAAGTTATCGCTACCATCCAGCCGCACTTGCCGAATTTGGCTCTGTGCTAGTTCTTCTTCCCAAAAATGCAGTTCAAGCTGAACTTCACGGTGGAAGAGATCCAGCGTGGGAGATGGTGCTTACAGGAGTGGTGTATTACTGCACAACTTCAAAGGGGTTGGTGGCCAAATTGAAATCAGGTATGGTTCTTCCTTGTTACAGGCTCAGTCTCTGAACTTTTTGATCGCACCTCATATTTACCGCTCCCAGTGGTACGCAAAGGCTTCCTAATGCAATGTCTGATTCTGGCCAACGGGTTCCCCCTCTGCTTATACCCAAAATGAGGCAAAATATCCCTAATCCTCTTACTGCTAATGGGATAAGAGCCCACCTGGACCATGTCCATGTTTAATCACGAGTCCTGCCTCGGGCAGACACATCATTAGTATGAGCAATTGCACCAAAAAGACCACTTTTATCCAGGGTGATGATGGGAAACTGTATTCCCTCGAGCCAGGAGAGCGTTAAGTTGCGGATTAGGCCTGGACTTTTGGCAGAAGAGAAGGAATGCAAAAAATGGAAGGTCTGAACAACAGCTCAATCACCTTCAACACAGAATACTGCCTACATACATGGACGACTTTTTTCTGCAGACCTGCCTACACCTCCTGTCTGTTCAGGAATGGTACAGCTGTTCAATATGTTAGCTCACCACCTCATGGACCTGGGTTTGAACCGGGGGGAGATTGAATCTCCTGCCTTCCCAAAACCTTTGAACCACTTTTACACCTGCTTGGGTCTTGTCTACTCAGGGAGCTTTGACCTAACACACCTTTTACAAAACGCCTGTTTCACTGAGAGCTTCCTATTTAGAGGTAAACTAAGAATCCTAAAATGGATGTACTTGCCCTTCAGGCTTGGAACAACCACTTTAGAGGTGCCCTGTTTGAAATCCTTCATGCCCCCCTTGTCAGAAGCCACTTTTTCAGGTCGAAAACTGTATTAAAGCCATAAATGAGCCATCTATGAGTTCATCTTAAGGGATAAAACTCTCCTGATAGAAACCTTGCTACGATTGAGAGTTTCTGGCTTTTATAGCTTCCTTGAAGAATGGAAACACTGGCTCGAGAGCACCCATTCGTCATCCTGAAAGACATTCAGAACGTTAAGCCTGCTGAAAGGATAAATCTCCACCGTGTCTGCCGGGCACTCTTTACTACTCGATTCGATCTGAGGAAACGATTCTAGCAGCATCATGTGATCATAAAGAAGAAATCATGGAGGCAACTGACCTGACGTACTCCAGGATGCCTTTTGAATAAAAGCCATGTCCTCTAAGCAGTACAGTCACTAAGCCTAACCCATCTTTTCCCCATTTGTATTCAACCCACTACAACCTGGTGGACAGACATTACAAGCTCTGTAAAGACCTGTCTGGTGTGTGCCAATTAAAGCCACCTAGACGCCTCCCTCTCCCTCACAGATCCCCTTCCCTTACTTCATTACTGACCTGTCAGAATCCCGAGGCCATTCCAGAGAGCTTGTTATCATAGACAGGCTGTCAAAAACTTGACGGCTGGTTCCATGTCATAAACTCCCAAACTGACAGCGAAAGGGAAGAGGTGCTGTGCATTTGCCAGTAATCACCCCAGCTCATCATAATACTGCCTCAGATCTCCAGAGGTCCCTGAATCAGGATTATTGATTTCTCATAAACACGTGTTCATTATTCTTCATTACCAGCTTTAGTGTGGTTAGTTTTGGAGTAATCCAGGGTCTGCTCTAGAAACCCATCACCAGGTGCCACTCCATCAACCCATCCAAACCGTAGTTGCCAATCTAACACAGGGCATCACAGATTTGCGTTCTATCACGTCTAATCCGCCTATGGCATTTTTGGGGTCAAAGACATTACACAGTATCTGGAGAACAATCATGCCTTCATAGACAGTAAGCAAGACTAAGATCTGCTCCTCATCCACTGGAGGCACCAAGACTGCCTGCTGCACAACCATAAACCCTCATTAACACTTATATTCTACCTGAACACGCACACACTGTAAAGCCTTGTCAACTAGTATTCCTTGTTCTACATATATAAAGGCTGCCTGAGGTGAGGCAGACTGAAAATACAGGAGCTGCTTCATGAATCGATGATGATTGGTCGGTGGAGTCATTAAATCAACTGGCACCAACTGACTTGACATGGAGTCATTCCATCACCTACTTTGTAGGATTACTCTTTCCCACTGAACCTATTTGTTGCCATGTCACCACCCTCAACATCAACCACCAATGGGAACGCCTCCACTGACGAGTCCTAGATTGGTGGTAGTTATTAAAAAGGTGGAGAAGGGTGGCTATCTGGCCAGAAGCTGCACCACACACCACTATGTCACCACCGCACAAGAGTCACTCCTGTACTGAAAAGGGTCCACCACTGGGCTGAACCTTATGATCCTCCTTCCATCCACTAAACTGGACATGTGTTGATTATGTGCTGACCTCGTCACTGTCAGACACACCGGAATCAGCTAACCTTCTGATATGACATTTGCCAAAACGATTTCTGCCAAGTCCGACCTCGTGCGCTCAAGACAGACAGAAAGACAAGACAGAAACGGTTTGTTTAGTCAAGTGAGTCAAACGCCTGAGCGAGAGAGTTATATTTAGAGCGCAATTACCTCAGCCGGTCGTAGCCGAGAGCTCGCAGGCACCCTCGCTAACGACACGCTAAAAACCATTTCATGAAATAAAACTGTTTTACGTGTTATTCACTCCTTCTGTCCCCCTCTATGGGTGTCTGATGGCCAGTTCTTAGATGATTTATCGTTTTATGTCTATGTGCCCACAGGATGTTACATCTGAGACAAGAGTGAGATAGTGAACTTCAATAGTGAAACACCTATGTAGATTAGAAAAAGTGCTACGATTTCAGAAGCAAAAGAAGTTTATGAAGATGAGAAGAAATTGAGACAATTGTCAAAGTGAGCAGAATGTAAGGCATGAAGAGGGTGAGATGTTTAGGAGATTAAGCCGTGTATAAGACATGAGACAAGAAGAGGAGAGCTGTAGTATACATTGCACCTGGGTAATCAGATAATGGGAAAGCTCCGGGTTTACTTTTCCCGGCAGTAATCAGATTACTATTTTGCACCAGCCATAATCTCACAGAAGGATGAGATGTAAACTTCAAACTTCAATAATGAAATAATCAAATTATTTTTTTCTTCGAGCATATACTGCTAAACTGTGTTTCCCCAAAAGTGTGTAGTAGCCGTTTCGCAGATGCTGCGTTTAATTCTAGGGTTGCCAGATCCCGCTATAGAAATAAGCATCAGGCCTATGGAAGAAGCCCAAACGAAGCAAGAATAAGAGGACCTTGTAACCGTGTTTAATCATGCCAGCCGCTTCCATGACAGCACTGTGCACATGCACAGACTCAAACCACCGATTACTGAGCTAAAATCCAGCTCTCTTTTTCGGATTTCTTAATCTGGCTTCTGGATCAGAGCATGCTGTTTACATGACCACTTGAATAATCTGATACCTGCAGCAATCTGATTATGTTCAGATTATTAAGTGCATGTAAACACACTGAATGACGGACGTGAGAAGAGAATAAGATGTCCAGTGAGGCGAGAAGAGTGTGAGACAGTTACGTAGGCGAGAAGACAATGAGACATCTATGGAAGTGGGCAGAATGTGAGACGTTATGAAATCTAAGCAATTTAAGCTCTCACACACACACACACACACACACACACACACACAGTGTCTGACTGTTGTTGTGAATGCAGTCCATAGGCAAATATACATCGATTTCAAAAAGGTAAAGAAAAGCACACACACACTCTCCGAACAAGCCAAGCCACTCTGACAGACATCTGCAGCGGTATACTCAGATACACATGAATATACCCACACACACGACAAAGAGCCTCACACACATACACACCTTATATATGCTGTGTGTGATATTTCATAGCATTACAGCCACGGTCACCATGTTGTTACAAGTTTCTCAATAAAGCCATTTCTAACTAACACACACACACACACACGCACACACACACACAGCTTAGTAGCTTCAGTAACGTAAAGAAAATCTTTTGGCCCTTTTGGTTTTCCATAAAACATTTGTGTAAAAACTTCCATACAAGGACAACCAAAATGTTCCAACAACCTTTCTGGATTTGTGGGGAGATTTGGTCCTTACAATGCTATATATACACTAACCCCCCCTCCACACACACACACACACACACACACACACACACACACACACACACACACACACCGGGCAGATGGTAATTACACTGGTGACACTAAGAGTGCGTTCTCACTGCTCAAGTTGACGACAGTCATTTCCTCGGTGAAGTGATTTTAAATAGGATTAGACAGAACTGTCACTGTCTCTCTCTCACACACACACACACACACACACACACACACACACACACACAGCTAAAGAAAGCCACATGTAAAACAAAAACAGTACACAAGCAGCTCTAACACACTGTGTGAGTGTGTGTGTGTGAGAGAGAGTAGTGTGTGCCGTTTCCCTTCCACAAAGTCTCTCTGATTCTCATTATGGCATGGAATGATACAGTGCTGTTGCTATGGTAACAGGCAGCAAAAAGAGTATTGGAGCAGTATTGCTCTCTCAGAACAGAGGGGAGAGAGAGAGAGAGAGAGAGAGAGACAGAGAGAGAGACTGCTCAATCAAATGTAGTGTCCAAGACCTATCTGGCCACACAGGGCACAAGGCAGGAACCAGGGCACACACACACACACTCACACTGGGACACTTTGGAGATGCCAGTTGACCTACTGCATGCCTTTGGAATGTGGAAGGAGACCAGAGACTCAAAGGAAAGCCATGGTGCCACTGCTGGGAAGAACTTACAGAGTCTGGACCGAAATGAACTGGGGATCTCCGAAGCTGGGAGGCAACCATAATTATCATCAACACCACCATAACTCGACACACTGCACACACTGCACACACCCAATGGGGTATCTGGAAAGAGGCCCACACTTGGTGTGGTTCTAGGAACCCTGACATGGATTGATAACACCTTATATGGAAAAAACGTTGGTCACAGAACCATTGGTATGTAAGGACGAGCTCTGACAGAGCCTCTAAAAGCTACAAACAGCTTCTAGAATATCTTGAGTATGCTTCTACAGTACTGTGCAAAAGTCTTAGACCACCATTAGATATGTTTTAGCAATGGTATAACGACC
>JAJAGP010000697.1:0-20773 GCA_025084515.1 Ancistrus triradiatus | reverse complement strand
AACTCCGCCCCTCCCCACAGGACCTCCCCGTCACTGGATCAGACCTTCCGACGAGCAGGAATTCCCCGGCCAGGTTCTGTCGCCTCATGGCCATGAGGATGCCGCGGACGGTCATGCCCTCGCAGAAGCACACCACCACTCTAGCCTTGGGCAAACGGCTCCGGAGCTTCAGCAGCAGGCGATCGAAGCTCTGCTCTCCAGCATTACTCCAGATCTTATCCGAGTGAGCGATGCAGATTCCCTCCTTCAGAGCCATCTCCTTAAACGCCGCCATCCCGCTCTCACCATAGTTACCTACACAGAGAGACACATGGATGTTATCAGTATCAATACCACGTCAATACTGGGTGATAACATACCACCCCACCACCACAGTGACCCGGGTTCGAGTCCCAGTGGTACCTTATATTTGGGTTGGATGTCGCATGCAAACACCTTAGTGCCTGAGGGAAGACCCGCACGGGCATCATCCCACTGTGCAACAACAGCATCCACTACTGGCTCTCAGACTGACTAGCACATAGTGTTCCTCAGGATTGGTGCCAAACTCCCAAACCAGGGAAAAATGATTTAGGGGTCCAAGCAGTGAAGGGAGCAGCTTTTTGCTTTCTGTGTATGTTTATCTTATTGAACAAAGCTCATTTCTTTGAATTTACTGTAGATCGTCTTCTTGACTTTATTTTATTTTTTTGATTTTTTTTTCTTTCTTATTTCTCTTTTTCTTGATTCTGTTTATTGTCTCGCATTCTGTTCTCTGCCTTTGTCGTTTTAGTGTATATCTGCTCTTAAGTTTTTCTTTTTTTTCTTGGTTATTTATTTATTCTTTAATCTTGTTCTCTTCTCCCAAACGTTCTCTTTCTTACATTCTTTCTTCATAATTTATTTCCTTACTTTCTGCTTTTTATCTTTTTGTTTGCATTCTCAAGTTTTAACCCTATTGTCATCTAAATTTTTTCTTTTTTTAGACTTTTTTACTGAGTTTTCTGAATCTGTATCTTTATTGTATTTTCCTTTCTTCTATCTCCTCAGTAGTTCTTTCTATTTATTTTTTTCTTTCTCTTTGCACTTTTCATAATTTGTTGCCTTCGTCCTTCTTTACATGCTGTCTGCTTTTTTGGACATTTTTCTTTGTTTGTGTCGATTTAATTTTGCTTTACCTATCACTTCAGTATTTTTCTGAATAGCTGTTGCTTCTTAGCTCTTGTTCGTAGCTTCCTCTTTCGACTTTTTCCTTCTTTGCTTCCCATCAGGATGCTGTTAATGTGATTGACAGGTGCTACGAGATCCCCTTCCCTGAGGCTATGAGGGGGTTTAATTCTGTAGTGACGCAAGCTGGATAAAGATTAACACTCATGTAATGCTCACTTACCACACACACACACACACACACACACAGAGTCAGGGCATTACAAGTGATGTCATGAAGAGAACATTTAAATAGCTACTGCTGAAGCTGTAACATTGTGTGTGTGTGTGTGTGTGTGTGTGTGTGTGTATATAAAGTCCTGTAATTAGTCTCACAGTGAGAGCATCAGAGAGACCAGACACAAGCAGATGGCTCACACATACACACACATGTACACACACTCATATGAATGCTCACTAAAAAGCATACACACACACACACACGCGTGTATATCACCACTTACAATCATTTGTTGGGTTCCCGCAGCTGGCTGTTACGTCATTACGATGACACTCTGCTGTTATGTCTTTGTTTTAATTATTAATATAATACTGTATAATACAGAATGATATACAAATGTCTCCATATCTAGATCCTAAAAATGATTCTAGATATACTCTCGTCATATAGTCTAATAATTAGGTCTGTAGAATTAGGAAATGCTTTCAGAATCCCTGATGTGGTTCCATATGTCCTTTGATGGCTTCACACTCCCTGGGCCGGTTTGAGAAAATGTGATGTAGAATTCATGATGTTATTCTATGTCTCTGTTTTCTGAGCTGTTTGTAGAATCCTACAAAGTCTAGTTTTTCCTAATCTAGATGTTATATCATGGATTTAATGTAGACGTGATGCAGTTACACCCACAATCCACTGTAGTCCATGGGAAAAACGTCTGAACGTCCTTGTGTGAAAGCAAAATAGACATAGAGGCATGACCAGATGGTACATACATGTCCTCCAATATGGATGGACACACACACACACACACACACACACACACACACACACACGTACGCAGCGACAGACTGAGGGCAAAGCAAAAGCCTGCCAACGCATCTGCACACTGGATAAGAGTGAGACAGAGAGCGATGGATCATATTATCACAATGGCACTTTGTTAAATTGGATACGTTAGAAAATCATGTGTGTAAAGGCATCCCAGAACCACAAAAACATCGAAAACCATTTCATATAGTAGACAAGCATATAAAAAGCACTGGTAATAAAGCACGTCAATAAACTACAATTATTAAAGATTGACTACAAAACTCCATATCCCTATTTGTAGAACTACACTGACTCTTGACCTACATAACCAGAGGCATACGACTGCATCCAGAATTTAAGCTCCTTTCCTGAAAATCCAAACCCGTCCATTTACAGAGATGTCGTATCAGAAAGTAAGGCGCTCTAGCCCGATTTCTAGAATCCCAGTTTCCATAGTGACAGCAAGAAGAACAGATCAAGATCAAGGATTCTCAGTACATATCAGTAAAGCACATTTATGTTTATATATAAGCACGTGGGCCGTCCTAAAAACGTCGATACAGCAATATATGGCGATATTTATTTTTTTAGTTCTAAATATCGATTTTTTGAAGGAAAGAAAAACACATTTTCAATGGGGTGTAAACTATAATCTACGCTCCTGTAGTTTTGACTCAGTTTGTGCGCTGAATTATCAATGTGATGTGATGGATTAGGATGACTGGTAACTTGTATTTCCAGATCCATATCTAGAATCCACAAACTGTGCCTGAAAACCTGCAAACACATCATGAAGCAGAGAACAACCTGATGATACATACAGTGAATCACAGAGGAATTAGTCCTCCATCTCTGCTGCTACAGCAGGCTTTGTTCTTCTGAAAGGACGTCCCACTAGATTTTGGAACATGACTGTGAGGTCGATAACGGCTCACTTTTTGGCGTTCCAGTACATGTTCAAGGCGTCTGATCTCAAGGTGTTTGAGCTCAAGGTTCCGTGCAAGCCAGCCAAGTTCTCAATCAAAGTTGACAACCGATTCTCTATGGACTTTGTTTAAGGACAGCAGAGCATAACTTGAAGAACTGACTTGTTGGAAGCAGAAACCTATAAATGTGCCATAGTGAGAGTGACTGGGGTATCAGTACGACCCATTCCACTGCCACTGTTTATCTATGGAGAATACACCAATATACGCTTTATATTATGAACGTGTTAAGGAGAGTGCTGCTGAAATAGCAGAGCTCAGCAATTAGAAGGTGTCCACAAACTTTTGTCTATGGAGTGTACAACAGAGCTTTTATAGCTACCACAACCACCCACTCACACACAGACACACAAACAAACAGAGACAGATTAAGAGAAAAGCTAAATGGCCAGCTGTAACTCTGCCAACGCATCTGCACTTGGGATAAAGAGCGAAGTGTTATTGGGTGTTACTGCGCTAACACACTGCCTCTGTACTAAACGCATCATGGATTAAGAAAGAGAGAGTGAGAGATGTTACATCAAGTTCGATTCTTCATCAGCCAATCATTAATAATTACTTCATTCATATTTATAACCCTTTATTCATATTTCCATGCCCGTTTTACATTGCCCCCCTCTCCCAGATGATTCTCAAATCTTATATGGGGTTCGAACTCATTCTGTTCCCGTCCCTCATTCTTTTAGCAAATCTGACATCACTTTCTGACTTTGTTCCAGAGGCTCTGATAAGATCTGCTACGCTTCAATATCCTCTGATAAGCTTCGAGTGTCTTCTAGGAAACTTTCTGATGTGGTCTGGAACACCAGATAAGGTTTGGTACTTTCTGAAATGGCACCGTATACACTGTGTACATCTCTGATGCACTGCCCTACGAGTCCTTCACTTTCCTGCAAGTTCTTAAAATTCCTTGTAAACAGGTGACGCCTGGTCTGTCTACATAAGTCTCTCTCTATTCCCCCACCACCGCGCCACTCTCACTTTCTTTAAGACTCCAGATCCTTCAAACATCCTGTTACCCAGAGTAGCAGTAGGCACGGAGTCGGCCCAAGAATAATCAATTCACACCGCCACAAGTGCTCTCTGCTCGAGCATATAGCTCAAGCATATAACACACACACACACACACACACACACACACACACACAACTCTCACTTGCAGTACACAGGTGCAGACTGCCTCTTAAAAATTCTCAGAGAGTCTCTTGAGCCTCTCGAGAATAACGCCTCTCATCTCGGTTTCTCACTCTGTTCCTCTCCCCTCTCCACTTCCTTTCTCCCTCTCTGTACTGGTCTCTCTCAGTCTTGACTTTCAGCCGTCTACAGCTTCCAGACACGGGTTTACGAAAACACAAACCACCACGCTGAAATGAATAAATGAATAAATAAACAAAACAGACGAAATTCTAACGCACCAGCAGCTAGTGACGCAGTATCTTGAACTCAAGATCCCTTGCAGGAGTGGTTTTATTGATCTAGAATTACTGATCTGCCCTAGGATCTCTGATGTAATTCAACATCCATTCAAATAATCTAGAAAACCTGATGTACAGTGGTGCTTGAAAGTTTGTGAACCCTTTTAGAATTTTCTATATTTCTGCATAAATATGGACTAAAACATCATCAGATTTTCACACAAAGTCCTAAGTAGATAAAAGAGAAAACCAGTTACACAAATGAGACACAAATATTATACTGTTGGTCATTTATTTATTGAGGAAAATGATCCACCGGCTTGGAGGAATTTTAGCCCATTCCTCCGTACAGAACAGCTTCAGCTCTGGGATGTTGGTGGGTTTCCTCACATTAGCTGCTCCACTTCAGGTCCTTCCACAACATCTCCATTGGATTTAAGGTCAGGACTTTGGACTTGGCCATTCCAAAACATGAACTTTATTCTTCTGTAACCATTCTTTGGTAGAAACAGCTTGTGTGCTTAGGGTCGTTGTCCTTGCTGCATGACCCACCTTCTCTTGAGATTCAGTTCATGGACAGATTGTCCTGACATTTTCCTTTAGGAATTCCACTGATATAATTCAGAATCCATTGTTCCATCAATGATGGCAAGCCGTCCCTGCCCAGATTGCAGCAAAACAGGCCCAAACCATGATACTACCACCACCATGTTTCACAGATGGGATAAGGTTCTTATGCTAGAATGCAGTGTTTTCCTTTCTCCCAAACATAAACGCTTTTCTTTTAAACCAAAAAGTTCTATTTTGGTCGCATCTGTCCACAAAACCTTCTTCCAATAGCCTTCTGGCTCGTCCACATGATCTTTAGCAAACTGCAGACGAGCAGCAGCAATGTTCTTTTTGGAGAGCAGTGGCTTACTCCCCTTGCAGCCCTGCCATGCACACCATTGTTGTTCAGTGTTCTTCTGATGGTGGACTCATGAACATTAACATTAGCCAATGTGAGAGAGGCCTTCGTTGCTTAGAAGTTACCCTGGGGTCCTTTGTGATCTCACAAACTATTACACACCTTGCTCTTGGAGTGATCTTTGGTTGGTCGACCCTCCTGGGGAGGGTAAAACAATGTTCTTGAATTTCCCTCCATTGTACACAAATCTGTCTGAATGTGGATTGGTGGAGTCCAAACTCTTTAGAGATGGTTTGTAACCTTTCCAGTCTGATGAGCATCAACAACTCTTTTTCTGAGCTCCTCAGAAATCTCCTTTGTTTCGTGCCATGATACACTTCCACAGACATGTGTTGTGTGAAGAGCAGACTTGATAGATCCCTGTTCTTTAAATAAAACAGGGTGCCCACTCACACCTGATTGGCATCCCATTGATTGAAAACACCTGACCTCTAATTTCACCTTCAAATTAACTGCTAATCCTAGAGGTTCACATACTTTTGCCACTCACTAATATGTAATATTGGATCGTTTTTTGTAGAGGCTACAATTCCAAATGACAGTCATACCACTTGTTTTTTAATTCTATACTTAGCTTGGAATTTTGTAATAAATACAATCTAGAGTTCATAAATGCAGTACTATATTTCTTGCTGTGGTTTGATCTAGAAATACTAATATGCTCTATTTATTCTACATTTATGGGCTTTTATGACCTGACCTTTTATATTGTCTGGATTTAATTTATGATTTAGATTTTGTTGCTTTTCGTGAAACTCGATAAGACTCTAGAATCCTTGATGTAGATCAGTATATAGCAGAGTTTTTCCGAAATAGCTTATGATCTTTTATAAGTCCCTAAAATCCCTGAATAGTTTATTTGTATTTCAAGACGAGTAAATACTCTAGAAAAGCTTTATGCATCTAGACTACTGATGCTTTACTGCCATATTCCGATATAGCTACATTGCTACTTTAGACTACCTGCTGTGTTACTGCACTGACCTGGGTTTTGTCATATGGCAAATCTCTGTTGTGCTTCCAGAATCATTAATATGTAGTTTAGATTTCTAATATAGTTTAACTTCTAATATAGATCTACACTTCAGTAAATCAGTGCTTTACATGCAGGTCCATCAGTTATGACGTGCCCCTGCAAGGCAGATTGTGTTTCAGTACAGTGTGGCTCATTAAGGTGCCTCCTTAAACACAGATTAACACAGAGAGATTAAGACAGTGTCAGTATCACAGGGCAGCACATATAGCTCGTTAAGGTAATCCTGTCTGACTTTATCTATATATATCATATAGCAGATGAACACCGTGATATTTGAGAAGTGAAATTAAGTTTATAGGTTTTACAGAAAGTGTGCAGTAATTATTCAAACAAAATTTAGGCAGGTGCATAAATTTTGGGCACCTTGTCATTTGAATACCTTTAGCACTAATTATTGGAACACAAAATTTGTTTTGTAAGCTCATTGACCCTTGATCTACATACACAAGTGAAATCCAAACTATGAGAAAGTGTTAAGGTGGCCAATTGGAAGTTTTTTCTCCTCTTTGCATCTTCTCTGAAGAGTGGCAACATGGGAGCCTCAAAACAACTCTCAAATGGTCTGAAAAAAGGTCGTTCAAACATCATGGTTCAGGGGAAAGGGAAAAGCTCTCTCTCAGAGATTTCAGCTGTCAGTTTCCACTGTGAGGAACATAGTGAGGCAATGGAAGACCACAGGCCCCCATTCATTTCTAGTTAAGGAACTCCCGAAAGTGGCACAGACAAGAAAGATCTCAGATAGGCAGAGGCGAAGGATGGTGAGAACAGTCATAGTCAAGCCACAGACCACCTCCAAAGGACCTACAACCTCATCTCTGCTGCAGATGGTGTGCACTGTTCATCGTTCAAACTATACAGCACACTTTGCACAAGGAGAGGCTGTATGGGAGGAGTAATGCAGAAGAAGCCTTTTTCTGCAGACACGCCACAAACAATAGTCACTTGAGGTGTGCTACAAGCACATTTGGACAATCCAGCTTCATTTTGGAATAAAGTTGCTGTGTACTGATGAAACTAAAATTGAGTTATTTGGACATAACAAAGAGCGGAAAAAAAGAACACAGCATCCCAAGACAAACACTTGCTACCCCAGTAAAATTTGGTGGCGGGTTCCATCATGCTGTGGGACTGTGTGGCCAGTTGCAGGTACTAGGAATCTTGTTAAAGTTGAGGGTCGCATGGATTCCAGTTAATATCTCCAGATTCTTGAGAACAATGTTCAAGAATCAGTGACAAAGTTGCACCGAGGCCAACGACCCCAAACCCTGCTCAAAATCTACTAAGGCATTCATGCAGAGGAACCAGTACAACGTTCTGGAAAATGGCCATCTCAGTCCCCAGACATGAATATTTACTGAAAATGTGGGCTGTCCATGCTCGGAAAACCATCAAACCTGACTGAACTGGAGATGTTTCTAAAGAAGAAATGGTCCAAAGCACCTTCAACCCAGAATCCAGACTGGAAGCTGTAGGAAGCGTTTAGCGGCTGTTGATTTTTTTTCTACAAAAGGAGGATCTACTAAATATTGATGTCATTTTTCTGTTGGGGGGTGCCCAAATTTATGCACCTGCCTAATTTTGTTTGAATAATTACTGCACACTTTCTGTAAATCCTATAAACTTCATTTCACTCTCAAAAATCACTGTGTTCATCTGCTATATGATATATTTAGCTCAAGTTGCTGATCTGAACAACCAAATGATTTATAAACTAAAATCATGAAAAACTATCAGGGGTGCCAAACCTTTTTCATACCACTGTATGTGTGTGGAACATGCCGTGCTGTGGTCTCATTAATGCTGAGCCCGTCTGCTTGCTTAGACCAGCCTTGTTTTCTAATCTCATTATTATTAATTATTCAATAATTAGCATATCAGTCAACACAACATACAACCATAAAAGGCCAGAATATGCAGCCACCTCACTGTGTGCAAGTGCTTCCAGGTGTGTGGGTGTGTGGTGTGTGTGTGTGGGTGTGTGTATGTGTGTGGGTGGGTGTTTCTATGAGAAATAGACCTAGAGATAGAAATTGAGATTAATGGACTGTAATTAATGTAGAAGATGAAATCTGCAGGACATCAGATATTTCAGTCTCTCAGACAGACAACAAACACACAGAGGCAGAGGGAGGAACCGGAACCAGGGAACCAGGAACCAGGGCAAAAGATGAGTCTGCTGCAGCCTCAGAGGACACAAGGCATTAGATCAATTCTGTGTGTGTGTGTTGTGTGTGTGTGTGTGTAACTAGACACCATTACTATCTCTCCGCGCTCTGTTCTCACACCTCTGTCTACACACACACACACACACACACACACACACACACACACACACATACACACACACACACACAACACCACCAACACACACAACACACACACTCAGTGGTCTGAAAACACATACTCAGTGAAAACTAAACAATAAGTAGGGAAAAAATAAAGAAAAAAAAAAATAAAGGAAGAACAACTTACCTAAGAAAGAAAAACAACACCAAAGGGAATACAAGAAAAGCAATGATGTAGTGTATGAAAAGGAAAAAGAAAAATAGTGGAAAACAAGACAAACAAATAGAGGGGAAAGGAAAGGAAAAAAAGATAACCAGAAGGTACAAACGAGAGCAAGAAAGAAAAAAAACGTAAAAATAAAACACATACGGGACAAGAACAAAAAAAGAAAAAGGTAACAAAATAATGCAAAAAAAACCCCCACAAATGTGAAAGGAAAAAGAAAGAAAATAAATGAAAAGAAACGGATATCTAGATAAGAAAACAGGAAAAAAAAGGAAACCAAGATTTTAAAAATAATTATACATAAAAGACAGTGAACAATGAAAGTAAAACAAGCTATAAAAGAAAAAGAAAAAAACAGACAAAGAAAACTAACAACGAAAAAAGACCAAAAACAAAGTGAACCAAGATAAAAAAGAATTATACATATAAAAAGCGAACAATGAAGTAAAACAAGCTATAAAAAAATGAGGCATGACAAAATAAAAATAAGATAAAAGAAAAACTAACACGGAAGAAAAAAAACTAAAAGTTAGAAAAAGAAGAACGCAAGAAATGACGTGTTTGTGTAAATGAATATTTGATTTATTACGACGGACAGAAAAGGAAGGAAACAGGCTAGCAACGACCAAATAAGGAAACAGGGACTCGAAAAGGGCCCAAAGCCGACACAGATTGTGGAAAGCGAAGGGAGTCAGAAGCAGAGATGACCTGACAGCGTGTATCAGTGTATGCTCTACTCACCCTCGGTGTGTATGGTGGAGACGTAGCTCCAGTTGTAGCGTTTGACGATGTCCACCATGGCTCTGGCCTGCTGTGCGTCCGACGGTACCACCCTCATGAAGTACTTGTAGAGCGATTTATCGCTAAGGTCCATGCTGGTGGCCGAGTATGCGATCTGAGGAATGTTGAACAGCTGGAGCAGGTTCTGCACCTGGATGGCTACTGAGCTCGAGCCGGGTCCGATGAGGCCAACGATTGGCTTCTTCCCCTTGGGGGGCAGGCCTTCACCACATTTAGTCCCGCCTGCTAGCCCAGAATCTTCCGAAATAACATCGGTGGGGGCAGGCGTGGGGTTCTCCACGGCGAGGAGCGAATCACGGATGAACTCGATGCTCTGCTCGAGCGCGACGGCCGAGTGCCAGCAGGAGTCGCGGATCTCGCAGCCGAGGGTGACGTTGGGCAGGATGTCGGGGTCGGCGTTAATGCGCTCCAGCGTGTGAATCATGGCCTCCACGCGCTGAATGCCGTACTGCTCTCGCACCGCGCCGCACTTGCGCTCGTGAGCGCGGTCCGCCGCCGGCTGGTGGTGCACGGAGAAGAGCGCGCCGATGATCAGGTCGCCGGGCACGTAAGCCACCACGCGCCGCTCGCTCAGCTGACGGGACGGCGACGGCGACACGGAGGAGAAGAACAGTGAGATGGACTTCAACACCAGGAGCAGAGCAACGGCCATTTTTCGGAAGTTGTCTGTGCTCCGGTTCAAAACGACTGTTCTCTTGTAGCTGCAGCATCGAGAACAAGCGCAGCCATTTTAAAAAATGTTCTTAAACACTTATGGTAAAAAAAAAACAAAAGAAACTTCCGGATGTTCTTTTGCCTTGGTGTGTTCGTAGCTGCTGCTGCTTGTGAAAACAGCTAAGCTAACCCAGTGAGTCCCCGGTATATTGGAAATAGGCTACAAGATTTTGCTTCACAATGTTTTTTGAACGCTGTTTGCAACATTTCTAGATACCAACAAACAAACAAACAAACGTACGCTCAAAGAATCTAGCAGCTAAAACGTAAGAAAACATCCGGCCATCCTAAAGGCCGTCCGCTTGACACAAAGTTTACGAGGATTGTAGCTTCACAGAATGACCTCAGAAGTTCTACAAAAGGTGTCAAGTTCTAAAAAAATCCCTGCACTGACCTTAATGCTTTACTGTACTCTGGATCTGCATTGGCTAAAAAACGTTCTCTGAACACCAAATAAACTGAGGATGAACGCTCCAGCTACAGGTGGAAAGCTAATCTACAAATGTTTAGTTGCGATTTAAACAAAGATTACACATGTACGAGGGCTAACGGAAGCTTTCTCGAAGCCAAACAATACATTTTAGCCAGATAATGAAGCATTAAATTCATTGGAGAGAAGGTGACACCAGGATTGAGGAGGAAAATCAATACTCATGCACCACAAACGTTTGCTAAAAACATTCAATGCAAGAAAGACAAACGTCACATAGCCAAGAGTGAGAATGGTTGTCTTTCTGAATCTTACTGTAAAACAAGATTATGTGGTGAGGAAAAATGAGATTACAGGGTTAAGGTAGAGGTTTTATCCAGCAGGAACGTGCTAGCGCTTGGTGTTTACACTGTGAAAGCAAACCTGTGGCAATTCTGAGAAAGGAAAGCTCAAACGTGGCCGTTTAGAGCGATAAAACGAATAAGGAAATGTCTCTGTCTGAGCCGCTGCTTGTAAAAAGATTGTATAAATGTTCAGCTAGCAGGAGTACGTGTTAGCACTCCGAGTTTACGACGTGAAGCAAAGCAGCAGCCATTTTCAAAGGAAAAAAAACCTGCCTGTATTTCGGCGAAAAAACTGTACCATACTTCTGTCACTTAGGTACTTCCGGAAGGAAATCATAATGTAAAGTTCCCATAGTTCTGGATAAATCAGGGCTGAGGTTGTTGCCGTGGCAACCTCTGGATAAGGAGCGGGTGTGCCAAGGGTCTTCATAACCTGGAAAACACAAGCACACCACACACACACACACACACACACACACACACACACACACACACCCACACACACACACAAAAAATCAGTGAGAACAGCGACAAGTGAGTGTGTTTACATGCACTTAACAATCTGATCATAGTCGGATTTCTGCAATTATCTGATTATTCATGTGGTCATGTATATAGCATTCTCCGGTCTAGATATTTCAGATTAAGAAATTCCATCAACAGAGCTGCATTTTACTCCAGTAATTGCATTACTCATAGCATAAACCAGTCACCTGATTAAAACCGGGGGTTTTCAGTCTGCGCATGTGCGCGAGCCTTCCAACACATTTGGTCCGCATATTCTAAAGACTGCTTTATTTGGTTTATTATCCATCGACTTTAGGTTTATTCTCACTGGGACCTGGCAACCCCGGAATAAACACACGCCACAGAATTAAAGGGCAATGAAAACGGCTATCAAAACAGTTCATGGAGTCTCAGTATATACTCTAGAACTTTGATTACTTATTACAGTTTGTAGTTTATCTCACATATTTCTGTAAGAGCATTGGCTGGTTGCAAAGTAGAAATCCAAGTATTGCCCGAGTCATGTAAACCCGGAGGTTTCCCATTATCAGAATACCCTGCACGAAAACTCGCTGATCGGATTAGTGACGCGATCTGAGTTTTTTTTTTTTTACATCTAACCCTGAATTTCCATGGTCAGGGTGATGGGAGTTCTGGTGCCGGTCCCTGGAGAATGCCAAGGAAAATGTAGGGGTCACTGTTGCAGTGCCTCTGCAGCCTCCCCTCCCTCAGTTACAGCCAATCATGCCTGCATGCGATGCCCGATATATCACACATATATTGTCCATTTAATATAATAAAGCTTAGCTTGGTTTCAGAAGAGAGAGCGTGAGAGAACAGACCCACACACACAACCAATTAAACCTAAACATAACTATGCAGCGACAACGTTCTCAAAAATCTAATTAATTTTTAGCCTATCTGCTATTACAGGGGCTGAATAAACAAACACTTTCAATTTAACATTGCTGTTTACATACTTGTAATCGAGAACGTCAGCATTTTTGTAATTTAATCCAAGTTTCTTTGATTTGCTAAAATCTGATATCCTTTTATGTTCACAGTTGATCACCATTGGTGTTTGCCAAATCTGTGGGCAGCGTCCCCAAATGTAATGGCATCATTAGAGGAAATTATAATAAAATAATAGAAATACACACTCAAGTAATGAGAAAAAACTTGTAACTGATACCCTAAACCTACAGTACCTGCTTTTTTCACCAACTGCTTTTGCAACAAATGTAACTACAAAACCCATAAGACACTGCAGTTTCCCATTACGCACAATTACTAGGTAACTTACAGTACAGCTCTGACTAACACTGGCTGACCGGCTGGTTTAAAACGACCGGCGCTGGGAGACCAGCAGAACCCAGCAGCAGCGAGCCGTTCAGTATGGCAGAGCGAGACGGGTAAGTGTCACGCCACGCACATGGCTGGTTCTACTGTAATGTCACGGCTGAAGAAAGCAGAATAGCCACGTTCATTACTCACAGCGAGAAGAACAGGCAGATTAGAAGTGCTCCATTTGTTTTTAGTCTTTTAGTCTCTGAAGTCTTCTGGCGTACGGAGAGCGTAGCACGCTTCAGATAAATCGCTTAGCCTTTCCAGCTGTTTCAATGGCCCAGAGAAGAAACAACATCAGTGTTCGAGTAAATGGAAAGTTCAGGTCATAAAACCCCAGTTATCTCCAAAAGCAGAATGATGGGAGTCCATATAATTCGTCGTTTTTTAGAAAATAATCCATGCTATTACCAATTCCCGCAATGCAAACAGTAGTTTACCACAAACAAACGCTGAAATCTGGACTGGATCACAGAAAGCTGGCTGGAATGGCGAACCTGTAGCTGGAGGAACTGTTGCATTTGTGTGTTTTGGTAAACTCTGTGTGTGTATTGTTCAGTAGCTATTTAGGTGATTTAACAGTAACAGTAGATCCATGGTCACTTCATGGACCCTAGAGACACAGAACACATGTGGCAGGCCATCACATATAGGCCAATATGCAATCTTACCACCTTGATATGTCAATGATACCTCCTACCCAGGGACGCCAAATGGGTTCTGTGCAGTAAGTGAAGACCTGAACCCAGGTGTCCTTAGGCTGGGGACAGAGAATGAGACCGATGCAGAGGTATAAGCTGAGAGTGTGAGACAAAGATGACAGAAACTGTACTAGACCTCTAGGTGTTCTTCTCTATTAGGGAAGGGTGGTGGTTGATTGGGGGCAGCAGGGCCTGGGGTTTTTTGTAGGGGGTCCATCGCCATATGTACAACCCCAAATCAGAAAAGGTTGGGACAGTATGGGAAATGCATATGAAACACCACACAGTGTTTCTTACAGTTACGTTGACTTTTTGTAATGAATTTTTCCCCAAATTAAAAGACGTTTTGACACAGAAAACACCAAGTGATTTGGAGTTTCAGGTGTTATTTTGTCCCATTGTTCCTGCAAACACGTCTCAAGGTGTGCGGCAGTACAGGGTCTTCGTTGTCGCATTTTTCATTTCAAAATTCTCCACACCTTCTCTATTAGGGACAGGTCAGGACTGCAGGTGGGCCAGTCCAGTATCCATACCCTCTTTTTCCACAGCCATGCCTTTGTAATGTGTGCAGCATGTGGTTTTGCATTGCCTTGTTGAAAAATGCATGGACGTCCCTGGAAAAGATATCGTCTTGAAGGCAGCTTATGTTGAAGGAATGGATGTTTATTAATAAATGAAATGAAGTTGACCAGATAAAACATGTCATATCTCAGGTTCATACCATCTTCAATGAAATCAAAGTCAAAGTAAATGGAAGAAACAGTGTGTGTTTATTTTTGTGCACGTTCCGTAGTTATGGTCAGAGTCCGGGTACGACAGGCTTTCACGTCGTACCTGATTATGGGCTGATGAGTGAGAAGTACACAGCCTGTGACCACTTACACCCGCTGCCTGTCATTAGAGTGACAGGACAGTTACAGAGTCGGTGCCGACAGCTATGGACTAGCAAACGCTTGTGAACACAAACGTGACCACAAACACACACACACACACACACACACACACACAGGGCGACTGACTGAGACGATGAATCACATCATATCTCTATTGATCTACTCGTCTCCCCACGGCTCTCGTTACACCTTCATTTCTCGCCGTCTGTCCTCGCCTTTGATCTCGTCTTCGATCTTATCAATGGCCATTCCTTCTCTCGCTTTTCTCTCCTTTCCTCAGCCGTTCCTTTCCTAGCCTCATTCTTTACATCCTTCCATCCCGTCTTCTTTTAAACCGTTCTCTTTTTGATCTTTACATCTTATTTGATCTCTCCTATCAAACTCCTGCCTCCATCCCTTTTTGATCCTCCATCTTTCTTTACGTCCTCCTTTCATCCGATGTCCTTTGTCTTTCTGTCGCTTTGATCTGTCTCTATACATCAAGCGTTACACCTCCCTCCATCTCTCATCCTCTTTCCCTTCATACTTCCCTTTATTCCTTTTCATCTCCTCTTCTAGTTGCTTCTATTTCCTTTCTGTCTCGCTAGATCTTCCCATGTCTGTCAACATTCTTTGATCTTACACTCCTTTCTCTCACTACCTTTTCTTTTTCTCGGTGATCTACCTCTATCTATACATCTACTTTTTGATCTCTCCTATCAAACCACACCTCCATCCACCTTTCTTATTCTCTTTCCAGTTCTCCTTTCCCCCTGTCTGTAAGCATCTCTCTTTTCATGGATCTCACATTCTATAAAATCTCTCCCGTTCTCTCTCCATCTCTCTCTTTCTCTCTCTACACATCTAGCCTTTGATCTCTCGTCTCTCCTCTTATCTCTCCTGTCAAACACCACAGCCCCCTCCCTTCAACTCTCGCTTCCCTCTCTTCTGATCTCACCTGTTACAGAACCCCAAAGCCTCTCACTCACCCGTCCTCCATCTCTGTCTCCCCATAACACGTCTTGACTTCTTTTGTTTTTACCTGCTTCCTCATTGCGCATAGCACTGAGTGTGATCCTTACAGTACGCCCACGCCTTATAAGAGTATTGCCAATGGACTAATGAACGCCATGTTTTCAGAAATGCTTCTCCCTGTCTTAATACTCTCTGTTCTCACTTTATAATTATATGCAAATAGATAGACAGACAGACAGACAGACAGACAGACAGGCATTCAACTAATTGATATGGAAAGTGTGCATGCTGTAAAAGTCTAGAAAAAAAGGTAGAAGGAGTGCTGCATGGGGACTTTATCAATTCTAGAACACACACACAGACACACGAACACTCCAGAGGCAGGGAAAGCTGACCTTGGGCTGCGAATTAAATCTCACATACTAATGAAACTACAGTCACCTAACATAGTACAGTCATCTGTTTAGTAACATAGTACAGGAGTCTCTTTAGTAACCATTAGGTCAAATGTTTACTAACAGTACAGCTCTCTGTTTAGCAACAGTGCAGTCATGTGATTAGCAACATAGTACAGGCATCTGTTTAACAGTCATATGTTTAGTAACACAGAACACTTTATGCTCTGTAACAGCACAGACGTCTGTTTAGTAACACAGTACACTCATCTGTTTACACATAGTACACATGTCTGTTTGGTAACATAGTATAGCCATCTGTTAAGTAACATATTGCAGGCATCTGATTAGTAACATAGTACAGGCGTCTCTTTAGTAAAAGTACACTCAAATGTTTAGTAACTGAGGGCAGTCCTCTGTTTAGTAAGAGTAGAGACAAATGTTTAGCAATATAGTACAGGCCTATGTTTAATAACAGAGTGCTAGTGTCTGTTTAGTAATATAGTACAGGCACCTCTTTAGTAACAGTACAGTAAAATGTTTATTAACATAGCATAGGCATCAGCTTAGCAATATAGTACAGGCGTCTTTTTTGTAATATAGTACAGGCGTCTGTTTTGTAACAGCGCAGCCATCTGTTTAGTAACATAGCATAAGCGTCTGTTTACTAATATAGTACAGGCATCTGTTTTGTAATATAACAGTACTGTACTGAAACAATACAGTCAAATGTTTATTAACATAGCACAGGCATTTCTTTAGTAACGTAGTACAGGCGTACGTTTAATAATCATATGCTTAGTAACACAGAACACTTTATGCTTAGTAATAGTACAGACATATGTTTAATATAATACATAATACAGTTGTATTTTTAGTAACATAGTACACTCACCTGTCTAGTAATATAGTACAGGTGTCTGTTTAGTAACAGTACAAATGTTTAGTAACATAGCACAGGTGCCTGTTTAGTAACACAGTACAGTTCTATGTTTAGTAACAGTTTAAACGACTAGTATCCTAGTACAGTCATCTGTGTACACTTGGAGCACAGTACAGGCTGTGAGTGCTTCTCTCCAAATGTAGTTTTATACGTATAACCCTTTAGAAAGTATTCTACTGACACCCGATGACCGAAACTATGCAGACACACCTATGAATTCACTACACTGGTGCCAGACATGGGGGTTAAGACCTGAAGTCAACCACCTCAGTTCTGCTGATACCGCAAGAACCCTACTAGACACTGATGCTGTAGATTTGTGATGGCCAAACCCTCTTTATCTTTAAGGTAAATCTTAATGCCTAGCATACAACAGCATTCAAGAGAAGTGTGAGATGAGTTTGGAGAGCAACATTTCCTTGAAATAAGCTAACCCCACAAACATGGCTTGCCATAACGATGGGTTGAACCCGAATGCAGACTACACACCAGGACGTAACAATCACCATCAGTCTCACTGACGCTTTTAGAAGTGAATCCCAGCAGTCCTGTTCGTCTGTATATGCTTAGAAGCTAGATGTGCTCAGGTGTCCACATACTTTTGGCTGTCTGCTATGAACTTACTGACGCTTCATCCACAGAACGCTTAAGGAGTCTCTTTACAATCAGAATGACGGTTTTAATGGAACCTGCTTGCCCGAATGCTCGAACCTACAGCTCGATGCCGCGGCGGGGAGGAACGGCGAGCTCGAGCTGTCTGTGGTGCTGATTTCATTTGAACGCAGCACCAAGGCTTTCCGACTACGCGAAATGAAAGAGAAAACGCGCTGCCTTTGCTTACCTGCTGCGCGCGCTCCTCTCCTCCCGGTAATGCTCTCCGCAAGGTCGCGTTTTGGCGCGCGCCGTCCGTCTGCCGCTGTGCATACAAACACGGGTGCGCGCGCACTGCTCCGCGATTTCGGTCCGAGGCTCGGCTGGGCTCTCTTCTAAGAAACGCTGCACGCGCTTACCGACGCCGGTCGACCCGCGCTGCTCGCGCCAACCAGTCAGTCCTCGAGACGGTCCTCCCACTCCGACTCCCACGCCAAGTGTCAAAACACACCGCGCGCGCGCCCACAGTATATACGTTGTGCAATCGATATACTTCAATCGTTACCCCCGAAAAATCAGCAGTTTTCACACATTTTCAGTGCGCGCGCGCGCGTGCGTATCACAGCGTTGTACCTCGAAGACTGAATCACAAACGCCTCCGTACCCCACATAGAAGTGCACTACGTAGTGTAGGGAACGCGATTTATGACGAGTTCTCCCAGCGCTTATCAGCCAGAAACGGGTCAGCCAGGTAAGAACAACTTATCGTGGTAGATGGGTGGAACCAGGGGGGCACACAGAATTTAACGGGGCACAGCTGTACCCCTCTCCTTGCCGATTAGTCGTAGTGCATGCCCTTTACTCCATGAGAAAAAAAATTACTCCATGAGAAAAAAAAAACTGTGTTAGCCGCTCAAGCTTTTAGTTAAGATTCTGTGGCATTATGGGAAAAATGTAGTGCCTGTGGTGAATTTGCCTGGCGTGTCCTGTAGTTTTGCTCAGAACACCAGGATAAAAATGACTTTTTACCCTTGTGAGTTTAGTGCCGCACAGCGACATACACACGAAGGAAAAAAGTTACTGTTTGGATGGTTTAAAGTACTAGAATGGTACCAAGAAGACACGTGAACTGAAAATAAATAAGCATTAAAAAGAACCACTTAAAAAGAACAATTATTCTACTACTCCAAACAATTCTTGTGAAAAGCTACAAACAAATATTGGGGGAAATGATTACTGAATGAATCGCACATTCAAAAAGTATCACAATGTTCACGAATAAGTAGCTACAAACAGTGAACTGACTCAGTAAAAGAGCTATCACACAGTGGGCTCTTATGAACCAAGTCAAAAGATTCAAAAGAACCGGCTCAAAAGAATGACTCATTAATATATCACTCAAAGATGAAGTATAGCAAACTGTTTTTGTGAGACGACTCTAGTGAGTCATTCATGACTCAGCACATAAGCAATGTGTACAAATAACTGTAATGCAAGCAGTTCTTGTGAATCGACTCTAACGATTTGTTAGAAAGAACTGGCTGACGATGGACAAATCAATCATGAATCAGACATAAAACTCAAGTACACCAACAGTAACAACAAAGTTGTTGTGGGCCGACTTAAATGATTCATTTGAAGCAGTTATAAAGAATGACTCATCTAGTACACAAATAAGTGCACATATCATGCAGCTACACACAGTCCTTGGGAGTCAAATGAAATGATTCATTAAAAAATTGACTTATAAGAAGAATTCAATAATGTATCACACAAAAATAGCAGAATTATTACTCAAATAATGTAGATCTGAATAGTGACTCAAACATGCAAATCCAAATAACTGGTTTTAAATTCATGAAAGATCATTTTAAAAAAGGGGATTACCAAAAAGAACCACAAGTCAAATGATTCATAAAGTTTAGATGCTAAAAAGGAACACACACAAACTTGTACGAATAATAAAGCAACAAACAGTTACTGTGAACCAACTCAAGCGAGTCATGAAAAAGAATCGGTTCAAACGAATGGTTCATTTACGAACAAAAAAATGACCTGTAATTCCTCACAGAAATGACTTTCAACAGCTTGTTAGACTCAATCAAAAACGATGATAAAATTTCAGGCTACAGTTTCATTCGATGTAACATTTCATTCTCCAGCCGCAGCACAGAACAATAACTCTAAAAAAAAATAAAAATAAAAAATAAAAATAAAAAAAAGAAGTCTTACCTTGTTTCTGAAGCCAACACCATAACAAGATTCTCCTCTTTTCATGATCGTCACGGTCGTGATCAGTCCACTTTTTCACCATGGCAACCTTCTCTCACGTTCTCCCCCGCACTGTGTGTCGGGCCCCGGCCCGCGCCCGCTACCGGCTCCGTGGCGTCACGGCTTGGACTCGTCGGCTCCTTCAGACCAACCTCGGAATGTGCTTCATTACTCCTGACATGTGATATGAGAGCTCGCAGAGAAAAAGCGTACAGTGAATGAGGAAGGTAGTGTTGGTGGCACACGGATATTCTAACCTGACTTAGTCCTCTCAGGATCGGCTCCAGACCCCAGTGACCGTCACCAAGATAAGCAGGAACAAGATGGGAACGTTGATGCTCAGGTGGTTACTGTAGTTCTAGTCCCAATGGGCGTGGTGTCACACAGACCATGCCTAAGGGAGAAAGGCTAGTAAGGAGATCATCCTCATTGTACTACAGCAGCGCCTACTGCTGGCACTGCAAGGGACTGACGCATCATGCTTACATATTATCCTGTGTTGTCTGAGTCAGCTTGTTGTGTAAACCACAAACATTATAACCACAAACATAGCCAAGCAATTATCATTACATTGCTTACATTTGAAAAATGACCCTGGTTACAAGATAACCAGGATAACCATCTCCTAAAGATGGTGTGTTATTAGTTTGCTCCCCAAACGTTTTCTAATAATAATTTAGCAGCAAAGACAAGTGTTTTCTAAATCAATTCTCTACCAGCTTGCTCATATATTCAAGAAAAAAACACTGCTAGTTTAATAACAGCTTAATGATAGTGAATGGTATTAGCCTTTC
>JAJAGP010000696.1:109691-318762 GCA_025084515.1 Ancistrus triradiatus | reverse complement strand
TCACAAATCAGCCTGGTCACTTTACTGCATGTGTCAGTAATCTAATGGTCACCTTTAGAAGTTATAAGCTTTTGAAAATAAAGCCCTAAAATGTAATGCCGAATGATTTCACTTTAGATGATGGCGTCACCTGAATTCACAAATCAGGACGAGCCAAATGTAGCATTAATCACAGTTTAACGTGACTTCATCACGGAATGCAAGACGAAAAAAGCTCCGAATCGCTACCGCAAGCCAACTTTACTGCGGTTGGCCTTTTGGCTTCCCGCTCTTTTTTATAGTTGCAAAGTCTTTTTTATTTACAGGTTCACTGCTCATTCTGACAGCATAAGGCTCCGCTCACAGCACACACACACACTGGTCTATCACTAACGTAGCTACTGCAACCGGGAGTTTGTATCAGTTTTGGCGCGTTATTGGCCAATGAGGCTGTGACTGGAGCTGTCCCGGCCAGGACAAATCAAAATTGCCCATAAATCGTGATGTCCCGGACAATACGGGACGGTTGGCAGCCCTAGTAATCCAAACAGCATGCTGTAAAAATTTCCATGCCGGAGACATGGTTGTGTTCAAAATGGATAATAAAGCCCTAGTCCCTCATCCATCAATCAGTAATGCGGTGTTTAGGGAGCCTATCTAGCTAAGTAGCACTCAAAACACAGCGAAACATATCTCATTCTCATCATGTCAGCAAACAGACCCTTAAACGTGTCTCTTAAGCAAACCCTCGTGATGAACTGACCTGAACTGAATTATGAATTTAAGTCGTTGTTGACCAGCACAGAATCGGTTATATGACACCACTATCATGCTAAAACCAACCGAATCTGTTATATATGTATATAATGAAGGCTTTAATCACTATAAGGTTTACTTCGTCCCACAAAATTACACAAATCACATTGCATGAAACAGTTGCCGAATGTAAACAGATTTTATTGTGCAATCTGCAGTCTTAAAGACGGAGCTTACAAGAGAGAGGTGGTTTTGTTTGGCTGATGTATTTTCTCTCCAGTAAGATGTACAGTATGTCACAAAAATGAGTACACCCCTCACATTTTTGCAAATATGTTATTGGATCTTTTCATTAATCCAGTTCTTTGTTCTGTTCTTTAATCTGACGGAGCCTTTCCCAGCTGTTAACAGACTGTTTTTAATCTGTGATGTATGTTATGCTACCTGGCTAGCGAGCTTTAACCAGCATGCTGTTCCGTGATGTAGTTGTACTCAGAACACCGTAGCGCTTGTAGCGGGAAAAAATCTTATATAATTTGCTGCCTGTTTGCTATTCAGCGGTATGGAGGTAGCCTATATGAGAAAAGCATACCGTACGGGCAATTAACACCGGTGTACCAGTTGAACCGGTATACCGCCCAGCGTTGTAGCAAATAAACAAATCACAGATGTAACACCAAACTAATTTTGTTTAATACAATAGCTGAACCTTCGGCCTTGAGAAGAATAACTCAAACTAATTCAATTAAATGACTTTATTTAATGGCATATTTTTTCCAGAGCAAGTAGAGGAAATTCATTTGGAATCATCAACCAAAAAAATCGCATTTATTACATTGTTGCTTCTCCTTGGCCATTTATCACTACCTGGATTTTTTTGAGCCAAGGACTCCACTAATGGAAAAAACAATAGTCTACATCAAACTGGTTCCAACTTTATCAAATAGTGGTTGACAGATTTTATTTATTATGTCCACCATACGTTTTTAATCAGATTGGGATCTTGACTGTTTGCTGGCCTTGACTCTGAGTTGATATGCCTTTCTTGAAGCCAGGCTTTAACACTCTTTTCTCTGTAGAAAAATGCATTATCATCCTGAAAAATGACCTCATCACCACCAAACCTATTTTCTATTGATGGTATGAGAAAAGCGTCCAATGTACACCTGTGCATTGACTGCTGAAGTAATGACTCCCTTCTCCCCTGGTCCTTTACCTGATATGCAACCTAATATCATAAATCAGTGAGGAAATTTTATTGTTTTCTTCAGGCAGTTATCTTTATATGTTTCATTAGAACGCCTCCAGTCAAAACTTCCAGTGTCATCTCCTTGGTCAATGCAGAATTGTGATTTCATCACTGGATATCATTTTCACCCAATCATCCACACTTCGTAATTGCTTCATTGTGTTATCATCATCTTTATTGGTTGACTTATTGCTTTGCATAATTTGAGATAATTCCTATGTGCAACAAGATCCGCCATAGACAAGAATGTTTAATCAGGGTCCTCTTCCACGAGCTTTCTCACTTCACTTCACTTCTCAGTTCACTTCATTTAAGCAACAAACCCTGTAACCAAACTATGGATTCCGGAGACTGAGGGCATCAGAGATTTCTAAAGGAAATTGCCAGGACATCTATCTATGAACTGAATCTCACGAGAAGGTGGGTCATGCAGCAAGACAATGACCTTAAGCACACACGTCAATCTACCAAAGAATGATTAAAGGAGAATAAAGTTCATGTTTTGGAATGGCCAAGTCAATGTCCTGACCTTCACCCAATGGAAATGTTGTAGAAGGACCTGAAGCGAGCAGTTAATGTGAGGAAACCCACCAACATCCCAGAGCTGAAGCTGTTCTGTACGAAGGAATGGGCTAAAATTCCTCCAAGTCGGTGTGCAGGACTGATCAACAGTTACAGGAAACGTTTAGCTGCAGTTATTGCTGCACAGGGGGGTCACACCAGATACTGAAAGCAAAGCTTCACATACTTTTACCACTCACTAATATGTAATATTGGATCATTTTCCTCAATAAATAAATGACCAACTATAATATTTTTGTTTCATTTGCTTAACTAGGTTCTCTTTATCTACTTTTAGAACTTGTGTGAAAATCTGATGATGTTTTAGGTCATATTTATGCAGAAATATAGAAAATTCTAAAAGGTTCACAAACTTTCAAGCACCACTCTATCCCTCAGCCAGAGCATCGTTCCAACCTCCTACAAAACCACAAGCCAGTATCACCACCTATACCGGAACTCCACAGTGATGTGTCCTCAGCCTCATCTTCTACATCCTGTTCACGACTGTGTTGCCTACCACAAGGACAATATCATCCTGAAGTTTGCTGACGACACTGCAGTAATAGGACGTATCGCTGGTGGAGATGAAGCAGCCTACAGGAGGGAGGTTACCAGACTGGTGTCATGGTGTGAGGACAACAACCTCGCCCTTAACACGGACAAGACAAAGGAGCTGATAGTGGACATTAGGAAGGGGAGGAGACCTCATCAGCCACTATTCATCCAGGGGCTTGAAGTGGAGAGGGTGAGCAGCTTTAAATATCTGAGCGTCTACATCAGTGAGAACTTCACATGGACATTGAACACCACGCAGTGGGTCAAAAAGGCTTAACAGCGACTGTACTTCCTGAGAAAGCCTGGAAAGTTTGGGATGTCTCCCAAAATCCTCAGCAACTTTTACAGCTGTGTGGTTTGAGCCTCCTGACCAGCTGCATCACTGTGTGGTATGGCAGCACGACTGTGATGGACTGGAAGCGCCTGCAGAGAGTGGTGAAGACTGCTGAGAAGATCACCAGGACTCCACTGCCCTCTTTGCAGGGCATCTATAACCACAGAGTCCACAGGAGAGCTGCCTCCATCATTAAAGACCCCACCCACCCCCAACACGGACAGTTCACACTTCTGCCCTCAGGCCAGAGGTACAGAAGTGTCAAATGCATGACCACCAGGTTAAAGAACATTTTCTTCTCCACTGCCATCAGACCCTTGGACCTACCTCAGAAATAACCCTGCACTTTACTGTCTACATGTTTATATGCCACTGTCACTTTACTGTCATTCAAAACGATTGCTTCTGTTCACTTTACTGTCTACATGTTTACATGCCACTGTCACTCACAAGCACATGTTCACTTATGTACTGTGGTACTTCTTGTTTTATTGCTGTAAATAATAGTCATGCTCTCACTGGTAATAATATCCATATTATATATGGTGGCAATTTTTGTACTACTTATTTTTGTACTAGTTATTTTGTTTTGTTTTTTGTTGTTTTTTTCTTTTATTCTTTTTCTATTTGGCATGCTTGGTGAGGAATAAGGAAAGAATTTCATTGTACAACCTGTTTCCTTACTGTGCAAATGATAATAAACTCTTTGAACTAGAACTTGAACTTGATCTTCAACCTAGGCACTATTTCCAGCTCGTATAAGAGTTATTCCTCATGATTTTGGGCCATTTGTAAATAATGGTTTCATCATGAGCAATATTCCTGATGTTTTCTTCTTCTTCTGGAAAAATGATCAGCCCTCTCTGCATGATTGAATACATCATTGAATCACCTTTTGCTTCAATTACAGCCATCAGTCTGTTTAGATATGACTCTACCAGCTTTACAAATCTAGATCAGGAAATATTTGCTCATTCTTCCCTGCAGAATTTGTTATTTCAGTCAAATTGGTGTGTGATCTGGAAGGTGATTGGGTGTACCAGATTGAGTTATTTTAAAGTGGTTTATATATTATTTTATTTTTTTATTCTACAGTCTTTTCGGTTTTCTTATATCCTTCATGATATTGTATTACCTTTCATTTATTATATGCTATATTTTACTAGTCTAGTTTGAGAAGAAGAACCTAGTTTGAGAAGAAGTTAAGAGGTTTCCAAGTAGAGTAAAAGCACATAAGGCAAAAGCACATAATTATTAGGTCTAATGAAAACATTGTGATTATGAGAAAAGACAGACAGCTCTAAGTTGACGGACTGAAATCAGCAGAAGAGCTGGGTAGCCTAGCGGTTAAGGTACTGGACTATGGACCAAAAGGTCCAGGGTTCAAATCCCACCTCAGCCAAGCTGCCACTGTAGGGTCCTTGAGCAAGACCCTTAACCCACAATTGCTTGGATTGTAAGACTGTATCAGTTGTAAGTTGTTCTGGATAAGGGCGTCTGCTAAATGCTGTAAATGTAAATATAAGATAACTGGTAATAAAAGGAAAGTAATATTAATTTGTAACCGAAGACCGAAAATGTAATATTTATTTAACTTTGGGAGAGCTTGTTTTGTCTCAGCCTAGGTTTGTTGAATTATTTATTTGGAAGCAGGGACAGCATTTTGGTTGTCTCATTGTTTGTAGATGACATTTTGAGAGCAGTCCATTGTTGTTTGGTTTCCTGACAAACAATTACAGAACGTGGTTAGGCCATGTGAAACCGAGACATTTTCTACAATAACAAATATAAATGCGCTTTATAGCTCACACGAAATACGTTAAAAAATCCAATTGAATTCCCATCAAACAGCAAAAAACGTACTTTTTGGAGTGATGCTGACACAAATGGTAGTGTCTTTGATGCAGTCTGGCAAAATGAATCCATGTTTTCAAGCATTTGTTTCTCTAAGTGTTTAACATGTTTGACCCGCTGTGCTTCAGAACCGCATACACAGTTGCCTAAGAGCACTAAAACAGTAGAGGTTCCGGCAGTTTGTAGACAGGCTTTGTTTCTGGAATTATCGCTACATGTTTTTTACATGAGAGGTAATTTTAGATACTCCTACTTCTGTTGAATGTCAAATGTTTTTGTAGCGCTTTGCCAGTTCTTCAAGGCATGAAGTTATTTTATGTTTCAGGCTTGAATTAGACTCAGTAATATAGAGTGAATGCTACAACATTGTGCATGTGTAGGTAATAGCCTATCGATAGCAGCTTACATTCATTCAAGGTAAACAGATAAATTAATGCAGAGTGCGTTTTGTATCTTGACTATTTTTGATTGTGTCCATTTACAGTTATACAGTGCAGTGTAATGTTACTTTTAAGTTGTTTTGTATGGCGCCATCACCACATTCCAAGATTCAAAGACAATTACACAAACAGATGCAGATTAAGACTAGATTAAGACTGTAACGATCAACTCTGCTCATGATTTGAGCAGATGAGATGATCAACTGCTCTATTCTTGATACCCAGGTCACTATTCAATTTTAAGACATTCAATAAAATACATTACTTTTTTATTTCTGAAATGTAAACAATGCAAAACAAGTTTCTTGTATAAGTTCCTAAACAAAAAACATTAGTCCTCTACAATTAAAAGAAGTTACTAGGAACAAATGCTCTATTGTGGACTCACCATATCTTTAATAACCAATTGAAAACATTTCTTTTTTTATGTCTGAAAAATAACAATTCAAAGTAATGTGTACTTTTCTTGTATAAAATGTACACAAAAAATCTTTAGTCCCCTGCAATTAAAAGAAATGAGGAGTTTTAAATAGCGCTACTGTAACAAAATGTGCTATTGCAAAAGTTTCACCAAATTTAAATAATTATATGCAAATCTTAAACTGAAAATCTAAATAAACAAACAAACAAGCCAGTCTCCATTGCAGAGCAGAAGATAATAAAAAAGGCATTCGTTCAGTCAAGATTAGCATATTGGGAAATGACGTATGATTGGGCCCTCTTGTGTTCAAAAAATGCAACTGCAGAAAGCATTATCCCACTCCCACGATGCACATCAAATACATTAAATATGCTTCAAACACGTTTTAAAACTACATTTCCCAGCACGCATCACTCCTGCTATTTATACTACATATCGCTACATACTACATATTGCTTGCCTGGAAAAATTGGAATTACAAATTCAAAATACAGTTTCTGATGAATGTGTATTTGTTTATTATCAGATTCTTATTGTAAAGTTGAAATATTGTAAGTCAGGCCATTGTAAAACAGAGAGTACATGTACATGATACACAAGCTTACATATACACTACCAAACACACATGCAACCAAAAGTACTGGGACACAAACCCACATGCCTCCAAATGTTTTGGGACACAATCCCACATTGCCACATTTCAAGTGTAGTTTCTTCTGGAAATACAGACTTAGTTTCTTTTGTATCTCTCTTCCAGAAGGCACAGTGACTAGCGTTGCCTCATTATAGCTGCAGAGACCTGGGTTCGTGTCCTGGCCTGTCCATTGCCTGTGTGGATTTTGCATGTTCTCCCCATATCTGCATGGGTTTCCTACAGGTATTTCAGTTTCCTCTCCACATTCCAAAGATTTACATTAGGTCAACTGGCATCTCTAAAATGTGTGTGTGTGTGTGCCTTGTGGTGCACTGCCACCTTGTCCATGGTTGGTTCCCTCTTGTACCCTGTGCTGCCGGATAAGCCATAGGCCCTGGCCTATAAATTTGATATATAAAGCGGCTAATAAAGTCTCTCTCTGTCCTCTCTGTGCTGGGTCATTGAAACAACCATGAAAGTCATTGCCATTACCTTGTTCTCTGACAAAATAGTGACAGCTACACTAAGCATGAAAATGAGCACACTTCTTTATATATGGAGCTTCCAACACCTCAGAATGAATCTGTATCTGATCACTGTCTTACCTGTGCAGTTTCCTAACGAATTGTACAGATCACTGTGATGTGACAGATCACAGCTCGATCAAGAGACTGATAGCTGAAATATAACTTTGAGTTCTCATTTGGACTGTGTATCATCATCCTGTTAGAGGAAGAAAATGATGAACTATCCAGAGTACAGTGGACATGTACATGTACCTGTATGTTGCAATAAACGAGTTGTGAGCAAAGATGGCTCGTTCAAAAAGACAGAGAATAGAGAAAATGTCTCCAGAGATGCAATTAGGCTCTTAGTTTAGCCAGAGCAGCTTTTTCCTTAGGGTTGATAGAAAGTAATAAGAACAGTAATAGGTTCTTGCTTAATCCAGTGTCAAAGTGAAAAGAAAATTATTGAGCCATTTATGATTCTCATATCTAACCCATATATGATTAGCTACAATGAGCTCTACACATTTGCGCTCTCCTCTAGATAAGAACCCTTTAGGTCAGTGGTTCCCAAACTTTTTTCCTTGGAGCACCCCTACAAGTATCTAAGAAATCTGCCCCACCCCCCTCAGCCTGCACACATATATCCAAAGAATAGGATTCATTGCAAATCTTTTTTTTTCCCCTTTTCTCTTGGCTTACTTTTGCAGCTATTTTTTCCCTCTTTTTTCAAGGCAGCTAAACATTTATCTAAAAATCAATCATAAGCTGGGAATTTTTCTTTTAACCCCAACAGTTTGAGTGTGAATTTGCATGTTCGTGCGGGTTTTCTCCAGGTACTCCAGTTCCCTCCCACATTCCAAAGACGTGTGTTAGGTTAATTGGTGTTTCCAAAGTGACCCGTAGAGTGTGAATGTGTGTATGTCTATGTGAGTGTATGTGCCCTACGATGGATTGATGTCCTGTCTGGGGTTCCTGCCCTGCACTTCAGAGCAGACAAAGCCTCGTGTATCTCTTGTGTAGAGCTCAGACCCCAGGTTGGGAACCATGGCTCTAGGTATTTCCAGAACAAACCAAATAAGTACTTCTCTACAAATAATGTCCAGTCTCCATGTTTATTCAAGAACATGAGTCAAGTCAAGTCAAATCTATTTATATAGTGCTTTTTACAATGGAGCATTGTCTCAAAGCAACTTTACAAGTTTAGATTATCTCCTAATAACTACGTCCAATCCCAAATTGAGCAAGCCTAGGGCGACAGTGGCAAGGAAAAAACTCCCTAAGTGTTATAGGAAGAAAAACCTTGGGAGGACCCAGACTCAAAAAGGGGACCCAACCTCCTTGGGCGGCGTAGATGATAAAATCTAAGAACGAAACTAAAGTCATGGAGTCATAGTTAAAATAAAATGTGGAAAATATGCACATCGGCATTAAGTGGCCCGGGTATGATGGAAACTGGAGCTGATGACAGAAAGCAGGCTTGAGTGAAGCTGCAGCAGATGAACATCATGTGTGGGGCAGGAAACTGGTACCGGAACACAGCTCGGAGAGAAAACAGAAAATGTAATTTAGTTATTGATTAAGAAATAGCCACAGTGTCTATTAACAATCCACTGATGCCATGTGTAGCATGAGACCCCCGGCAGCATTAGCTATAGCAGCATAGCTAGAAAGAGGAGAACTGGTAGGAAACACAGCCAAGAGGGATCACATGAGACATTGGCAACCCCACGGGAGGCAGAAGACAGCAACCCACAACGTCTCTGATCACCATAAAGACTCTTTTGACTATGAACCCCCAGCTCTGCCCTTATTCTAAGGCGAGGATGCATGAGTCAAGATCAAGAGGACCGAAGCCCAGTTCAGCCAGACCGCCCACTCGACACTCCCGGCTAACGGACAAGGCAGGCAGGCCAGACATGACTCCAGACTCCGGCCCCAGTGACCCAAGCCATGCATCCTGGTCTAAATCTAGTCAAAAGCCTGTGTAAATAGGTATGTCGACATAGTTTCAGACGTAGCAAAATCCATCAATGACCAACGTTTGAAACTGCTGACTAAGGGTCAAGGCATTTCTGGACTACTTTGTCGTACTGGGGCACATACAGAATTTAGAGAGGTACAGCTGTACCCCTCTGTTTGCCAATCAATCGTAGGGGCAAAACTGTGCACAAAAATCCAGTTAAACACTAAATAGATTAAGGGATTTAACACTAAAGTGCGTTACTTTGCCATGAATGAAAAATGAAGAACAAATTAATTCTAAAGACTTTTTTTTTAATTAAATGCATTCATTTGCATATGCTAACGTAACAGATTCCTATACTAGTTTATTGAATGCCTTTGCTTTACTGGTCTAATATGTACCTTTGGTAGGTTATACTGTTGAAAGTCATTACCTTGTCTACAGTGTGCCTGATTTTCTTTTAAATATGTCTGACCGTCCATTACTCCATGGTAAAAATCGAAACAAACTGGCTGTGACTTGATGCGTAGCCACTCAAGCTTTTGGAAGGATGCTGGAGCATAATGGGAAATGTAATTCAGTGAATTTGCTTGGCATGTCCTGTAGTTGTGCTCAGCAATCAAGGATAAAATTTGTGATTTTAGTGGGGCACGGCTGACGACACCCCTGACAGGGCTGGCGCAATACAAATTTTCCAATTTCCAATTTTCATATGTTAAATTTTGCATCTGGATACACTGTTTTTGATGCACAATTAGAAGTGGAATGCCAGCTCAAAAATGTGCTTTTGTTTAATTTCTTTTATTATGCATTTAACCTAAATAATTGCTCCTCAGTCTTTGCTGATGTAGCAGGCAATAACAGTCACATAACTCTCTCAGTCCCTAGACATCCACCCATCAATTGTTAGAGAAGGAGAAATTGCTTCAGCCAGTTCATTTACAATCTGATTCTGTGTTTCCTTATAAAGTGTCGCTATTACCTTCTGGCTGGAATAAATGTGTGAGGGGATTTTATAACGTGGCTCAAGCTCTCCCAGCATAGCTTGTAATAAACATCCCTGTGGAGCAAGTTATTTGTTTTGCCCATTCACAATCAGCACTTAGCGGCTGATTAAATACTGCGGGGAGAAATAACTGCTTTGACTTGTGTGTTCTCATGGCTAGGACACGTTTAGGCAGAGTCTTCACACATGATTTAGCATATTTGAGGTAGTCTCATCGGTGTTTCATAGCTCTGTGGAATATTTACAGCATTTAGCAGACACTTATCCAGTGCAACTTACAATCAATAGAATCTTTAAGGTTCAATCTGACCAACTGAGGGTTAAGGACCTTGCTCAATGGCTTAACAGTAGCAGCGTTGGCATAAACAGGACTTGACACCTTGAACTTCTGGTCAGTAGTCCAGCAGCTTAACCACTGATCCTCATACTGTCATCATACATTCAATCATTTTCTTTGTTGCACTTGACAATTTTGCTCAAATAGGAGATGAATGTGAAAACAATTTGAGTTGTTCCAGCTCAGGATTGCTTTCACCACTTACCATTACAAAGGGCATGAATAATCTGCTTCTCAAGACGGGCAAACTCAACCGGTACCAAATAACACGGGCAATATCTTGGATTGGAGCTTTGGGAGTGTCAGCCAATGTGTAGCACACAATGAGACCCCCATTTTGTTTGTTTGAGGGGGAAGGGGGGTTTAACAAAAAAAAACCTGTGCTATTTAACATAATTTTGGACTGTCATTCTCACACTTAGGATGGAGGAACTTCTGACTTTTTTGGGTAGGGAAACACTGTGATTGGAAAGACACCTACAGATCTGAGAAAAAATTCTTGAACGCTGAGCCTGTGAATCACAAAGCCATCACTTTACACAGTACAGTGGTACCTCGGTTCTTGTCATTAATTCATTCCAGAAGGCTTGTCGACCCATGGGAACTTATTTACACTAAAAATGCAGTACTGTAGATGTCAAAATAAAGAAAACACAATAAACGCAGCAGAGATCTGCACTCTAAGCAAGAGCTATTGTGACTCTGAATCACTGTATACTGAATTGTGAATCATGAATCGAGTTTTGGCTGGAACGAGTCGCATGGCTCGACTCATGCAAGTGCACCGAGTCCCAATCAAGTGACGAGAGCCGAGAAATTTTCTAGTCAAAATGCGTCGAGTTTTGAGGTAGTCGAGAACTGAGGTACCACTGTGTTACAAATGAAATTGTATTAAAAGTAAAAGATAATTAGGGATAAACAATAATGGTAAACATGAATAACATAAATAAAATTAGAATTATAACAATGTGCTGTATTTTTATTGTTTAAATGAGTTTAAACCATATACCTTCTATAGTTTTAACATTTTTTCAGCTTATCAGAGTCAAACTCCTGTTTTAAAAACAACAACAAACGGGCTTTTTACTCTTTTTTTGGTGGTGATGGAACTCAATTTAGGGGTGCTTGAGCAGCCTTAAAAAGGGGTTAGGCATGCTTTCAATAAATACAAAAATAAATCAAATGTAAAGAGCAGTAAGGAGGGAATTACAGCATTATAATGCATATAATAATAATAATAATAATAATAATAATAATAATAATAATAATAATAATAGTTATTATAGTTATTTTTATAACAAGGGGGACTGCTGTATTTTCATTGATAAAATATAATGTTTAAACCATATGCTTTCTGTAGTTTTACCTTTTTTTTTTTTTTATTGAGCTTATCCAAGACAAACCTTAGGATTAGGAGTCCAGTGGTATTCTTCACACATTCTTTAGTATAAAATCAACTGCATTCAATTTGTGGCATCGTTATCTCGCAACCCACTATTAAAAAAAAGAATATGCATGTCGCAACAGCCCTACTATTGAAAATTAAGGTTTAATACGTAGTTGTCTGGACAAACAAGCCCTTGTCTCTTCTAAATCCTATTTGACAGATCTTTACCAATTTGCACCTACTGAAAGTTTTCAGAGGCTTAGACAAGCCAATATGGTGTCCTAATATGGTTCTGTTCCAAGCCCCATGCTGCTTCCAGTTTATATATAGCCCCTGGCATTCAGCAGCACAGATTTGCAGAATTATGTTAAAGCCATTAAATCTTGGATACACAGAAACTTCCTTCTTCTAAACTCTGATAAAACACACATACTGATGTTGGGTTGGTATGCTGAGACAGGTTTGCCTACCATGCTTTTATCCTAAAACTTAACAACTGACCTTGGATAAAACTTGATGCTCATTTGAATCCCATGCAAGGAAAGGGTTTACTGTCAGGGTTCTGCACAGACCTCTTTTCCACACCAAATATTTCAATGGGTTTCACCTTGTGAGTGAATTCCACTAACATTCTTCAATCTGCTACCGATGTTTGTACAGGGAGATTGCATGGCTGTAATTTTGATTTTATACACCCATTTAATAATGAGTGAAGCTAAAATAGCTACAAGGGGTGACCGCATGCAGAGACTGCTATGTAAAATCCGCTGTTTGCTTATATATACATATTCAGTAATTAATGTAGTGTAATGAAGGTTATTTTCCTGTTCTATGATCAGACATGTTTCCTCACAGGGAATTTGTAATAGCACTGTTACAATTATGACTGGTTATAGCCTTAAAGTGGTGACCATTAAATGTGGGACTCTTTCTCTGTGGTAGCCTAGTGGTTAAAATACTGGACTATGGACGAGAAGGTCCAGGGTTCAAATCCCACCTCTGCCAAGCCACCACTTAATAAGGTCCTTCAGCAAGGCCCTTAACCCACAATTGCTTGGATTGTAACTGTATCAATTGTAAGTCGCTCTGGATAAGGGCGTCTGCTAAATGCCATAAATGTAAAAATGTAAATGGTGACATTTTCATTTATGCCTTTAGTGCATTTATCAATATTAAAATGTATTATCTGGGATTGGAGTTCTAACTTCCTTTTAGAAATACAATACATTTTACAAATCTCCCTTCATTTCAGGTTGGTTTGTCAAGAACTGTAGTTTCATTAAATCCTATTTCTGAGCCAGTTACACTACAGAGTGAAGTTATGGGCACCCAATAATGACATTCAAAACTTTTAGTATTTGTGTGGAGTTTGCCCTCTTGTTCCTACAACAGCCTTCAAATGGTCACTGATGTTGCACATTAAGCTCTGGCTCTGAACTGGCATTCCAATTCATCTCCGAGGTTTCTAATGGAGTTAAGGTCAGGAATTTGTTTGAGATTCCTGACCAAGTTCCCTGGCAAACCATTTATTTATGGACTTTGATTTAGAAGAGCAGGACAAAATGTGTATGGGTGGGAACTGTTATATTGAGATGCACTGAGTGTAAGCCGCAGTACTGCCACTGTTTGTTTATATAGATTCCATGCCTATATGCTTTATGCCATGAACATTTCAGAAGAAATGTGCCTGAAATAACAGAGTGGCATCCACAGGCACCACCAGTCTTTGCCATTTGCACTTGGCTGCCCCATTATTTAAACTGGCCAAGAGCTAGTGCAGTTTCTTTATATGAGATGCTTCCGGTAAATTGCCAGTTTGATTCTGCATGTGCCTCTGAAAGAGAAAAAAGGAAAACCAGACAAAAGAAATGGTTATGAAAATTTGAAAACAAATTCTGACAGTTAATTTAAGTCAGGAGAAGGCTATTTCCGATAAAAGATTAAAGCTAAAGCCAGTACAATAAGACAAGATAAAGGGAGAGTTGAGAAAGGGAAAGCCAACTTGACAAACTTACGTGGATAAAGGGAGCTTATAGTAAGAAAGACGCTCAGAAAGAAGAGAGCTTGATAATAATGGGAATGAAAGAGTTAAAAGTCAAGAAATAATTAAGTTCTAAGTTGTGGAAAGGAAACCCGAAAGTGAGTTTGGGAGACCTGAAGGCTGGGATCAGAAATGATCCCATAGCGCTTACTTTGCCCCTAGCACTCCCAGAGGGTGAGGCCAGTATCAGTATCAGCTGCTGTGTGACAAGATCACTCTTGGAAGGCGTGTTTAACACTTTTGGCTTCATAATATATTTTGATTTTATTCCTTGTGTACCACATGCCAATGTTGATTTTATTCCAGATTTTATTTCTACTCCAGATGGATGCTATAAAAAGACTTTGTTTAAGGATTAACAGATGCAAACTGCAAATACAGGCAAAAGATGCATTTGCTTACAAACTGTTCTGTGCACAGAAAACTGAACATCTGTACTGACCATAATTGAACTAACTCAGCAACAAAGCCTCACTTTAAAAAACATATAAAAAGATAAGCAGGAAATTACATACAATATAACGTTTTTCAGTTACTGGAGGGAGCAGATTAATTCTTGAACGAGCAATGATTGATTGAAGTGCCACAAGAAGAATCCATTACTGGAGCTGCCATGAGACCCTATTACAGCAAGGAGCTGAGGTGCCTTATTTTCCCTCCTACTCAAATTCATGTCTATTCATGAGCTAGAGAAACTGGCACAGAAAGTCAGCCCCCATCTTTGCTCTATTACCTACCCTGTCAGAGGCACGCTAGCATTGTTTGCTGTCCTTTCAAACGTTACAGCTGAATGACAGATGTAGAGGGCAGAAATGACAGAGAGAAAGCACAATACAAATTAAAGGCATAAAAAGACAGCAGACGCCCAATAGGCAGGTAAAGAGATTAAGATCTTAGAACGAATAAATATAGGCATATCTGTGCATTCATAACACATGTGGCAGGACCAGCAGCATCTTTGTGTAATTGCATCTGCTGGTTAACAAATTAAAGTGACGCTTTATGGAGATACACAATGGGAGACAAAGAGAGAAAGCTACCGCACATATATTGATCTCCACTCCTGAGACAAGTCCTGGAGTCTCTCAATCCCCATGTGGGAGAGTATTTACATTCTGTTAATGAAGAACTGAGTGGGACTTAAGCCTCCAGATTAGATTGGGGACACTGAAGGAGAAACAAAATTTGCACTGTACTCAGATGTAGCAACTAGAAAAGAAGCGTAGATCTAACACGGAGACCTGAGTGGGTGTAGAAAAGTAAAGAAGGGCGAGACTGACAGTATAAGTGGGTGGAAGCTCGAAACAGCAAAGTAGGAAAGATCAGTTCAAAGGGAGAAAAATCTAATATTATGAAAAAGTCTATTTTGGCCTTGATACAACACGTTACATCAGGCTCAGTGGGGAGGCAGAATCGCTACAAGTTTTCTCCTAATGAAGAAAGCTTTATAGAGCTCTGAATTGACTTGAGGAGAATGAGACTCTAAAATCAATACAGAAACCCAATAACTATAATTAGGAGACTTTTAAAAACTCAGTTATGCACTCATGTCAAGTAAGCAGTGCTGTAAGAGTACCAAAATCCTGGTGATTTGGACAAGAAAGGATTTATTTGATTTTTAAATTTGTTGAACAGACAAATGCGTGCATAACAATATATAGAGAAGGCAAGGAAAGGTTATATGTACACGAGTATAAGGCCAAAAGTGTGTAGACACTCTTCTAATTTGTGATTGCTGTTTTTTCAGCTACACCCACTCCTACCAAGTACATAATATGGAACATGGCATCTCTACAAACTAGACTGGGTTGTACCGAACACCTCCGTGCCTTTCAGTATGACATTTCCAGTCTAAACCTCCCCAAAAAGTGAGTCCAACAAATTTCTTCCCTGCCCTCAAAAACAAAATCCAGCAAGAAATGGGTTGCCAAATTTGACAGAGAACTTGATTGACTTGCAGAGAGCTCTGACTTTCACTCTGTCAGACACGTCTGAACTGGAATGCCAACTGCAAGAAAGGGCTTATTGTCTACATCAGTGCTCAACCTCTTGGTCTTCTTCCAAAATCTAGTAGAAATCCTTTTTAAGAAGAGTGAAGGATTTCGTAGTAGCAAAGAGCAGGACTGTGGTTTTCCTAAAACATATATTGTTCAAATATAAACCAAAAGTCTTAGACCACCATTAGATTTGTTGTTTTAGCAATGGTATAATAACCATAAAAAACATATTGTTGACGTTTGGACCCAAAAATTTCAAACTTGGATGTGTCACTCTATAATACTCTTTTCCACTGATCTTCATTCCAATCTTTTTTAACTTTTTTTCGCTTTTTCACTCTGTTCCCCTTCTGAAGAAAATTGGTTTCTGTTACCCTTCCAATACCTTTTCCTGTTCAAGCTTCTTTGGACTGTACAAGGGTAAACTTGGCATCCTGATGAAGCTGCCAGATGCTGCTATTACTCAAGTTTTTTCTGACAGAGACAAAGATCATCCCAGAATTCATACGGTGCAGACAAACATGTACCCAAAAAGTCTTAGGCCACCATTAGATTAGATATGCTATTGTTTTAGCAATGGGATAAAGACCATATACAATTATTCTGGTATTATAAATACCAGAAAATGCATGGAATTAATATGCATTTATTTTGACGAATTCAATCAAAAATCAGAACAAAACAGCTTCTATATTTGTTTTTCTATAGCTGTTTTCTACAGTGGCAAGTATTTAGTGTGACCTTCCCTTATACTTGGGCAATAGCAGCATCTGACAGCTTCATCTGTACTGTACAATCTGAAGTAACTTGACGCGGGATGGTATTTTTGGAAGAGAAACTAAGGAATCTGGATGAAAAGACTAAGGTATGCTAAATCTCACAGAGATTAGCATGAAGATCAGTGGCAAAGAGTATGATGTTAGAATCAAATCCAACTTTGACATTTCTCTGTCCAAATGTCGACAATATGTTAAATATGGTGAAACAACAAACCTAATGGTGGCCTAAGACTTTTGCACAGCACTGTATACTCTGGTAGCCCAGTGGCTATTGCTTAGTGAAATGATTCAGTGTTTGGCCCCTTCTAACTGAAGATCAAAAATGCTGTTCGGAGCACAGAGTTGATACTCTGGTGCAGGCCAAGCAATCAATAATGGTTGTTATCAAGGCCTGCAGTGTCATACGCTCAGCTGGCAGTCATCAGTTTAAATCCTCCCTCTTATTTGTCTCAGTTATTAGTGGATGGATCTAGAGAGCCCAGCCAGTGGGTGGGGAGCTCACAAGCAACAGCCACTTAGAACAGTGTAATATGATTAAAGGATTCATGAGATGGGTGGGAGCTGGTGATAATACCTAATTAATAGAAGTAATTGATGAGCAAACCAAGAAGCCTGCTGAGTGAGTGAGTAATGCTTTCCTTCATGGATGATTGATGCTCACTTTCATGAGGGATTCCAAAGGGCTTTGACTGGATTTGGTAGCCATGCATGGCCAGGCCCAGCGCAGACAGAAAATGATGTTCTGACCTATGGCGGAGCCAAGATGTCCAAGCATGATGGACGAGTATCCTCATGCATTCATCAGAACCAAACCTAGGGGTCGGGCCATAGGTAACACAGTTTCTAGGCAACAAAGGAATATGATTGAGCTTGATGGTGCACAACACATTGTCTCATACTTTTTACACATCACTGTGAAATCTTGGGCTTCATGTTAAGCTATGTTGCTTAAATTTCAGTAGGTCTAATCATATGATGGATGGAACCTTGGTGCAAGGGGTTCATCTCTAGAGATTCCCAGTTTGATACACAAATCTGGGTTTTATGGCAGAGTGGCCAGACAGAAGCCTCTCCTCAGTAAAAGATAAATGAAAGCTCACCTGGTGCAAAAAGGCACGTAAAAGATTCTCTGGTCTTCAACAAGATTGAACACCCTGCCATAAAATCCACATTGGTGGAGTACTGCAGTTATGCTTGACCTTCTGGAAGTTTCTCCCATCTGCACACAGAATATTTGGAGCTCACCCAGAGTGACCATTGGGTTCTTGGTCACCTCTCTCACAAATGATTCTCCCCATATTACTTAATTTGGTGGGGTGGCCAGCTCTAGGAAGAGTCCTAGTTGTTCCAAACTTCTTCCATTTAAGAATTATGGAGGCCACTGTGCTCTTGGGAACTTTCAGTGAAGAAGAATTTTTTGTAGCCTTCACTAGATCTGGGCCTCCACACAATTCTGTCTCTGAGCTCTACAGGCAGTTCTTATCTTCCCTAAGGCTTGTTTTTTGCTCTGATATACATTTTAGTTATGAGACCTTATAAAGATGATCATGATACTAAATTTCAAGTGTCATAGCAAAGGGGCTGAATACTTATGTCCATACCAAATTTTAGCTTTTCCTTGTTAATAAATTTGCAACAATTTCTAAAATTTGGTTTTCACTTGAGTGCAGAAGGATGAGGGGGGAACTGGAAAGGAAATACATCACCTGCTGAGATGAATCCAGGTTTCTGTCGCACCATACTGATGCGAGGCTCAGATTTTGGCACAAGCAGCATGAATCGATGAACTCCTTCTGTCAGGTGTCAACAGTTCAGGCTGGTGGAGGTGGAGTAATGGTGTAGGGAATGTTTTCTTGGCACAGCCTGGATCCTCTGATACCTGTGGAAGGAAAGTAGAGCTTGCACAGTAAGCCTTACCTAAGCATTGTGGCCGATCAAGTTCATCCCTTTATCCCTTCATGGCAGCTGTTTAGCAGATAACCCTATAGCAGAAGGACACTTTCAGCAGGACAATACACCACACACCATGGTTGTATAGTCAAGGATTGGTTCCAGGAGCATGACAAAGAGTTGTCATTGCTTCACTGGCCTTCACAGTGCCGAGATCTTAATCCTATAGAGCAACTCTGAGACAAAGTAGCACGAGCTATTCAGAGCATGTCATTACCTGCATCTGATTGCACTAACTGTGAAAAGCAGTCCTGTCTATAGGGGTTAATATTCCTGCAGAACGTTTTCAGCACCTAGTGGAATCTATGCCACAATAAACTGCTGTGGTTGTGAAGTCCAAATCTACCATATGTGTTCTCCGATGGATTGCTGAACTATTTCCTTTAGCTTGTTGAGCTGTGAAGCAATGTAGCAATGGTATAAAAACATTCATATATTGAGTATATTAGAGTAGCAATCATAGGCCTGTCTGTTTATCTGGATGTCTGTTTGAACATAGCAAACCATTGTACCAGGATTGAAATACATTAAATTAGCAACTACAATGTCAAGCTTAGATTAAAATACTGGAAAAACTAATCTTATGAGCGTTGCTAGTCTCCTTTAAAATGTAGAGTGCAAAACAGGAGATGGAGCGTGAAATGTGGCAATCTATAATAAAAGAAATGAAACTATTGATCAGAAAGCAAAGTGTCTTGATTAAATCCTAAAGCTAGCGAGCTGAAATACATGCACAGGCCTTATTCATTTAAAATGAACACAAAATCAATAGCTATTTCAACCAAACACATGTTAATGTATTTTCTAACATGTCATATCTTAGTAGTTTGATGGGGTTTTTTTTCTCGTCTCCTTACTAACTCTGTCCTACTGGCTGCTGTGATTACCCCTTTATTAACTTCAACTTAAAAGGAATTGTGTAACTCTGTGGTTCTCAACCTTTTTATCAACTTCATATAACAGAGGCCACAAGCTGGTCTCTCCGTCTGTACACATGCATTAAAGCATAGTTATAACAGGTCTAAAGTAGCAGTGCTACCCACTCACAAATGTCTCACAGGCTAAAGAATGAGAGTTACAAATGTGTTGGGCTGCTTGAAGAAAAATCCTTTATTTTTAAGCTTCCCTTGGAGTTCAATAAAACATTCTGACATGTATGCACCTCTTAACGTCCACAATTCATTCTGGGAAATTCCACTTTGTGATCTGGATGTTGTCTGAACACCATATTACACACGCTGGCCACTTTATTAGGTTCTCCTCCTTGTTCCTACACTCTTTGTCCATTTTATCAGTTCTACTTTCGATAAAGATATATGTTGTAGTTCTACAATTACAGACTGTAGTCCATCTGTTTTTCTACAGACTTTGTTGGTCCCCGTCTGATGTGGTGGTGTTGTGTTAGTGTGTGTTGGGCTGGTGGGAGTGGATCAGACGCAGCAGTGCTGCTGGAGTTTTTAAGCATTTTGTTCACAAATGTCCACTTTATTAGACACAGTCACTATATCTCTCCACCTTGTAGATGTAAAGTCAGAGACAGTAGCTAATCTGTTGTTGCATCTATTTTTCATCATACAAGAATAAAAAGAAGACAATGGAACTAATGAAACGTGGTCATTGATTGGATACTGAACAAGAAGAGCTGTAATTTGTTTTTCCCTGTTAGCCAATCAGAGTGCAGATTTTATTTAGGCATGTAGAGAAAGGACTGATTTATTCTGTTTGAATAGATTGTTGATATTCAATAACGATAGTCAGTTTTTAATTAAGATTACCACAGACAGACGCAGACATAAGTCCACCTTGCTCTAAGACCAAGACGACTGAGTCCAAATGAATTCGAGATTAAGACAAGACAGAGACCTCTTTCTATGGTCTTGAGACTGGACTCGAGTACTACGACACTAGTGTTTAGTATGTGTTTTATGGTATGTCTGCTTGTTTCACATCCAGGCCTGTAGTCCTCAATGTGTCTTCATTTTGGCAGCCATGAATACCTTGTGACACCGATCCCACACATCAAGACACACATCAAGTTTTGAAAAAGTGTATATTAATGCAGTCCTTTACACGAGTCCGAAACTGTCAAACTGCGACACTGCGTAAAATTTTTACTTGGAGTCTGTTCTAATTTCTGCATTGTTCAGATGCGTTAAAATCAGGCTGACCAATCAGAACTCGGTTGTCAGGCAGAACAGCTCATCCTGCTAGCAGCAGAGCACAAGAGCTTATATGACAAGCAACACACTGACTATAAAATCATGGATATTAAAGAAAATATCTGTCAGAATATAGCTGAAAGGCTGGGGAATGATGGTGATAAACCTCACAGTGACTGTATGGAATCGTTCTCTTGTTTATTTAAGTGCATTCTAATCTGTTCATGCCCACAAAACAAACTATAGCTTCCTGCACTAATGTTTGCTTGTGTCTTTGTTTTTTTTTTTAAGTTGATGATGTGACGAAGACCAGTTAAAATCTCCGTGACACATTAAGAGAATTGAAATTAAAGAAAGCCAACGCGAACAGGGAGTTTTCAGAGTGTTTCGACAAAAATATGCATTGGACTTGGTGTGAAGGAACCACTACGTTAACAATTGCATTTGCGTAAAAATCGTACTAAGTGTGAAAACGCCTTAAGATATATAAATAAGAGCTGATGACGAGAAAACAGAGCTATGAGGAGAGAGGCTAACTTGCTGAAGTCAGATAGGCTTGTGTTAATCGTGCACACACATCTTCTAATGGGAGAAAAATGTTATCAAATAAAACATAAGGTAAAACTTGGCTGTCAGGCATAAGTGGATTATGCTTTACATTTATTCATGAAGGCTACAGCACACAGCTTACTTACTGAGTACAGCATCATGAAATAAACGAGTCACTGCACACTGCCACATGGTTTCTCAGATTCCACATAGAGCTTCTCGCTGGGAGGGCACGTTTCATGACCTCGACATAAAAGATACCCAAACTGTAATGCCACATGCATGCCAACGTCTAGTGACAGGTTTGTGGAGTAACCCCTATGCGGATATCAGAGCACCTTGACAAGCTTTGCTATCACACTGACAGAGCTCTTAGCCTCAGGGTGTTTTCTTACTGATACACTGTCGAAAAGCCCTCCAACTGTCCACAGTGACAGCTTTGCAAACAAAAGCTCTATTTCAAGATTTTCAGTGGTGTCACTCTTCCGCTTTGTGTCATTATTAAGGTATCACAGGAAACTAATGACTCTCGGTCATGTTCATTATCAAGGATGAGAATGAGCTTCTATGCCATTTGAGTAGTTTGTTGATGCTCTTCTTGCTGACTGTTGACCACCTTTGATGTGTAGAGCCCGCTGTTGCTTAATCTCTTTAATTTGCCCTCCGTTGCAGAGAGCCGAGTTCCTGCTGCATCGCTATTGCGCTGCAGTGGGAGAGGATGAGGGAGGGCAGGAGTTGGAAGGGGGTTTAGTTGATTACAGAGTTCTCAGGAGTAATTAGCCATATAAATTATGTGCATGGAAAGTGAGTTTGCTCCATTTTCACATTGATTAACATGCTATTAATGGCTATGCTAATATGACTGACCATTTGAGAGGACTGGAGAAAATAAACATCTGTGAGTTAATTAATACCTTTGGCGTTATCACATCCAATCGTCACATTGCTGGGAATGGGAGGAAATGTTAATAGAATGCACACTGGAGGAGTTTCAGCCCTATGTGACTTGTACTAAATTCAGATCTCCTGGACTGAGCTGAGAAACTATGGTGCTTGACACGGCTGCTGGAATAGAGGACAGAGAAGAGTGCTGACCCTGTCAGAGCCGTTTTATATAACTGAAGTCTGATATTTTATATTATAATGTAGTAAATCTTAAATACTTGCACCGCTCTAATAATACTTACCTGGATACTTACTTATACCACCCTCTAGTGTGCATAACGGTCATTGCACATAGATGGGTATATTACATATGATGGATATATGACAGTGGCGTACCGATCACTTTATTTGTTTCTACACTCCTTGTTCATTTTATCACTTCAACTTACAGTGTAGATGCACTTTAGTTCTATAATTACAGACTGTAGTCCATCTGTTTCTTTACATACTTTTAGTTCCCTGTTCTCTAACGATCAGGACCCTCACAGATCAGGTACTATTTAGGTGGTGGATCATTTGCAGCACTGCACTGACACTGATGTGCTGGTGTTGTGTTACTATGTGTTTTGGTGGTTCGACTGGGTCAGACACAACAGTGCAGCTGAAATTTGTAAACACTGTGTTTACTCACTGTGCACTCTGTTAGTCACATCTACCTTGTTGCTCCACCTTGTAGCTGTAAAGTCAGAGACAGTAGCTCATCTGTTGTTGTGCAGATTGTGTTAGTCATCCTCCAGTCCTTCATCAGTGCTCACAGAGCACTGCCTACAGGATGCTGGTGACTGGTCATTCTTGGTACACATAAACCACAGTAATTGTTTTGGTCTAGGGCTTTGGTTTCATGTCTAGATTCTATAAAGCTAGACTCTTCTGGAGCTGAAATTACTGCTAGTTTTATTGTTTTTGTCCCAAATAAACCAACATTTACCACATTACATTGTGAAAAGCCTCTGGAGAGAGAGAAAGGCTTGTGTGTGCTGTGTGTAGACCGAGAAAGAGAGCAGGGACAGGAGTGGGGAGGGTATCAAGTTACAGTCAACCACAGTTATGCTGACAATCAACTGTTCTCTGTGGAAATGTTCAGCTGGTAATAGCGCAACAGATCAGACAATCTAAATAATAATCTGCTTTTTCTTGCAGTTTCAATTGAATTCAAGTATTATAAACCTAATTATGACTATCCACGTCTATCTGAATAATAAAACACAATTCAAATAGTAGTCTTATTGTCCCTGAACAAACTAGTATGAGGATTGCCTTGTTGGCTTTCAAAGAAATTTAGCAATCAGCATGGAATCAAAAGGAATGAAAGTGGCTTGTAAACAATCTTTTGTATTAATCATGGATTTCTTCACAGTACTAAGCCATACATTGACTTACAATCAAAATTCTTGTATTTATTAGCAAGTATTTTTATTTTTGTAACATAAATGGTTGGTACATGCAAACATTTTGTTAGCAATTATGTATTATAATAAACATAGTAAATGCCTCATGTCTCATGTAAATACTTTGTAATCATAAAACATTACAAAAATTACAGAAAACGTAGTGTCGTGGGGTTCTTAGAATTACCTAACATAGTCATTGTAAGATTAAGTTATTATGTAGTTATGCATGGATGGCCTAATATAAACTTTTTTCTGCTTTAGGGCCTGACTCATCATGCTTACCACACAGTTTCAATCTCCATACTGGAAGTCTTTGGCTATATTAATATTGAACACATATTAAGCATAATGAACACATACATGTAGTAAGATTTGTATTATTAAGGGTTCAAAGTGTTAAAAACACATTAACTGGCTACACAGATACATCAGCATCAAATAAATCTAGCAAGACCTCTATAAAATCTGCATCGTCCACAGTATCTTCAGCACATGTGAATCAAAAGTAGAGAGGACTGCTCTGATGGCATGTGAGCAAAGAAGAAAACATTTAACATTTAACTTGGAAGCAGGTATTGCTGTTTCACCACAAGCAAATATTTAAATGTATGAACAATATGAACTGCCTTCACAGTTACTCTCAGTGCAAACGGTACAAATTGATGGTAAGAACAAATATTATGTGGAGAGTGAAAAACAAGCCAGAGAACCAACCTAGCCAACACAGACACCTAGTGAGCTAGGGCAGACCACAATTGAAGATTATGTACCTATTGCTGCCTGTCTCTGGCCTTAAGGCCTGTCTCTGCTTCTCAGCTTCAGTCAAAGTCTTGGAGTAAATGGACAAAACAATGGACTGAGAATCAGCAACACAGCTAATTTCACACTCACACTTAGGGAGTATTTCCTTGTCACTGTCGCCCTAGGCTTGCTCAATTTGGGAATGGACGTAGTTATTAGGAGATAATGCTCCATTGTAAAAAGCACTATATAAATAGATCTGACTTGGCTTGACTTGACTAATTTGTATTGTCTTTTAATGAAAATGATGTAGGCAACTTATCATGTAGAACTCATTTTAGCACAATAAAATATGACCCTGCTATCATCTAAGGACATTCCAGTAGTATTTGATGGAAAAAAATCTGCCCGTCCATCATTTATGAGATTCTATGCGTATTGTATTGAAGACAGACTCAAGAGCAGTCGAGATAGATTATACACTGTAGCTGTCTAAAGAAGGTCCAATATGTACAGAACTCAGTGGCAAGAGTTCTTACACACACCAGACCTTGGGAACACATCACTCCTAAGTTAAAAGATCTTTACTGGCTCCTGGTTCAATACTGTATACAGTATATAATTCTACTACTGGTTTTTAAATCCTTACACAGTTTGGCACCTGATTACATGTCTGCTTTGGTGTCGAGGTAATGTCCATCACGTTCGTTCCGGTCTATTGACTCATCTGTTCTCTATTCCTTCCGCCAAATTATGGCTGCATGGTGAGCTTTCAGTGTTGTTGTGCCAAATTTATGGAACTCCATCCCCCTGTATCTCTGTATTTGTTCGTCGATATCAACTTTTAAGAGGGATTTAAAGACCCTTAAAGATTGCTCTTCTGAATTTGTAGTTTTAACTTTGTATTTTTGTTTTATTGTATTGATCTTAATGTTCTTATTGGGTTTGCCTCACTGTTTGTTAGTTTTTAGTGTTTGTGTATGTCCTCACAATTTTTCTATCACTATATGATTGCTATTGTTCTTATAATTGTAAAGTGTCCTTCAGTGTGACATTGAAAGGCGCTTATAAATTAAATCTTATTATTATTATAATTTTTAGAGCAGTATACTTCTGGGCATGTTAGTGAATAGCCTGCATATGGACCCAAGGACAGGCTATTCAAAGGCAAAAAAAAAACTGCTAAAAAGAAATTTATTGATGATATCCAAGTCTCAGATGGCAATATGGTTAAGACCCCAAACTGGCCAGATCAAAGTCAATCATTACAGGCTTATGTACGTTTGTTAAAAAGCTGCTGCAGTGTTATGCAACATTTAAATGCCATGGAGGACCTCGATAATCCATCAAATCTAAAATGAATTCCTTAAAGCTGCCTTATATATTCTGACAGACCTGGAGAGCAGTAGCATATGAAATCCTGGAAAGAAACAGGGTTAGAACTGGATTCGCAGATCTCGTGATATTTCTCGAAAAGCCATCAAAAATGTTCTCAAATCCTATGTTTGGTGACATACAAGAAAATACCATTAACAGAAGATTCCAAAGGCCCAAAGCAGTGAATACTAAACATCAAGCAGTAGCTCATTTAAAATACAGCAGAAGCAGTTATGCTTCTTGAAAGCATCTACATCTAAGGAATGAGAAATTCCAGTCTACCTGATGCCTGCACAGTTTCATGTCTGTTCTGTGAATCATTCACTTACTAGTTGTCAACCAAATCAAAGCTCAGCAACTTAAAGTTAAGATGGAATTTTTGAAGTCATGCGTTATGTTTTAGATGTCTAAAGAAAGGGCAGTTGAGTAAAAATTGCAGATAAAGAATGCTCTGCCAAATATGTGAATAAACATGCCTGTCTCTTCTGCACTTCTGACAAGACGGGGCCAGAAAAATAATCCTCGAGAAATTCCTCCATCTACTTCAAAGAAAACTGTTTTTTGAGATAACAAGTATACATCTGTCAGCAATACGCTTGAATCTCTGGGGCTTGATAAATGTCATGGGGCTGGCACAAAATATACATTAGCCATTGTTTCAGTTCCATTTAGGCTGGATAAAGGTAACAATTTTATTAACACCTATGGCTTTCTAGGTCCATGCAGATCATCCACCTTCTGCACAAACAGTATTATATAGAACTGCATTCAAAGGGCAGATGAAATAACATACTACTGAGAACTATTCCTCATGAAACAGCTGTGTCTTCACATGAAGTGTCAGACCTGGCATTTGGAAATATTGAAGGTAATTGATTTATTGCATAAGGTATATACACAAAAAGGTATCCCTGTGTCCGAAGAGAACATACCCAACAAATTAAAAATATAACACTATCTTAAGGATGTATGCCAGAGATTGATGCCAATGTGTAACTTCTGATTGGGGTTAGTTCTCCAAAGGTTATTGGAGCCCTTGCAAATCATAAAAAGTGAAAATGAGGGTTCTTCTGCAGTGGATGGTGCCAGGGTGCCAGCAGTATCCACAGGCACCAACAAAGGGTGATAAAGGCACAGTCTGCACAGTCTACAAAGGCGGCAACCCTGTGAACTGAATTTCCCAGATACCACAGCATGGTCATAGGGTGTTGACGCCTACAGCGCTCTCAGCCTGTGCTTGGTCTTAATGAGCTACACTGGCTGACACATTATTTAAATTGGCCAAGAACCTCTTTGTATGAGATGCTGCCAGTAAATGGTTTGATTGTGAGACTGTGAAAAAGTGCGTGTGTGTGTGTGTGTGTGTGTGTTGATGTAGGGAAGTTATAAGAAGAGAGAATATTTCAGAGAAAATATAAAAGGTAAAGGAATTAAAGTAAGACACACTAAATTGATAGAGGGAGTTTGGAAGCAAAGAGAATTAAAGATTTAATGTCAACTAATTTCATTTAGGGGGATTGGAAATGATCCCAGCCTTAGTTTCATTATCCTTGATTTTGACAAAGAGAAGTTGAGGAAGCCATTTTGAGTTCATGTTGCTGGCAGATGCCATTTTGTGTCAGTTCTTTGTTTGAAGAAATGTACGTAGAAAAGTAAAATAAGAACAACTACAAACCTGAAAGTATAAAGAAAGTCATTTTCATTTGCTTTATCCTTTCGAAAAGGTGAATATGTCCAATAGTCAACAAATGGCTGTACAACCTCCAATTAGCCTTGTTAGGAAATTCAGAAAAGAAAACCTACCTTGAAGAATATACACACCTCATGACAAATATTATTTCTGCACTTTTTTCTGCACAACACATTTTTCAAGAGCTTTGTGGAATAAAATGTGGATGGAATGAGCCTATTGGCTGGAATGATACTGAAACCATGAATTTCTGACCTCAGTGAATTATCCAATCTGCATGTTCACAGATGCATGAATCCTGACGGGTTCAGTCAGATTAAGTCTATTCAACTCCAGTTTCTCTGAGGCCAGTGAGAAAGACTGTGGCACTGCCAGATACGTGAGATCTGTCGACACAGAAAACAAAGTTCACTTTGGCAAAGGCAAGACTGAGTCCTCTAAAGCAACAGTAAAAGTAACAGCCCCTAGACTAGAACAGCCACCACCCTTGCATCATGCATAGACAGAATGTTAATGGGTGAGCTTCAAATAATATGAACGATTCAAATGAATCAGTATTCTGGCCAGACAGCATAACAGTACTGAAATTCATCAACAATGACACCAGTGAGTTCAAAAATGTTGCCAACAGAACTTCTGTCATCCATGGCGTAACCAAACCATCATAATGGAAATATTTCAGTTCAAACGAGAACCCAACAGGGGTCTAAACGCAAAAAATTCGATGAATACCAAACAGTGGCACTATAGACCTGACTTTCTGTGGAGGAAAGGTACTGGCCTGTACTAAGCATAGATTCACACTCTGTTGATCATGATCATCCAGAAATAAAAAGGATGTTCACACCTACACAGCAAAAATAGAACATGAACACTTAAACAAACTAATAAGGTTACTTCTGGCTGAAGCAAACCAAAAAGAACTGTAGTGTGGACTGAAAAACATCTTAATGACTGAATGCATCAAAAGGAATCCTGCTACCATGAAATTTATGGAAAAGATCCCACCCAGAAATCTGTCTGTTGCAGAACCGAGGAGAGCTGAAACAGAAATCATGCTTTGTGCACTGTCAGTATTTCAAAGAAGACAGCAGTGCTGCACAGTGGCAAGCTCAATGTGAAATGCTGCTGCCCAAAGTTAAAGCCTATCTTCTAGGATGGAATCCTGAGAGCTGGAGGAAGGCTTGAAAGGTTTAACATGCTGGTAGACATAAACCATCCTATTGTAATTCCTAAGCTATCTCATGTTGCAAAATTGATTCTGATAAATACTCTGGAAGCAAGTTGAGAGAATGTTCCTGGAAATTTCTACAGCTGTAAATAGTGCCAAGAACTGATACAATCACACCCTTCACCCATTTGGGTACTGGCCATTTTGGCTTTACCAAAGGAAAATTGGCTGTGCAATGGCGAAAAGATATGGAGTCATATTTACGTGCCTGGTATTAAGAGCTGCACATCTGGAAATTGGCAATTTATAGAATCCCTTTAATACAATCTCCTTAATGCTATTTTTTCTAGAAGTAATAATAACCAAGGTATTAACTTCAATGGAGCACAAAAAAAACAGGAAAAAATAGATGAAGAAAAAAATGATTGTAGTTTTAACGATGTGTGAGCTGTCATTATAGAGTACGTCACTCGTTTTGCATAAAAACAGTCAAAAACACATTATTCGTATTCACTGCGTCATATAGCCAGGTACGATAAACTACTGCACATGTGCACTGTGTAGCTTGCTAGTGCCATAAATTAAGTTAGCATTCTACCTAAAAGTGTATGAATGAAGTTAAAAATGAGTGAACAAACAGCTCCAGGAGACAAAATACACACCACCTGCCTTAAGGTTATAAGGTTAATCCTCACTCAGGTGATTTGGCTTTGAATAGATGGATGTTGCTGAAAAGACAGCAATCTGCAAACTGTCTGAAATTGGTTGCCATTAAAGACAACTCAACAACTAACTAATTGTAAAGATATATACTGTAGGCTTCATACATTAGGCAATTGTTATTGATAATTGAAGTGAAATGGGCAATTGAATTGGAAATAAAGGCTAACAAAGAAAATTACAGTACTGTGCAAAAGTCATAGGCCACCATTTGATTTGTTGTTTTAGCATTGGTATAATGACAATATATAACACTGACCCAAAAACTTCAAATTTTGATTTGGTACTCCCATAATCCTCTTCCCACTGTTCTTCATTCCAATCCTTGTGAACTTCCCTTCCAAAAAGATCATTCCAGATTAAGATTCTTCAGACTGGATAAAGCTCAGTTTGGCATCCCAATGAAGCTACCAGATGCTTTTGCTCAAGTGTAAGTGGAGGACACACTAAATACTGTCACTATAGCTTATAGAAGCTGCTTTTCTGATTGAAGCTGATTTTTTTTTTCAGTTTTTAATATGGCATACATATTTTCTGGTTGTATTTTAATAAATAAACTAAGAAATAATTAGATATATATATAGCTAGTATATAATTGCGTAAACAATTGTGTATCTGATCCAATGGTGACCTAAGACTTTTGCACAGTACTGTATCTCTGACTTTAGTGGCAATGGCATATGTTCCAGTCAAGGTGTGTGTTGTAGTGATTAAGTCACTGGACTGGTGAAATATAGTATCGACAAAATATTGTAAATAAAAAAATACACATCTTCCCTTAAGCCACCTACAACAATGCCATATTACTTGCACTGAACTTTATCGTTGTCTTTGCACGACATATTTTCAGTCTGTATAGCTATTTACAGCCGAATATGCTAGTGAAAATGAATACTTTCTGTGTTGGATAGCATGTTTTCTTTCTTTCAAGTGAATTATTTAACTGTTGGCTTTGATAAATCACAGGCCTGCCAATCAGGCTGTCCATTGTCTTTATAACTCCAACAGCATAATAATTTTCCTCCTTCCTTCTCAAAGAAAAATTGAATGAATAATTAAAGATAATGAACGCTTTCCCTCTTGTTGTTCTGGTTATGGAGGGAGCGTTCTGGTTTGGAGGCATAAAGGAAATACTGCATGTTGTGACGCTGAGAGAATATTAAAGCTTTGCATTAATCAATGCCCTTCCTGATTGCAGATTTGCCATAACAGACTCTTTCCTCAAAATGGCTTCTCCTGAAAAGACCTTTGACCATTAATTATACCAGCTCGTGTGTTTGCTCGAATTGTGTATCGTCTTAGCAGCCGGGAACAAAGTGTCACTACAAAAGAAAGAGCAAGGTGAAAGATTTGTGGAGCTTTATTAAATGATTTAATCTGACTCATTTCAGCACTAGGGTTAAGCCTGTGTGCAATTCACACAGGCTTAGCAAGGACGTTTTCAAGCATGTTCGTTTTGGTCTGAACTCTTTCATGGAAAAAAATCAGCTCATGTCATTGTGGAAGCAAAATAATAGTAACACGTGGTAAAGTATTTTTACTAGTCTTCAGTTTTCCTTCTTTCAAAGTCTAATGCTTTGTTTTTAGATCGGCAATTTTATGCTTTCATTATCAGCCACTCTCCTCTGGCTCTCATTGACTTTTGGGGCCCACTGCCTGATGCTTTATTTCTCCCTTTACTCTGCCTGTTCTGCCTATTAAACCTGTATGGATACTGAAAACAACTAACCAATTATTCCATTTGTGCTTTTGCTTAATTGCCTGTAACAACCGAATGTAGAAAGAAGGTTTTACAATAACTTGGAGACCCATATCACAACTTCTTACAGCTGCTTAAACACAAATATACGCAAGTTTGTGGATTTAATGAATTTACCAATCAACACTGCGGATCCACAAGCAGAGGCAGGAGTTTATGAGCGTAAATACATCATTCCACAAATCCGTGGTTACCAGGTTCGCTTATTATATGCGACTTTGGGTTTATTTTCAATAAAGTTGCTTATAAATATACTGCTCAAAAAAATAAAGGGAACACTTGGAGTTATATTGTGTTGTTTGTTCCCTTTATTTTTTTGAGCAATATATTTGTAATTGCCAGTTGCAGTTTTTTGGGGCTTGTTTCTGAAGTGTAGTTCTGTCTCTCATATTCCTGCAAATTGGTTTTGTTGAACCTCTAATGTTAAAAGGCAATTATACATTATTATTTTTTAAACTGATCAAGTGATTACTCTCTCATTGTAGTAGGTTTTTTGTGTGCCTGCCAATTCAGGCTTGTTTTGGGGACCACTGCCTTATGCATTATTTCCCCCTTACTCTGCCTGTTCTGCTTATTAAATCTGTGTGAATACTGAAAACAGCTATGAATTATCTATCCATTATCCGATTGATCCTTTTGCTTAATTGCCTGTAACAACCGATTGTAGAATAATTGGGAGTCTCATATTACAACCTCTTACAACTGCTTAAACTCCAATATACAGTGGTGCTTAAGTTTGTGAAAGTTGTGTGAATTGTCGATATTTCTGCAAGTCCTAAAAGTAGATAAAGAGAACCCAGTTAAACAAATGAGACAAAAATATTATACCAGAGCTCTACAGGGGGTTTCGGTCGCAATGCTTGGGTTACTTTAGTCTCTATCCCCCCAGCTCTGAATATGCTGGGCTATCACTAATTGTCTCATGCTGCTCAGGCAGGGACCAAGAGGTGGGCACAGGTTTAAACTGGGACTTGTGACCAGTTCTTGGATGTGCTTGGGGCAGTTTTTGGTCCTCCTGACATTAGTGAGCCAGTCATCTCCGTATCACTGTTCAGCGTGTCTACGCCAAGGGCTCAGCTCACCAGCCTTCAGCTGGTACCTCAGTTCGTCCGCCATTTGCTCGATCCTCTGCTCGCCGGCTGTCGGAGGGGTCCAGTTATAGCTAGGGCCAAGCTTGATGTCGTATTTGCTATACCAGAGTCCGCTCTGGGGTCGCCCGTCCCAGAGTCCATTCAGGGGTCACCCGTCCCAAAATCCGTCCAGGGCTCATTCTTTTCCAAGACCTGGGTTCTCAAAAACTGGATTCTCTTTATCTACTTTTAAGACTTGTGTGAAAATCTGATGATGTTTTAGGTCATCTTTATGCAGAAATATCAAAAATTCTAAAGAGTTCTCAAACTTTCAAGCACCACTGTATGCAAGTTTGTGGATTTAATGAATTTATACAGTATAGTGAATAACCTTCATGTTAATAGTTTAAAAAAATACACATATAAGTAAGTGCTGTTTAACAACCGTCCGTTCACTTTAATGACAATGTTCTTAACATTTACAAAAAGTTATAAAGGAAATGTCTTTTAACTCAGGATGCTGCGGCTATAAACAGCCAAATAACATCGTGCATCGTGTGTGTCTGTGTGTGTCTGTGTGTGTGTGTGTGTGTGTGTGTGTGTGTGTGTGTGTGTTTGCTTGTTCATTAGCTCACATTTGGACTACAGACTGTTCTAACTCGGTTGATGTGTTTAGATACTTATTTGTGTACGTTACTTGTGTTTGTGTGTATGATTTCCCACTACTTATTTGTAAGAAGCTGTAAATGTTGTTTGTTTAAGTGTATGCACCTGTCCTATTGTAAGTAGTACTTCTTTGTTTGTTCCCCCACTACCTGTATATTCTTTCTCAACTATATAAGCTGGTTCCCTTTCACTCGGTGAGTCTCTGTTTCATCTGGCTGATCTTCCAGCCAGTGTTGCTCGTAGTACTGCATGTTGTGAAGCTGAAAGAATATTAAAGCTTTGTATTCATAAGCACCCTTCTTCTTCTATTTGCAGATTTGCCATAACATGCTCATTCCTTAAAAGGGCTTCTCCTGAACAGACCTACCTCCTTTTTTCATATCCTATTTTGCCTCTGACAGCATCTTCATCCCACCCTTTGTTCAGACACAGCAAAAACATCTCTGTGTGCCTAATGGCTAATAATGTGCATATAATCCAAGCCCTTCCATACCATTTTATTTTGAGCTTTTATTCCCTCATCTCTCTCTGGACCACTAAAATGTCATGATTACCATTCATATTCTGTTACTGTTTGGGCTGCCAATACTTTCCATTCTCTCCATAGAACAGTGACTTCAGATTCTGGATGCTAAAGATAAAATAATAAAAGACTGTTCTGCATGTCCAAGTGTAGAAAAGAAGGAATGGGTAGAACATGGGAGGAGTTTGGTGAGGCCATGGAAAAAGACTTTGGGTTGCCTCATGCATGTATGAATGTAGGGAGAGTTGTGCGCACACAAATACCATTAAGTCAAAGTCATTGAAGGTGGGTGTCTCCACTCATGGCCAGTATATCAAGGGTTAGGAATGGGGTCACTTACAGAGGACTAGAGGTAACATCTCTGGTATTTAGTGACAATGTTGTCCTTTTAGCCCCAACCTAGGTGCCAAAATTTTACTTAAGTACAAGTAAATTTACCGGTCTAACAAATTACTCAAGTAAAAGTTAAAAGTAGCTCATATCAAATTTACTCTGAGTAAAAGTTACTTTGTTACTTTTTTTAACAGTGGGAGGTTGGGCTCTCCTGTGTAGTGCAAAAAGGACAAGGGGATAGAATAGGAGGAAGGGGAATAGTTGTTTTTAATTACAACACCTTTACAAATTAAAGTGCAATATAACATAAAATACAAAATAAAACGTCGACAAACAACATCTAAAAAATTTAGGAGGTGTAATGCTTCAATTTAGTGCAGACCATCCCATAAAACATTTTCAAGCAGTACAACCACTGAAGGTCTTTAATAAAGCATAATAAAGCTTTTGCATTTCTAACACTTGAAGGCAAAGTGGTCCTTTAAATATGGCCAAGAGTTCACTTTATTTCCTCTGAGTTCAACTTCAGCAGAATTTGGCAGGGCTTCACTGTCGGTTCGGTCTGCACCACTGGTGTCTGACTTGCCTGTCTCAGTCTTTATTTTCTGATTTCAGTGCCAGTTTGTTCACTGGAGTCATCTCCAGGGCAATTATTAACATTGTTATAAAAAGTACAAGTATACTAAAAAACTACTCAATTATAGTAATGCAAATAAATGCAGTTAGTTACTTTCAACCTCTGGTGATCGTACTACATGCATGCTGTGCCGAAGTCTAGTTGAACCTCTCTTTGGAGGTCAAACATGCTCTGGCATGGTACAGACCGACTATTGTGAGCACACCCTAACAATCCCCTAGGAAGAGCTAGAATCTGTGACCAGGACAGAGAAGTCTGGACTGACCTCCTCAGCCTGTAGCCACCCTCACCAGCAAAAGTGGATGGAGACTGAGACTGTTCTGTAGTACCACAATTTAAAGCATATTCTGTATGTTCAGGCCAGTATATATCAACCCATAAAGTCAGGTTGATGTTTGACATTTCCCAAGCAATTAAACAGAAAGGGAAAGGTCAGTTAGAAGGGCACGAGGGCTATTTACACCTGGTTGTTTCATGCTGCCTGAGTCTCAAGATGATACCGCGTTATTACTTACAGTTGAACTCTGTGATCTGAATACTCAACTAAAACCTGTTGTATTTTTATAACTGTACTGAAATTATTTTATTTATATTGCCCTTCAGTGGTTAGCACTTTTAATGTTCTCCTAATATCTGCACAGGTTTCCTCCAGATACTCTGGTTTCCTTGCAAAGATGTGTTTTAGGTCAGTTGGTGTCTCTAAAGTGTCCCAGAGTGAGTGAGTGTTTATTTGTGCCCTGCAATGGACTCTGTCTGTAGTTGATTCTTGCCTTGTGCGCTGTGCTGCAGGTTAGACCCCAGCTCCCAGTGACTCCAAGCTCAAGGATGCTTTGCAAATGTTAGGAACAGACATTTGGCCAAGACAGCAAGTAATTACAATTACCAACAATAGGAGGGAGTCAGAAAGGGACTCTGGTGGCCTAGCGGGTAAGGTACTGGGTTCAAATCCCAACTCTGTCAGGCTGCCACTGTTGGCTCCTTGAGCAAGGCCCTGAAACCACAATGTCTTGGATTGTAAGATTGTATCAATTGTAAGTCGTGCTGGATAAGGGCGTTTGCTAAGTGGCATTGACCACAGCAGAATTAGGTCTGAACCAAATGGTAGGAGTTTAGCTGTAATTTAAAGACTGACTGCTGAGATGTTATGAAGGGGTTTGTGGGAGTGAGTTCCAGAGTTTGGGATCCAAAAACCCAATGACAAGAACTGAAATTAGATTAAACACCATGGCTTCAAGCTCTAAGGGTACAACCCGCAGTAGAAATTAAGTAATTCAGACAAGTAAAGAGAAGCGATATTATGAACTACATTTACAGCATTTAGCAGACGCCCTTATCCAGAGCGACTTACAATTGATAGTCTTACAATCCAAGCAATTGTGGGTTAAGGGTCTTGCTCAAGGAGCCAACAGTGGCAGGTTGGCAGAGGTGGGATTTGAACCCTGGACCTTCTGGTTCATAGTCCAGTACCTTACCCGCTAGGCTACCACCGTCCCTATGAAGGGCTCTATAGGTGAGAAGAAGTATTTTATATTAAATGCGCACCATGGATGGGGTGAAATCGGCATCTCATGGTTTTTGTTTGTCTGATTTATTAACGTTGCAGGTCATATATAAAGCATACTCTAACGTAGAAATCAGTTTAGGAAATCCGACAAAGAGAGCTGGATTTTAGCTCAACACAATCGTGTAACATGGTTGCCAGGTCTCCTTTTTCCTAAAGACTCCGTTACCTTTGAGTTTAGTTTCCATAGACTTGGTTGATTTTTTATTTTTATTTTTTTACTAGTTGGAATTAAAGGTAGCACCCTCTTAACAGCCATCGAACACTTTTGTCGAGACTCTGAAACGCAGTATATTCTCAAGAAAATAAAGAATTTGAAGACATTATTGTGAGATTATTGGCTGATGGGAATAAGAAATCTGATAACTACCTTAGTCATTAAACCCGGAGGTTTCCACATTATCCGATTTACTCATTAGTCATTACACAGTTACTCCATTAGCTAAGAGGTTTCTATCAACATGCAAGCTCGAGCCCTTTCTGTTTACTTGTCAGAGGTATATTTAAATGTGCAAGCGTTAGCCTTTGTACAGACTTGTCAGAGGTCTTTTTAAACATGTCTAACGTGCAGAATTTTCTGACGATAAGTGCTCTAACAGTCACAAAAAGTGGGCAACCTTTCTCTTCTAGAGCTACTGAGAATTTAAAGAACAACATCAATATTAAATAAAGCATAATGAGTAAAAAATGCAAAGAATAAAAGTTTCAGGCAGCATAGTGTACATAGTGGAACTGCACAAGTTATATGTATAATGCATTCCTTTTTATACCCCCAAGCTCCTTGGAAATGTATTGAGGTCAGAATGTCAGATGGGAGAGACACTATGCAGTTAAGGGCAAGATGGACCCCCGACTGGATAGTTTCACCCTGAGGCGTTATGCACTAATGTGATTTCTGGGTGAGACAGTGGCAACAGTTCATCAGTGTAGACATCACAACTCCAGTACAGGAGTGCTTGAAAGCTTGTCAATCCTTTTTCTATATATCTGCGTAAATATGGCCTTAAACATCATGAAATTTTCACAAAAGTCTTAAAAGTAGAGAACCCAGTTAAACAACTAAGACAGAAATGTTATACTGGTCATTTATTTATTGAGGAAAATGATTCAGCATTTCATATCTGTGAGCGCAAAGTATGTGAAACTTGGCTTTCAGAATCTGGCATGACCCCCTTGTTTAGCTAATCAGTCCTGCACATTGACTTGGAGCAATTTTAGCCCATTATGCCACATAGGGAATAGCTTCAACTTTGGGATTTTTCACATTAACTTCTTTATGCATTTGTATTGGATTAAGGTCAGGACTTTGGCCATTCCAAAACATTAACTGAGATTCAGTTCAGGGACAGATATGACACTGTCCTTTAATACTTTGCTGGTATAATTCAGAATTAATTGTTGTCCTGGCTCAGATGCAGCAAACCTGGCAAAAACCCTGACATTTATGCTGGAATGCAGTGTATTACATTCTCCAATCATCACACTTCCGTAATCCAAAATGTTTACAGCATTCTGGATTGTCCATATGAGACGTGATGGGCAGTTATGTTCTTTCTGGAGAGCAATGCCTTTCTCCTTGCAATCCTACCATGCATCATTGGTGTCAGTTCTCTCCTAATGGATTTGTGAACATTAAATTTAGACCATGTGAGAGAATCCTTGAGTTGCTTAGAAGTTACCCTGGGTTCCTTGGTGACCTCGCAGACTATTACACACCTTGCTCTTGGAGTGATCTTTGCTGAGTGACAATGGTCATGACATTCCTCAGTTTGTACCCAACCTGTCTGACTCTGGATTGGTGGCGTGCAGACTCTTTAGAGATTGTGTTGTGACCTTATCCAGTCTGATGGGCATCATGAACTCTTATCATGAGGTTCACAGAAAGCTTTGTTGTTCGTACCATGATATACTTCAAAGTTATTTAAAGAACCGGCACCTATCAGTGTGAGATCTTCAAACCACAACAGTGTCATCCCATGGATTGCAAACACCTGACTCTAATTCCACCTTCTTTCACATACTTTTGGCACTCGCAGGTAGGTAGATAAATATTGGATCATTTTTCTCAAGAAATAAATGGCCAAGTATACTATTTTGGTCTCATTTGTTGAACTGGGTTCTCTTTATGTGTGTATTTAGGACCCATGTGAACATCTGGTTATGTTTTAGGTCATATGTATGCAGAAATGTAGAAACATTCTATATAGAAAGGGTTCATAAACTTTAAAGCACCACTGTATTTATGTGTATGGGTGAGTGTGTAAGACAGATATTACACATTGTTAAATATAACTCCAGTATTCTGCAAATGTTAGTATTTAGACTTTGTACAGTGTTTAATGGTCGGATTTAATTCACACGGTCTCTCTAAACTATCTTCTTCAGATCAATCCATCATCAACCTTACTGCCACAATTCATAACTCTACTGTGATGTATTGAAGCAGACTGCATTGTGCTGACATTCTTCTCTTGTGCTTAAGACTGACAGACCATGAAGCATGATTCATTAATCTACAGAAAAGTGTTGAACCACTCCACACCCTATGTACGTTTGACTTTGCACATGGTGATCTCAGGTTTGTTTGTGGCTGCTTAGCCATGGAAATCTAATCCATCTTGCTTTCAGGGGTAGTTTGGGAATTTAGTGAATGAGGCAACAGAGGACAGATATTTATGCACTATGCTTCTGCACTCGGTGGTCCCCTTGATAGATGCGTCATTTTTCATGTGTATTAATCGCAGTGAAGAAAGAAAAAGAGGAATCATCAGGAGTATTTATGAGCACAAAGTGATGTTTCTGCTTTAGAATTTCTTAAAATGATTATGTACTATTACAAATTGTAGTTGATTACAAGTATGCATAGTTTTAACATCCGTCCCTTCAATGTTTGTTCACCTTTACAACAAAATTATAATCGGAAATAATTAAACATACAATGAATTTGTTGGAACGTATCCCCATTGTAAATCAGGTAGTAACTGTATTATATATGTGTTATTTATGTAATTTGGTTTAATTCTTATTTGTATTATCTACACTGCCCAAAGAGGCCATTTTTTGAGTTTTGATCCTCCCAAGGATTCTACCTCATCACGTTTAGAGAGTTTTTCCATACCACTGTCACCCTATGCTTGCTCAGTTGGGGCTGTAGATCTAGATAGTTGTAAAGCTGCTTTGAGACAATGCGCTGCTGTAAATGGGTTATAGTAAAAATAAATTTGACTTGAATTGACATGGGTGCAACAGATACAGTATTACATTAGTACAGTGGTGCTTGAAAGTTTGTGAACCCTTTAGAATGTTCTATATTTCTTCCTAAATATGACCTAAAACATCATCAAATTTTCACACAAGTTCTAAAAGTAGATAGAGAACCCAGTTAAACAAATGAAAAAAAATTATTATACTTGATCATTTATTTATTGAGGAAAATTACATATAAATGAGTGGCAAAAGTATGTGAACCTCTAGGATTACCAGTTCATTTGAAGGTGAAATTAGAGTCAGGTGTTTTCAGTCAACGGGATGACAATCAGATGTGAGTGAGCATCCTGTTTTATTTAAAGAATCCGGATCTATCAAAGTCTGCTCTTCACAACACATGTCACATGGCATGAACAAAGGAGATTTCTGAGGACCTCAGAAAAAGTGTTGTTGATGCTCATCAGACTGGAAAAGGTTACAAAACCATCTCTAAAGAGTTTGGACTCCACCAATCCACAGTCAGACATTGTGTACAAATTGAGGAAATTCAAGACCATGGTTACCCTCCCCAGGAGTGGTCGGCCAACAAAGATCACTCCAAGAACAAGGCATGTAATAGTTGGAGAGGTCACAGAGGACCCCAGGGTAACTTCTAAGCAACTGAAGGCCTCTCTCACATTGGCTAATGTTAATGTATATGAGTCCACCATCAGAAGAACACTGAACAACAATGGTGTGCATGGCAGGGTTGCAAGGAGAAAGCCACTGCTCTCCAAAAAGAACATTGCCGCTCGTCAGCAGTTTGCTAAAGATCACGTGGACAAGCCAGAAGGCTATTGGAAGAATATTTTGTGGATGGATGAGACTGAAATAGAACTTTTTGGTGTAAAAGAAAAGCGTTATGTTTGGAGAAAGAAAAACACTGCATTCCAGCGTAAGAACCTTATCCCATCTGTGAAACATGGTGGTGGTAGTATCATGGTTTGGGCCTGTTTTCCTGCATCTGGGCCAGGACGGCATGCCATCATTGATGGAAAAATGAATTCTGGATTATATCAGATAATTCTAAAGGAAAATGTCAGGACATCTGTCCATGAACTGAATCTCAAAAGAAGATTTTAGTCCTCCAAGCCGGTGTGCAGGACTGATCAACAGTTACAGGAAACATTTAGTTGCAGTTATTGCTGCACAGGGGGGTCACACCAGATACAGAAAGCAAAGGTTCACATACTTTTGCCAATCGCTCATATGTAATACTGGATAATTTTCCTATATAAAGAAATGACTGAGTATAACATTTTTTATCTCATTTGTTTAACTGGGTTCTCTTTATCTACTTTCAGGACTTGTGTGAAAATCTGACGATGTTTTACGTCATATTTATGCAGAAATCTAGAAAATTCTAAAGGGTCCACAAACTTTCAAACACCACTACATGTCAGTCAAATGTTTTAAGTATTATGGTGGAGCAGTGGTTAAGGTCCAAGAATGTCCAGAGCCTGAAGCACTACCAAGCTGCATCTGCCTCTTCTGACCCTTAACCCACAATTGCTTGGATTGTACATTGAAACAAAAACTGTATCAATCGTAGGTGGACAAGTGCCTCTCCAAAAGACCAAATGTAAATGGATTTAAAAGTAAAGAAGGAAAGAATAAATATTCTACTGTAAGTTCAATTTCACATATTTCCTATAAAAAAAACTGAAAAACTCTCCATCATACTGACAATGTGCATAAGAATGTAGGACAGAACTGAATATTTATTTACAACACACCATTTAAAAATAATATAATGTTAGACACTGTTACTCATCTGCTAGTGCTAATCAGTAAACCAATGTCACAATACAACCAGCACCTAAAACAAGTAAGTAGTTTAACTTGCTTATAAAAAGTAAAAGCATTTTTTGAAGGTCATTAAAAACTAATAAATAAAGTCTCTTCGACTCTTACAGTGGAGAAGTGTAATTGTGTTTGGAGTGCTTAGACTGCAACATCGTATAATTAAACTGCATTGCGTCAGCACAAGTTATTCACCGACGAAAATGACAGCACAGCTTGATACTAGGAATGTATTATCAGCCTTCCAAAGCCATGTACAGGATGGCAAAATGTACTACACTGCCAAATGAGTAAAACCCTTGAATTGAGCCCCTGATTAGGCCGCTAGCTCGGTACAGCAGTACTATTGCAAAGAATAATGCACTCACTGTGTCTTTTAATACTGCAGGCTAGCTATGAGATATTGCTCATATTAAGGATTCAAAAGAGGAGTTCTTTGACTGGGGAGAAAAATGCTCTGCAATTCCGCCTACCCACTTCCTCTCGGTGATTGATTCCACCTTTGTCACTTTGTGGATGATGGCCTTTCATTTCTGTGATTCAGAGGTATTTTGTAGTAGCAGAGTAATCAACAGCAAGCAGCAAGTGATTCAGAGCAGCCTGAATACAAGTGGTGTTACATAAACACCCGACAAAAACATGGAGAGCTGTCTGACACTTTACGCTCTGGCGGAGTTTTAGCAGGAATTAGTAAGAATTATAATTTGTCTGTCAGACCCTGTCAGGCTCTGATGCTGTTTTCTGATGTTGTCCAATAAAAGCTTAAATGTCTGCTCAGACAGAGCGTATGCGGTCAATTCTCTGACAGAACACCTGCCAAAATGGGAGAAAAGAGGCTTATCGACCTGTGATTTTCCTTATTATGTGGAATATTTAACATATAGTTACTGGCAACTTTATTAGGTACTCCTCTAATTGCTGCTTAAGGTAAATATTTAATGAGTCAATCACATGGCAGCAACTCAATGCATATAGGTCTGTAGCAATGGTTAAAACAACCTGTCCAAGTTCCAAGTGAACTTCAGAAACTGCTGATTTGCTGGGATTTCAACACATGGCCATCTCTAGGGTTTACAGAGAATGGTCAAAACAAGAAAAATATCCATTGAGGGCAGTTCTCTGGGTGAAAATGTCTTATTGATGGCAGAGGTCAGAGGAGAACCTCCAGACTGGTTTAAGCTGGTAGAAAGGCCACAGTAACTCAAATAACCACTCGTTACAAACGAGGTATGCAGAAGAGCATCTCGGAAGGCACATCATGGACAGCCTTGAAGCAGATGGGTTATAACATCAGAAGAAATACACCAGGTTCCACTCCTGTCAGCTAAGAACAGGCAACTGAGGCTACAATTCACACAGGCTCACCAAAATTGGACAATAGAAGACTGGAAAATGTTGCTTTGTCTGATGAGTCTTGATTTCTGCTGGGACATTCAAATGGTCAGGTCAGAATTTGGTGTAAACAACATTTAAGCATCCTGCCTTGTAGCAACGGTTCAGGCTGGGGTTTAGGTGTAATGGTGTGGGGGATATTTTCTGGGCACACTTTGGGACTCTGAATACCAGTTGAGTATTGTTTAAACAACACAGCCTACCAGAGTATTGTTGCTGACCATATCCATCTCTTTCTGACCACAGTGTGCCCACGTCACATCTCAAATTAGCTCAAATTGGTTTCTTGAACATGCTAATGAGTTCACTGTACTCAAAGGCCTTCACAGTTATCTTGTCTTCATAAAATGGAGCACCTTTGGGATGTGGGGGAATGAGAGATATGAATCATGGATGTGCAGCTGACAAATCTGCAGCGATTTTGTGGTGCTATCATGATATGGACCAAAACCTCAGAGGAAAATACATCTATCTGTCTGTCTGTATGTCTGTCTGTCTGTCTGTATATGGATGGATGGATGGATGGATGGATGGATGATTACAGTCTGCTTTACACTCCATTTTCCCACACATCCAACGTGACATTCACTGCACTGTACCACCTCTTCTCTATCAACAAAATGCCATTTGCATGAGCTACTTCCACCTTAAACATGCAAGGTGACAAAAAAACATCAGGAAATACACATTTTTCAAATCAAATTCTCAAATCTGTTATTACAGTTTATAATATGATCAAATAAACGTACATGACACACTGCATTTTCAGCATTTCATTATTAAAAACATGACCTTTATCATTTTATGTAACTGTGAGCTAAATATTAAATATTAAGCCCATAGCAGAGAGGAGTACCAGAACACAACAGACCTCTGGCAATATAAATAGAGTGACTGAGAGAGAGGATCTCAGAAACAGACTTCTAAAGGAAAACATGTAGAGGAGGCATATTTTGCCTGTAGCCCAAACTCAAATATCCCAGAGCCAAAGGGTTACTTCAAAGCAAATAAATAACTCTAATATTGATATTTATGAGTAATTTTAACACCACATTTTATAGCATATATTTAACAGGATAAGCTAAAGTTTGACTGAAGGCGTTTAAAATTCAAGTGCATGCCAAGGAGGAATTGGCAGTGACACCTTTAAAAGATTGACACAACTTCATTTCAGAGATTTGTGATTGGGGAAAAATGTCCAGGCACTCTGATGGAATTACTAATGAACGTTCCAAGCTGGCAATTCAGTCAGGGGCAAAGGCTTGACAATTACTTTCTGAAATGTGCAACTGGCATTATAAATAAGCTCATACATCAAGATCTGCAGGTCATGCATTGCACCATATTGATTACAGAAAAAATCAAGCAGGATTGACTGAAATAATCCCATGTACATACACTACTGGAATAAACACACATGGATTATAAAGCACTCTCATGTGAAGCAATTGTTAACAATGAGCACAAGATTGTATTATGTTGTGTTACGAGACATTTAAAGTGCCGTTATTATAACTAAATATAACATAACTCAGAACGTTCAACATCTGGTAAAATTAAAAAGGGTTTAGAATGTGTATTTATACTGCCATAAATATTACTCATGTATTACGTTAATGTTTTGCTCACATATTTTTTAAGTAGGAACTTTGTCACAGTCTTTATTGTGCACAAACACTTTTAGGGGTCTCAAAAGAAATGGAAAAGTTTGTACTCTACTTAAAGGTTTAAAGTGTTTAAAAGGTGATATTGCATTGCCTGGTCTGGAAATGGGTGTTTCTTCAAGTGGACTCATTCCTCATTGGTTGTGTGGAGCCAGCAAAGTATGTTTGTTTATGTTTACATACAGTGGGGCAAAACTGCCACTGATTGTGCAAGTTCTCCGACTTAGAAAGATGAGAGAGGTCTGTAATTTTCATCATAGGTACACTTCAACTATGAGAGACAAAATGAGAAAATAAATCCAGGAAATCACATTGTAGGATTGTTAAAGAATTTAATTGTAAATTATGGTGGAAAATAAGTATTTGGTCAATAACAAAAGTTCAACTAAATACTTTGAAACATAACCTTTGTTGGCAATGAAAGAGGTCAAACGTTTCCTGTAAGTCTTCACCAGGTTGGCACACACTGTAGCTGGTATTTTGGCCCATTCCTCCATGCAGATCTCCTCTAGAGCAGTGATGTTTTGGGGCTGTCACTGGGCAACAAGGAATTCACAAATTTTCTATCGGGTTGAGGTCTGGAGATGGCTAGGCCACTCCAGGACTTGAAATGCTTGTACGGACCACTCCTTCGTTGCCCGAGCGAGTGTTTGGGATCTTGTCATGCTGGAAGGACCCAGCCATGTTCCATCTTCAATGCTGTCACTGATGGAAGGAGGTTTTGTCTTAAAATCTCACGATACATGGCCCCGTTCATTCTTCCCTTAACACGGATCAGTTGTCCTGTCCCCTTTGCAAAAAAAACAGCCCCAAAGCATGATGTTTCCACCCCCATGCTTCCCAGTAGGTTTGGTGTACTTGGGATGCAACTCAGCATTCTTCTTCCTCCAGTTGAGTTTTTCCCAAAAAGTTCTATTTTGGTTTCATCTGACCACATGATATTCTCCCAATCCTCTCCTGGATCATCCATATGCTCTCTGGCAAACTTAAGACGGGCCTGGACATGTACTGGCTTAAGCAGGGGGACACGCCTGGCACTGCAGGATCTGAGTCCCTCTCAGCGTAGTGTGTTACTGATAGTAGCCTTTGTTACTTTGGTCCCAGCTCTCTGCAGGTCATTCATCAGGTCCCTCCGTGTAGTTCTGGGACTTTTGCTCACCGTTCTCATGATCATTTTGACCCCACGGGGTGACATCTTGCGTGGAGCCCCAGATCGAGGGAGATTATCAATGATCGTGTATGTCTTCCATTGCTCCCACAGTTGATTTATTCACACCAACGTGATTGCCTATTGTAGATTCACACTTCCCAGCCTGGTGCAGGTCTACAATTTTCTTCCTGGTGTCCTTCAATAGCTCTTTGGTCTTGGCCATGGTTGAGTTTGGAGTCTGACTGTTTGAGGCTGTGGACAGGTGTCTTTTATACAGATAACGAGGTCAAACAGATGCCATTAATACAGGTAACGAGTGGAGGACAGAAGAAGTTACAGGTCTGTGAGAAGTTACAGGCCAGAAATATTGTTTGTTTGCGGGTGACCAAATACTCTAGATTAACAATTAAATTCTTTAAAAATCCTACAATGTGATTTCCTGGATTTTTTTTTCTCATTTTGTCTCACTTAGTTGAAGTGTAGCTGTGATGAAAATTACAAACTTCTCTCATCTTTCTAAGAAGGATAACTTGCACAATCAGTGGCTGACTGTGGAACCACGGTGGAGAATGTGAGCAGCCATAGGTACCTTGGAGTCCATATCTCTGAGGACCTAACTTGGTCCGCACACATCTCCATAACAGTGAAGAAGGCACGGCAGCGCTTGTATCACCTCAGGCGGCTAAGGAAATTCAAAGTCTCCGTAGAACTGCAGAAAACCTTTTTCACCGCAACAATAGGATCTGTTCTCTCTGGAAGCATCACTGCCTGGTATGGTAACTGTAGTCTACAGGACAGGAACGCTCTTCATAGAGTGATAAGATGTGCAGAGCGCATCATCAGGACCAATCTACCTGGACTACAAGACATCTACTCCAGACCCTCTGGAAAAAGACTAAACTCCATCAAGGCCAGAACTGAGAGGCTTAGGAAGAGCTTCTTCCCCCAGGCCATTAGATCCTTAAATGGTTAAAAACCTTAATTTTAACCAAAACTCTCTGATAGCTCTGGGTTTTTTTATTTACTTGATCACTACCACTTTCAGAATTGCACATTTCAAACTCCAATTTACAAACTAATGTCATACTACAGCATATACCTACCGGCAACTGTTTTCTAGTGTAAATATTTAAATTATTCTCTTGCTCATTCTATTTTTAATTCTGTTTTTAAGACTATTAGTTATTTTTATTTTTATTTATTTTATTTTATTTTATAATTCTCTAAGTTACCTGCACAGTCCTAGAGAAGTCACTTTACATTTCACTGTCCCTTTGTACCAACTACAAATGAACATGTGACAAATAAATCTTGAATCTTGAATCTTGACTAAATACTTTTTTGCCCCACTGTATGTGCATCTTGTGAAAATGGCCTTTATATTATTTACATTACAGTAGCATAAAAAGACTATGTAACTATGTCAGTGTCTGGAGAACGTAAGAACGTGATGCTGTGGTTACACTGGTCATACCTGTACTTGGATCCTGGAACCCAGCCTGCTTTTCGAAGTGATGCGTTGCCATTTCTGCCTCTTTGACATAATAGTGTCACCTTCAGGAAGACATATGTTCTACCTTGGGAGCACACAGACAAATCAGCCGCTAAGAGAGTAACAGTCTCAGTAGCCCAAAAATTCTTTGAACGCTTTTAGAGGCCACTGTGATTTCATTGCTGTTTTACAGAATGTCAAACACAAATGGCCTAAAGATAAGGTTATGGTACAATTACATCACTTATACGCAGGGAATTTGCAAGCTGAGAATTTGAAAGTGGAGCTGATGGTAAGTTGCTATTTGACAGAGAGCACTTGTCAAAGGGTTAGAAACATGAGCAAAACAGTATCCTTGCCAGGCGTGAAGGAAGGCGTTTAAAATACTGCAGCTGAATGTGAGCACTCGCACACACAGAGAAACATAGCGGTATTCCATAGTTAAGGAAGTGGCCAAATGTGTGGGTGGTGTCTTTAGAGGCATGAGTGTTTCCTCCACAAATATTTATCATATATACTGTATATAAAATCTTTCATCAGGGCTCACAGGGTGCGTTTTTTGACATTATTGGTTGGTAGTACAAACAGTGACACTGAGGCGTTTAAAAACTCCAGCAGCACTGCTGTGTACCAGCTCATACCAGCTCAACAGACATTAACACACCACCACCATGTCATTGTCACTGCAGTGTGCTGGCCCTGTGGGAGTCCTGACCATTACAGAACAAAGTAAAGAGGACAATCAAAGTATGTAGAGAACCAGATGGACTACAGCCTGTAATTATAGAACTACAATGTGCATCTATGTTATAAAGGTGAACTTAAAAACAAACAATGAGTGTAAAAACAAGTGATGAGAGAGTTAATAAATGCTATATAGGCAAATTTTCCTGGGGGCTGCAGCCCTAGCAGCATCTCTTCGCCTGTGCCTATAATCCTAGCCACAGATTTTATTTAGGCTCTATAGCCGGTAGAATCCGTCTGGCATAATCTATCACTGTGCCTGTTAAAATGTGATGTGGCTCAGACCGAACATGAAACCTCACAAGCAATTTCAGTCCCTTCATTCTCTTTCTTTCCTCCTATTTTTAGGATTAGGCTGAGGGAGCCTTATAGTTGAATTTGTCAATCACACAGCAGTTACACCAGGCTTTGCAGGAGTTATCATAACCCATTTTGAGCACTTGAGAACCATGGGTCAAAAGTCAAAGAAAAAGCTACCACAAATTAGTACGCCAATAGTGAAGCAAGAGTGATTGGGATCATTCTAAAACACACATGCTGTTATTTATTCTTTCAATTTGCTAATGTTTTTTTGCATTTCCTTGACAACAAAACTGAATAGTAGTCAGAAATTGGCACCATACTAGGCCACGTTTCTGACAGTCCTCAAGTTGAGATAATGTGTTAAGTGCGGACTCGAGGCGCTTTTTCTTGGCATAAGTTAATCAGCTTCATATGGTATTCCCCTGGAAGTACTTTAATGCAGCACAGCTCGTGTCTTCTGATAATTCCTTGAATTTAGTGCTACAAAAGAATAGCGCATGAGCTGAATGGAACGTACGTTGTTCTTATGCTCCTTTTTTAAGCCCATCAATCTCATCTATGTCTTGGCACAGAACAGAAGCTTCCCTAAATGCTCTCAGCTCAATGGGACCTCTCTCAAGGACACATGGCTTGAGCCCAGAGTGCTCACCTCAATTCTGACTCCTCTCCTCTGATAGCGTGCCAGACCTCCTTCAGAAATATAAGCCTGTACTTGATAGAAATGGCCTCATGGCAGATAAGGCCTGGGACAGAGTATTATCAGTTCTCCATTCTTTCTGTTTCAGAGAAAGTGCCCAGACTGAGGCTACAGGCCCATGAGGATCAGATGGAAAGGCATAAAAGGCAGAAATGTGTGGTAGTCTGCACCCCCCATTGACACTAATGAGAGGAGGAAGAGCCTGGCAAATCACTGAGTGCCTGCTATCACTCAGAGGATGAAGACTGAAAGGGGCACTAAGGATGAAGGGAGTTTCAAAAACTGGAATGGTGTGATTTAGGAGTGTTAGGAGTAAGCCTGGAGATAGAACTAATTAATGAGTGGGGAATCAGAAAACCACAGGGATGCAGCATATTTTTAAAAAAAGAAGAAGCCGGTGGTTTAAGACTACTTCAAAAAATATATATCTATGTACAGAATACCATATTATGGTTAGAACCAGTGCTTGATTTGTAAATGATGAGGTTCTGGAGCCTGTACTTACAATAGCCAAATGCATGACATTAGTTATTGGTCATGCAGGTGTTCTATCGCTTTAATTTATCCACTGAGCCGTCCTACCATGCCTTACTGTCCATGAGCACATCAATGTTGCATCAAGTATCGCATGTTCATCAGAACAGCTGTAAATACATGCTAACTTGGCCTGATTCATTTCAACTGACAGTCAGTGTAGGTTGAGTTAGTGATTTTAATCAGTTTAGGCCAGAGACTACTTTTGGGTCGTGTACCTCTTGGTGAGAGATCGTTGACTGCTAGACATGCCGCTATGAAACTTTTGCCCACAGCTGAGACTGTAAATCCTCCACACTCGTATGTTGTCGAAGCTGGACGAGCATTGTCCTGCTGAAAAATGAGAGTTGGAAGCCCTGCCACGAGAGGCAACACATGAGGGTGCAGGATGTCCTGCAAATATCGCTGATCTGTTAGTGTCCCTCTTAGCACTACTAGGGGTTACTGACTGTTCGAATGCAATGGCTCCCTAGATCATCACACCAGCAGTTGGGGCAGTGTGTCGCTACATAACAAAGGCAGGATTGAAGCTCTCACCACGAGGCTGAGTGGCTTTAGTCCATAGCACTCCAGGTTTCTTGTTCGCAACACAACTGCAAACAAAGGTGACGGTGGATGGCTGTCAATGGCAGCACACGTAATGGGTGCTGTAACAACAAATGTCCTTCTGCTAAGTACCTGGAAAATGTCCGGGCAAAGACAAGGGTACATATTGAAGCTCCCACCTGTGTCTAGATGGTAGACAACGAAACTGTGGAAGCTCATGTTTGTTTATGGATCAAACAATTCTCTCTACTGGTGGTCTGTCTGGGCTGTCCAGAGTCTGTTTGCCATGTGCGTGCTCTCATGGAACCACTGCTCCCAACACCTCATAGCAGCTAGGTCAGAATGGGCTAGATGGCGGGCAGTTCGCCAAAACGTTCATATTGCTTCTCTTAGTCCAATGATGTGCCCCCTCTCAAAGTCAGTCTACTGGGCAAAATGTCTTTGAGTGTACCACAGAGGCATGTCAAGCAATCAATGATCTCTCAACAAGAGGTACACTACCAAAAAGTAGCATATGAGAGCCTTTTTATAGACAGTGGGGAAAGTACTTTTATGCCCTCTTGTGGCAAAATCCAGTGTCTAATCAGATCACACCTGTAATTATTTACATATCTGCCCAAGACCGAACTGCATTCTGAATTTTGCAGCAATCCGACATTCCTATCTGGGTACGTTATTTTTATAAGAAGAAGGAGAAGAAGAAATAGTAGAAGAGACTGTTACAAATTTATGTACTGGTTTATGTTACGAAGCCGTTGTGAACAATAAATCTTTGTGCAAAATAACCAAGCCGCCATAATCAATCAACTAAGTTTCACAAACAATGATGTGTCACTTCTATCACCACAGTACACCTGGGCCTGAGAGTGCACCTGGCCTCACCAGTGCATGTCAGCAGCCAGACTGTTGCTATTATTGTCCAGGAGGTCCCCCAGGCCTACACAGGTTTTAGCCTGCTTGATCTTCTCTTTAAGCAGAAGCCCCTGGAGTTGAAAAAAACAGAGAGGACACAATATGTCATGGACCTAGGAGCAAAGCTTCACATATGGGAGGAAAATTGACTCTAGGCCCAGGATAGATAGCTGTAATAGCCTCCTAACTAAAATAAAAGTCTTGTATCGCTTCATACATCCACCATACTCACCAAATGGTGCATCAGAAATATTGAATATGAAGTAATGTGAACAGACAGGGTAAACATATGGCCGATTTACTACCTTGGCAGCCATGGTCCCTGCTGCTCTGTCTACTGCAGCCACAGAGAAAGATGAGCTTGGGCCAGAGTGTCAAAAAATAGCTAATACCAATCTCCTTCCATCACCAAGAGTGGAACTGCAAACTGAATTTTCAGACAATTCCCCTCACGGGCACACCAATCTCATAGTACACCATACTGAAACACCTTCTAGCGTGCTTCTGTGCAGCCGACTGTATACTGTAGATATCCTGAACACAAAATAGTGTGCAAGCTCTACGGAACTGGGAGTAACAGAGGGATCTCGGAGTGAATGGAGTAGCCGATGAGTTTGATCACAAAGTACAATCCTGTGTGGATATTCATTAAAGCCAATGACACAGCAGATTCTTTACTGCTGCAGTACTTCTTTACTGTACTTAAGTATTGTTTAGGTATCTGTGCCTTACTTGATTATTTCTGCAACTTAATACTTTTATTTTTACTTCCTAAAATTCAACAGAAAAATCTGTACTTTTTACTCACTACATTTTCAAAACAGGCTCTTTAGCTTTTATGAATCTATTTATTTATTTATTTTATCTACAGTGGGGCAAAAAAGTATTTAGTCAGCCTCTGATTGAGTTCTCCTACTTAGAAAGATGAGAGAGGTCTGTAATTTTCATCAAAGGTACACTTCAACTATGAGAGACAAAATGAGAAAAAAAATCCAGGAAATCACATTGTAGGATTTTTAAAAAATGTAATTGTAAATTATGGTGGAAAATAAGTATTTGGTCAATAAATTTCGTTCAACTCAATACTTTGTAACAACCTTTGATGGCAATGACAGAGGTCAAACGTTAACTCTATGTATTCTCCAGGTTTCCACAAACTGTAGCTGGTATTTTGGCCCAGTCCTCCATGCAGATCTCCTCTAGAGCAGTGATGTTTTGGGGCAACACGGACTTTCAACTCCGTCCACAAATTTTCAACTCAGCATTCTTCTTCCTCCAAACACGACGAGTTGAGTTTTTCCCAAAAAGTTCTATTTTGGTTTCATCTGACCACATGATATTCTCCCAATCCTCTTCTGGATCATCCATATGCTCTCTGGCAAACTTCAGACTGGCCTGGACATGTACTGGCTTAAGCAGGGGGACACGCCTGGCACTGCAGGATCTGAGTCCCTCTCGGCGTAGTGTGTTACTGATGGTAGCTTTGTTACGTTGGTCCCAGCTCTCTGCAGGTCATTCATCAGGTGCCTCTGTGTAGTTCTGGGATTTTTGCTGATCGCTCTCATGATCATTTTGACCCCATGGGATGAGCTCTTGCGTGGGGCTCCAGATCGAGGGAGATTATCATTGGTCTTGCATGCCAATTTTTGTCCTGGTGTCCTTCGCTAGCTCTTTGGTCTTGAGTTTGGAGTCTGCCTGTTTGAGGCTTTGGACAGGTGTCTTTTATACAGATAACGAGGTCAAACAGGTGCCATTAATACAGGTAACGAGTGGAGGACAGAAGAGCTTCCTAAAGAAGAAGTTACAGGTCTGTGAGTGCCAAAAATCTTGCTTGTTTGTGGGTGACCAAATACTTATTTTCCACCATGATTTACCATTAAATTCTTTAAAAATTCTACAATGTGATTTCCTGGACCTCTTGCACTCAATAAAAGACTTTAAAAGTTGAGTTAGAAAAGCTTTTTTAAAAAATACTTTTGCTTTTTTACTTTGAGTACATTTAGTAGAACCTACGTTTAAACTTATTTTGAGTAAAATATATAATCCATGTTTCAACTTTTACTTGAATATATTTTTTTAATCAGATTAGTAGTACTGAAGTAAAGTGAAATCTGCTGCTCAGGTATTTTCTGACCATGTTATACTGATGTTAAAGGACAACACTCCCATTTCCACATCCCCATCTCACAAAGATCAACCAATTCATGGACATGGACAATTTGTTGTAGAAAGCTATGATGGCATCACGGCGAGAAGATATTATTTGATTAATTTAAAGTATTTCTTTCTGAGAACAACACAATGCAGGCGTTCATGTCCTGTTCTTCTTACACTAACCAGCAAATCAGTACTGTAAAGAAAGTCCGTTTATTGGATGAAAAAGTATGCTCTCCAATGCAATCAGACAGACCCTTAAGAATATTCTAGTGGTTAATGGCATGATCACTAAATGCTCTTGAAATGAGAAATATGGGGACTGCCAGGAAAGGTAATGGACATCACTCATCATGTCCCTGTGTATTTCCCAGTGTACTTAAATATAATGTGTGCTTGCATACCAAGTTAGAGGAAATTGGTTTAATCTTATCATTCCAGAACTAAGAGTGGGCTTTCCACACAAGCAATATTTATTAAAAAAATATAGAACAGGTTCTTTTAAAAACAACCCTAAATAAACAGCAAACCCAGCTTTGGTCGGCTGCAACAACAGAGTTGCAACAGCAAATTGGCATATTTAAAAATGTTCAAGTATTAGGACAGGACTCCCTAAACGTGATGATAAATATCCCTTTGGAGGACTGAGACTCAAAAAGGGACCCAGCCGAACCTGGGCAGCCTAGATTTTATATGTAAGAAATTAACTAAATTACCTAAAGATAATACATTAAAAATGTACACAGAAGATAAATAGAGAAAAAAATAAAATGTCATACAATATAGACTATAATACATTAAAGAGAAAATACAGCATTATTGGGAGTATAATAAAAAAAGAACATTTGTGAGTCACTTGATGTTATTTAGTCCAGTAAACAGCGCCACTGTAGGTTCTTCCTCCAGCAGTGAACAGACAAAAGTTTGTGGACACCCAAAAATTAAATCCAAAACATGGGCATTAGTATGGAGTTTGCCATCCTGCCTTTGGTGCTACAACAGCCAAAGCCCTTCTAAAAGGGCTTTCCACTAGATTTTGGAACATGACCTGGCTCACTTTTGGCATTCCAGTGTATTTTCAAGGTGTCTGATGGAGTTGAGGTCAAGGTTTTGTGCAAGCCATTCAAGTTGCAGATCACAAAATGTAGTTTTTTAAAACACTACAAAAACTTCATTCTATTGCGCACACTACAGCATATGACCATGTTAGGTCGAATCAGATTTATTTATTTAGCGCTGTTTACAATGGAGCATTGTCTCAAAGCAGCTTTACAAGTTTAGATTATCTTCTAAACGACACTGGATGTGTTGAGAATGGTCCCAAATTACATTTAGTCAACCGTGGTGCTGTAGTGGTCCCTTCCCATTAAGAGATTTGGTGGGGCTTGAAAATTTGTGCACTTTGTAGTCTTTTATAGACTTTTTGGAGACAAGGGTGAGAAAACCCTGAGGCACACCACAAGTCATGGAAACAAAGACGTTACTAACATGAATGATTTTAGTACTATTCTTTCCCAGTTTTCAAGTAGTATTGTATGATCAGCAGTGTCAGACTACAGTAAGATAAAGTGGTAGTGCAGGTGGGAGTACAGATGTTCTGTCATATGCACTATCAGATGTCATTAAGTACCTTCATAGATTCAGGACTATGGCTGGGCCAAGGCTATTACTGCAGCACAAGCTTACTCGCCAAAGTCAATAGTCTACTTAATAGTACCTTAACTATTGTACCACCACAGCCTGCAGAACACTAATCAATTGGTAGAGCACCACTTTCTCGATTATCATATCAATAAAAGGGGGGTGTATGTGGTTAAGGCAGTCACCTCAGAGCTCAGAGCTCCAAGATTCCTGGTCTGATCTGACCCCGGACTCCACCTGCAGGGAGTTTATATGGTCTCCCTGTGTCCATGTATGTTTCCTTCAGATTTCCTCCCATGTTCCAAAGACATGCATTAGGTTGATTGGTTACTCTAAATTACCCCATGTTTAGTGTCTGTGACTGTAGCCATTGATGCAAAGTGACATTAGATAACAGTAATAAAAATAAACAATTTCTAATAAAATGGAATTATTTGTATCTATCTGTCCTATGCCTGTTTTTATAAAGTGAAAAACAATTTTTTAAAGCTGGTTGGCAAAGTCTCAAGAGTAATGGTATGTCATTGGAGGTGCCTTATTGTTTCATGTCGATTTTCATAGTCAGTAGCACTAAACTGTGACCTTAGAACCAAGTTATCTCAATGCAGTGATGAGGACAGAGCCTCATTACTGGATATGGATGCACTAATTCAGTCTGGTATTGATTTTAGTATACCATGACACAGTCATTGAATTTCTCTAACATTGTGTGGATGGATTAGTTAGTCTACTACATAATGCAAAAGTGCTACATCCTTAACAACAGGAATTAAAATGGCTTTGAGATAATCAAGCCTAGTGTGTGACTGCGATGGTGTGTAGGCCCAGTAACCTAAAGTGAGAGACCAATAGAATCGAATATGGCGTCAAGGCCTTTAGCATTATTGCCCTTAGGGGTGTCAATGTGTATATTAACATCAGTTTAATGGCGTGTACATAAAGAGTGTGTCTAAAATCATTGACAAAGTGTTCATTTACATTTAGTCATTTACCAGACGTTCTTATCTAGAGCAGCAGATGCAAGAGCTCAATCACTTTTATTACCTTTTTAAGACCTGTGAGACCAATGGTGCTCAGATTAAAAACAAGTCCTCAGCTAAAACTTACTGGGGTAGCCACGGCCTAACCGGCACCACAGGGCACAGGTGAGAACCAACCCAAGACAGGTTGCCAGTCCCAGTTTATATATTCAGTTTACAAAAAAGAACTGAGGAAGCATAACAACATTGTGGAGAATAGCAGAGAATACAAGACGTAAATCTGCAAGCATCTCAGGAAGAAATTCCCACACATGTGAAGTAAAAACATCTGACTTGTTGGAAAGAAATCAAATAAGCTATAGTATGCTATTTTTAGGTGTGCTGGGATTTAATTTAGGGGTGAGACGCCTGAGTTATATCCTTAGTCAATCGGTTTTCTCAGTCTGCGCATGCACGCAAACATAACCCTGAGCGTAGAGCTGTCCCGGAAGCAGCTAGAGAAGCAAACACGGTTGCCAGGTATTTTTCTAAACGACTTGGGCGTTGCTTACAAATATTGATAGTTGTGTGTAGTTTACATTTACATTTACAGCACTTAGCAGACGCCCTTATCCAGAGCGACTTACAACTGATACAGTCTTACAATCCAAGCAATTGTGGGTGAAGGGCCTTGCTCAAGGACCCAACAGTGGCAGCTTGGCAGAGGTGGGATTTGAACCCTAGACCTTTTGGTCCATAGTCCAGTACTTTAACCGCTAGGCTACAACAGTTTCTTATTTAGACTTGCTCCCTGATCCTGTTTCTCTCTCTCCAATATTCTTGCAAGCTAGTTTTGTTCAACTTTTAAAGTTAAAAGGAAAATATACTTTTTTTTAACCAATCAAGTGGTCACTCTTTCACATTTTAGTAGGTCACCTGTTTTGGCTTGCTGCAGTAAGTGATTGAATTTATGTCACATCCTTCTCTGAGATAATTGGCTAGTTACAGAGTAGAAATTCGATTATTGCATGAGTCATGTAAACCCAGAGTTTCCCATTATCTGATTATCCAAGTGCGTGTGAACTCGTTGATCAGATTACTGACAAAACCTGATTTTCTGCAGTTATCTGATTATTAAGTCCATGTAAACACGCTCAGTTGGGTCATATTGACTGGTATGGCAAGCTGATTCCACTAATGAGCAAGGACACTGAAAGAGTGAGTTCTCACCTTGCAGCCAACAGTTCTGGGTGCCCTTTTCAGAACTGAACAGGTATTCAAGGGACATAAAGTGATAACTGCACTGAAAATACACTTTAAATAGGCTGTCTATTGCTTCACCTTCACGTGGAACATTTACAACATATGAAAATGATGGTTGATTCAAAATAATCTAAGTTATAAAATAAAATCCCTAAAGAACTAAAATTCATTGATTACAAATGACTTTTTTAAGAAGAGCTAGTTTAACAACCAGTGCGTCTGACGCCAGAGAACATGATTTAAAAATGACATATACATTGGCTGAGTTTAATGTATTCATTGGTATACGCTCTCCTAGAGAGTAACACTAATGGGCTTTGAGGCACATGAGTTCCAGCAGGAACCTGACAGGTACCAGTGAGTGCCATCAGCACTGGGAGGACAGTAGTTGTCACGAGGCGAGAATGATGTGTCTTTTTCCATTTAAGAACATGGAGCTTCTGATGATGGCATGATAGACTACAGTGCACTTCTTGGTAAGGATTTGCTGCCATGCTAGGTCTAGGGGTGCACCTAAGGTTTGGGAGATATGGAGAAACCAGTTCAAGAGGGGCAGTGGCAGGTGCAAAATATGGACAGTGAAAATACTGTGGCTGTGTAGTGACAGCATCTGATGGCTTTTGTGAGTCAGAGATCGAAGTCAAGGTCAGAATTATTTATATAGAGCTTTTAATAATAGATCATTGTCTCAAAGGTGCTTCACAAAAATGTAGGCCCACAGCACCAAATGACCAGTGCCTGGGGTGACAGTGGCAATGAAAAGCTCCCTAAATGTGATGACAGAGAATGAGGAAATAAAAAAGCTGTTAAACTATTTAAATATATGGCAAAGGGGGCTATATATTTAAGATTAAAAAAGATTTTTTCTTTTTTAAGTGCAGTGAGTAATCCAAGTAGCCTTGACAATCTATTTGTATGAATATCTACCTGTTCAACTTGTGAAGCATGATTGCAGTCCTTTTCACTGTTTATTCCCTGTTTTATGAAAGCATTGCTCATCAAGTCACCTCAGTTCATCCACATCAGTGATTGGCAGGCACCTAGTTTCAATTTGATGGTTTTTCAGACCATTAACAATGTTATCACAGACGATGAGGGTATCGGTGGCAGCAGGCTCAGTAGAGATCTGCTGCCTCTGGCGCCCAGCTGCTCGACTTTGGCAGGTTGATCAACTGACTGTGTCACCTTTGTTTCTATTTGATTTGTTTTTCACTGTCACTGGGGATTTCTTCACCCGTGAATTGCAATTGTTCAAATCTGTTTTACAAACGTGGTAGCTGAGACGGGTGTCCTGGTCTGGGGTTTTGTTTGTGCTGTTTCTTGTGTTGAGCGTATTGTGGCACATCGTGAAAACATGCTGCAAGTCTGCATTTAAAATAGTGCGATCCCTTGTAGCTTGTAGCTTGATGCCAACAAAAACAGTTCATTGTCATACTTATCAAAATATCTACTTTCAGACCTCATTGTGCTCCTGTTTTTTATGTGGTGTTTACCTGTGCAGACCAGAAGTTCCAGGGATCAAGTCCCGGCACTGCCAAGTTGCCACAGTTAGGCAGTTGAGCAAGGTCCCAAACTCACAATTGCTTGAATTGTACATTGTTGGATTGTATCAGTTTTAAGTTGTTCTGAACATGCAATGCAAGCATACACTTACTAGCCACTTCATGGTACTCCTTATTGAAAATATCTAAACAACCAATCACATGACAGAAAATCAGGGCGTTTAGGTGTGTAGACATGGTTAGGACAACCTGCTGAAGTTCAAACTGAGCATCAGAGTGGGGATGAAAGGGTGATTTAAGTGACTTCAAACATGGCATGGTTGTTGGAATTATTAGAAAAAGAGAAAATATCCAGTGAGCGGCGGTTCTTTGGGAGAAAATGCATCATTGATACCGAGGTCAGGGAAGAATGGCCAGACTGGTATGAGCTGACAGAAAGGCAACAGTAGCTCAAATGACCACTTGTTACAAACAACGTATTCAGAAGAGCATCTCTGAAGGCACAACACAACGAACCTTGAAGCAGACAGGCTATAGCAGCAGAAGACCACACCGGGTGGCACTCCTGTCAGCTAAGAACAGGCAACTGAGGCTATAATTCACACAGGCTCGCCAACATTGGATGATAGAAGGTCGAGGTCTCGATTTCTGCTGCGGCATTCAGATGATAGGGTCAGAATTTGGTTTAACATGAAAGAATGGATCCATCCTGCCTTGTATCAATGTTTAAAGCCACAGCCTACCTGCTTATTGTTGCTGGCCAAGTCCAAAACCTCAGATCATCTCAAACTGGGAGCACATGCACCACCTACGCAGTATGTACATCTGGAATCTAGAGATACATCTGGAGACATGTTAGTCTGCAGTCTAAATACCGCTGTGCTCAGTTTTGACTCCTCATTAGACCACACACATAACATAATTCTGAATATGGGTCATAGAGAATAATGATAGCTCTACTAATTTATCCCTAGTCATATAGTTCTGTTTAATGGGATTCCTAATGTCAACTGAATGAAATTAATCTCCTCTGGCTTTTGTAAGGACGACATAGCCAGGTGCATAGGTCTATCATTCATGCCTGCTTTCATAGATACCTTTTGTCATTAAGGTTAAATCCTGAATTAGGGACGTTTAACCGAGTTCTTCAGGAAATTCACAAGCAGCTGGTCCTCAACAGATCTAATCACGCACCCTCAAACAACCCCAGGAAACAAATAGTTCAAGTTCCTTTGTGTATCGTGTCAGAATGTAATCAGGCACAGTCTACTGAGAACAGAAACAGAAACATCTCAATTCAGGGGAAAGTAAATGAACTCATCTGATGGAGGAGTGTGCAAACAGTTCAGGCGATGCTCTTTCTCGCATTTGCAAATCCATGCTTGTGAGGACAGGTGGAAAAGAATGGCTCAGAATATATCAAAAGGTTTCTAAAAGTATAAATTACAAACACACCGTGCAGGCTCAGAAGAATCGGGTAGACCAAGGAAATCCTTTTGTGCTTATGTTGTGCTTCATAGAACTAAAAATGCTCACTGTAGGAGTTGGGTTAACACTGTGTTGTAGCTCAAGAAGAATTTTGCTGATACTCTAATTCTCATAATAAAAAAAAATATGTATCACTTTTTCAACAAATAAATATTTCAGAAACTCATGCTGATTAATAAAATTTTCGCATTCATTCACTATCTTATCCGCTTAATCCTGGATAGGGTCGTAGGAGAGCCGGCCGCACAGGGCACAAGTCACGAGGCAGGAACAACCCTAGACAGGGTGCCAACCCACATAGGGCTTTATAAAAAATATAATTACATCTAATACATTACATATTGTATGGTCTTAGAAATCATTTTCCCAAATTGACCAAAAAGTGGCCCATTTTAGTTCACGCCACCTTATATAATCTTGTTCTCTTGGGAATAACAGAAAACTAGTATGAGCAAACCTTTTTGACACCTGCTGACAGAAAAGAGAAACGCAGTCTTCAAAGATGAAAAACAACATGGCCAAACTGGCAGCAACATCACATAAATAGAACTTAAAACTTGGTTGTACTGGTGTGATTTTCAAAATTTAAGGATGCTGGGTGATAAAATGCAAAAATCATGGTAACAAATTGTACGTACCTAAAAAAAAGTACATGCTTATTTTATAGTTATAACTGAATAATGATCTAGTATTTGTAATAATAACACATTTGAAATAAAATGGTAAAACCAGGATAAGTAGTACCGTATTTTTCGGACCATAAGGCGCACTTAAAATCCTTTAACTTTCTCAAAAATCGGCGTCTAATGTATGAATTAATTTCTGGTTGTGCTTTCTGACTTAGAACCGATTGTAGATGGTACACGGCGCTCATAAATCTGTCAAAATGTTTTAGCACGGCCTTGGTAGGTTACGAAGCTCACGGCCACCGTAGTGCGCAGCATCGCGGAGTAATACGGTATGTGCTTCAGCATTAGGGTACGTGCATTCATTCATTTATTTTCGAAGCGGATTTCAAACTCAACGCTATCAGTCACGCAGTACAACATGGACATAGAGCAGCTGTGAGAGAATTCAACATTAACGAGTCAATGGTACGGAAGTGGAGGAAGCAAGAAGACGCCCTGCACCAGGTAAAGACCCAACTGAGCTTCCGACGGAACTTAAGAGGTTTGTTTCATTTAATGCGTCTTATAAACCCGGTGCGCTTTATGTAAGAAAAGAACCCGTTAGCAGAAGCTGATCGTTGGATTGCGGTCTTATAATTCCGGTGCGCTTTATATATACATATATATATATATATATATATATATATATATATATATATATATATATATATAAATTCATGGAAATGCTCTAGTGCTTAAAAATAATAAGTTAGTAACTGTAGGGGTAACTAGTTGATAATAGAATGAAAAAATAATGGTAACAAAGTTTGCCACACAGCATTATATCTACTTAATAAATCACCCCAATTCTTTTAATGTATTACTGGGTTTTATAATATTACAGTTAATACCCCCAAACCAATATAATATTTCTAGTGAAATAAGGTGCTGTAAAATACTAATTCACATGTTTCAGTTCTGCAAAATAGTCTGGGAAACTGCACTGAACTAATTATTCAATTATTGCATGTTAATCCCTCTTGGCTGTTCTACTACTTTACACGTATGCTGACCTGTAGACAAGTGTAGTGACCCAGGAATAGATGAGGTAGAAGATTACACAGAAGCAGGGCTGGAAAATGCAACATCACATGTTTCTTTTGTGTTACCTGTTGACAAAGTACCGTTACTCTATTACAAAGCATAGATCTGAGAAAATGCTTAGAAATGAGTTCAGTAATGGAAAACTCACACAACCACACTGAATATATCTTTATACAATCTGTTTATCTTTCCTTGAAGATTGAAATAGTAGTCAGAGAACAATTGATAGTACTGTAGATTCTGATTAATATGTCCATTTAGGGTGTTTGCCCTTATTTTGCTGGATAGGGGGCCCTTATTTTGTTGTTTGCCCCTTACTTGGTCATTATGTCAAAAATTATTAATTTTGTGCGGTGTGGAAAATCGGATATCTTTTTCCTCATTCTGAAAGATAAAACTGAAATAAGTGCTCACTGACCTGCCATTTTTCTTACTGACACATTGGTGTTTCATTTTAAATCTTCAAGGAAAAATAAACAGATTATAAATATATATGTGATTTTTCTATCACTGAACTCTAAGCATTTTCTCCGATCTGTGCTTTGTAATAGAGTAACAGTATTTTGTTAACAGGTACCACAAAGGAAACATGTGATCCAGCCAGATTCTCTGTAATCTCAGTATATTTCCCTCATCTACTCCTGGGTAACTACACTTTTCTATAGGTCGACCTACATGTAAAGTTACCATTTTACCATTTTATTTTTGACTTGTACCTCTACGACTATCGATTTATTATTTCATAACAACTGGAGGCTAACATTTCATGTTACCGTGATATACTACTGATCTGTAAAGTGCTACTTCAGTGTCTATTGCAATGTTATTGCAAGTGCTTATTACAGCTATTCTATTTACAAATGACTATTACAATGTAATTGCAAGTATTTATTACAATGTAATTACAAGTGTTTATTACAATGCTATTTCAAGGGCATATTACAATGTATATAGCTGCTTATTTTAAATGTAATTACAAGTGTTACAAGCATTGTTTATTTACAGTGTTACACTTTTTTACAAATGTCTACTGCAATATAATTACAAGTTTTAATTACAGTGTTATTAGAAGTGCTTATTACTATGTAATTACAAGTGCTTATTTAAAATTTTATTACAAGTGGTTATTAAAGTGTTATTGCAAGTGCTTATTACAACTATTCTATTTACAAATGCCTATTACGTATTATGTGTTCATTAAATTGTAATTACCAGTGTTTATTGCAATGTTATGTCAAGGGCATACTACAATGTAATTAAAAGTGCTTATTTAAAATGTAATTACAAATGTATATTTACAATGTTATTACAAGTGCAAGTGGTTATTACAATGGTGTTATACAGTGTTATTGCATTCTTATTACAATGTAATTACACATTAGTACAATGTATATTACATGTCATTATTAGTATGTAATGTAACACATTTAGTGCAATGTTATTACAAGTAATTATTACAATGTTATTACACATTACTATTTACAGTGTTACTACACATTGTTCTTAAGTTGTGTAATAACTTTAATAACAATGTGTAATAACATTGTAATAACCACTTGTAATGACATTGTAATAACAATGTGCAATAACATTGTAATTACATTGTAATAAAAAATGCAAGAACATTGCAATTACATTGTAATAACAATGTGTAATAACATTGTAATAACCACTTGTAATGACATTGTAATAACAATGTGCAATAACATTGTAATTACATTGTAATAAAAAATGCAAGAACATTGCAATTACATTGTAATAACAATGTGTAATTACATTGCAATAACCACTTATAATAACGTGTAATAATTAGTCATTATTATAATGTAATTACAAGTGTATAAGTCTTTATTACAATGTTCTTCAAAGCGTTTATTAACAATGGTATAACAAGTGCATGGTGTTTATTACAGTGTTATTTCAAGTGCATATAACAAGTCCATATTCCAAGTATTTCTTTACAACAAATGTGTAGTTTAAATAGTTTTCAATAGTTTTTAACAAATGTATATTGCAATGTAATTACAAGTGTTTATTATTGTATTAATTACAACCTTCTAACAAGTGTTTTAATAATGTTATTACACACAAGTATTATATGTGATCATTTCAGTAACTGTAAACTATTAGTAATTACAAACACCAAATTATTTCAGGTTATTAAAAACACTGCTTTTTTACACATCTAAGTGTTTGTTACACTGTTGTTTTACAAATGTCTATTACAAAGTAATTAGAGGTTGTGCATTAGCATAAATACTGCATTTATATTACAATGTTAGACTACCATTGTGATAGCACTTCATAGGCCGGTAATAAGTAGGTAATTCTATCACAATAATATCACAGTAACACATTATATTTACCCATAAATTAAATGCCAATTTCCTAGTGGTTACAAAGTAGTAAATCAGTAATTTCAGAGGTACAAATTAGTAAAAAGGTCAAATCATGGTAACAAGTAATACTTACCTAAAAGTTACATGCTTATTTTCTAGTTCTTACTGTAGGGGTAACTAGTTGATGATAAAACAGAAACCTAATGGTAACAAACTTTATCAGGTATCAGAGGTATCAAACTCAATATTTTCTGGATGATACAAAATAAAAAAATATAGTAACTATCACAGTAAAAATACTTCTTTCACATTACTTCGTTTTGTAATATTAGCTTTACTACCCCAAAAACAACTGAGTAATTCTGCTGAAATTAGGTGTTATTGGTGCTGTAAAATTCACTTGTTTTCTACAGTGTTCTTAGTTATTCTGTCTTTAAATGGTCAGGACAGCATGATGTTACAGGCTGTAATCCCAGTGAAATGAAATGCTGTTGGAGCTGTAAAATGCAAACTTGCTTCTTTTCCCTACTTACTACATCACTGATCTCATTTCTAAACAGTTTGTCAGATCTGTGCTTTGTAACAGAGTAACTATGTATTAACATGAGTAACTCAGGGAACAAAGCAAATGCAAATAGATGTAAAGCAGCATAAGTGGTTTATTCAAATGCACAATCTGTATTAAAATCAGGGAACAGTCCTGAAAGAGATTTCCTTAATCATTTTGTCGTTTCTGTTTCCTGCAAGATGCTGATGGCAGCTCTTTGCAAGTCCAAAGTCACAGCCAGAAAAATATAACCAAAAACAGGGTTGAAAAACAAGTAAATAAGCACGCTCAGAATGCAGTAGAATTACCAGCACATAGCTAAATAGTCCATCAAAAGATCGGGGAAAAGAGGAAGAACTAGGAGACATGACAACATGTAACACAAAGGGATCATGTGATGTTGCATTTTCCAGCCCTGATTCTGTGTAAATTCTGTATACTTACTACACTTCTCTATAGGTGGGCCTACATGTGAAGTAATACTGTAGAACAACCATGAGGGATTATCATGCAGTAATTTAGTAATTTTTCAGTGCGGTTACCCAGACTATTTTGCAGAACTGACAGAAAGTTTGCATTTTACAGCTCCAATAAAAATACATAAGAAGGAACAAAGCATAAACAAGTGAATTAGTATGTTACAGCACTAATACCACCTAATTTCAGTAGAAATATTGTATTGTGTTTGGGGTAATAAGCCTAATGTTATAAAACCCAGTAATAATTTAAAATAATTGGGGTGATTTGTTATATTACTTAACAAATCACACCAATTATTTAAATTATTACTGGGTTTTATAACATTAGTCTTATTACCCCAAACACAATATAGCCTAGCGGGTAAGGTACTGGACTATAGACCAGAAGGTCCAGGGTTCATATCCCACATCTGCCAAGCTGCCACTGTTGGGTCCTTCAGCAAGACCTTTAACCCACAATTGCTTGGATTGTAAGACTGTATAACTTGTAAGTCGCTCTGGATAAGGGTGTCTGCTAAATGCTGTAAATGTAAATGTGTAATACTTATGATACCTGTGTATTTTGCACATGTTCTATGCTCAGGTTGACTTTAAGTTAAAAAAAAATTGTGTTTAAGACTGCTACAAGTGAATAATTCACCCAACTGTAAGTATTTCTCTCACAAGTGTAAGGACCAAAAACTCCTCTTTCTTTCATAAATACATACGTTAGACATGAGACAGATATCACCACTGCTCTCCATTAAGTGTCACAAAGCAACTGAGCTCTGCAACCCACTACTTTCTCTAGTCTTTTTCTTGAAGCATGCATCTCCTCTTCACCCCTAATATCAGCACAAAGTGACAGGCCTTCGACACAGCCTGACAGCTTCATTTGGAAATAATTGCTTACACCACTCAGGTGCACGAGAGACATTTGTCACTGAGACATTTGCATTACCAGATTAGATTCATTTGTCACAATTTGCCTCGCATAGGTTTTTCCCTACACTCCAGCAGAGCCGAGGCACGGTGAGATATGGAGCCTTCAGAGCAAATGAAGACTTCAGTTTTTTCTCACTGGACTCCTCTTTCTTCTTTGTTTGTTCCAGTCCACCAGCTCCCCCAAGCCAACTGTGTAGAGAGTCTCACAGGACCTGGTATCTGATGGCTCGATCAAGCTTGCATTGCCGTGCATAGCTGTAAAAACTAAGGTCTGCTTCATTTTCTTCTTTATTGCAATGGCTTTATATTGAACCACCTCTCTCAGAGAAAGTGAGGATTAGGATGAGCGAGGCTGCATCAAAATGAGTTCCATCCCTCAATGTGAAAAATCAGATTTTTTTGTGGGAAAGGGCTGTACTGAATATGATTACTGGATTACTTTTTGTTTTACATTTTATCCCACTCCTAGCCCAGAGAACACAGGGTGCAGGTGTAAGGTGTTCCTGTTAAACTAGGAGTTTAACTGGTTGTTTATTATTAGGTTGAAGGAACAATGCATTTGCATTTAGCATACAAACTTCTCTGGAGTGATTTACAGCTGATACAGTTTTAAAATCCAAGTAGTTGGGGGTTCTCAAGGACCCAACAGTGGCAGAGGCAGGATTTGAACCTTGGATCTTCTGGTCTAAACCACCCCAGTCAATACTGCAACAGGAACGTAACATCGATAGAATGTAGCAGAGGTACATCTGTACAGGGGAAAAAGGTTGCAAACCAATTGCAGTTACATGAACTATGTTACTATAAACCTATTAATTAGAAACAGGAGGATAGGTTTTGAGTCTTGGTCTTCCTTATAACGAGTTTATCCTCGCCAGTGTCATCACTGGCTTGCTCAACATGGGATTGGCCCTAGATATTAGATAATATGAAATTGTAAATCTGCCTTGAGACAATGCTCCATTGTAAAAAGCACTACAGAAATAAATCTCACTTGACTTGACATGGATTCTGCATTTATTTACTCATAAAACATCTTCTTCTATCTTCTTCCAAGTTTTAATAACAGACAAACACATTTTCTAAAAAAAAAAGGATGGAGTTCACATAGCATCTACTCACACCCTGTGTTTCTTAGGGTTTATTCACACTTGGCAAGTTGGGTTCAATTAAAATGAACCCTGGAGCGATTCCTGTTCATTTGAACAAAGGTGAACGCTGCCTTCCTAACCTTGATGTGCACCAAACAAGCGGCTCGAGACCCCTTGAAGAGATGAGTCTCAGTCCACTTCCAAACGAACTCTAGTGCGGTTCAGCTGATTTGTGAATACAGCACGGACGCATAAACAAACCAAACACAGGAAGTGACATTACAAGAAGCGACCCTTAAAAAACACATAATTTAACATAACGTACATAACTTGATATAACAACTATCAAACAATATTATTAGAAAGAAACCTTGGGAGGACCAAGACTCAAGTAAGAATGAAACTGTTACGTAATTAATAGTCTTATAGTAATACTCTAATTTAAATAAACAGACGCAAAATATAAGAATGAAGAGACAACATATTTAAAGAAAATATTTTAAAAAATATAAAATATAATAATATATACACTATAATATACAGGGTGCGCCATTTATATGGATACACCTAAATAAAATGGGAATGGTTGGTGATATCAGCTTCCTGTTTGTGGCACATTAGTATATGGGAGGGGGAAAACTTTTCAAGATGGGTGTTGACCATGGCGGCCATTTTGAAGTCGGCCATTTTGGATCCAACTTTATTATTTCCGATGGGAAGACGGTCATGTAACACATCAAACTTATTGAGAATTTCACAAGAAAAACAATGGTGTGCTTGGCTTTAACGGAACTTTATTCTTTCATGAGTTATTTACAAGTTTATGACCACTTATAAAATGTAGTCAAAGTGCTGCCCATTGTGTTGGATTGTCAATGCAACAGCGTATCATTTTCTTCTTTGGTCCAGACCAAGTGAAAAGAACTCCACGTACAAATGCAACCTTAGTTACTTGTACTCGTTCCCTGCACCAGCTCCTAACAGGGCTTTATTATCATATATATAATCAGTTCAGTAATGAAGATAAGTCTGCTATGGAGTTCAAAGCAGTTCTCAAAGTTGCTCTGGATAAGAGCATCTGCTAAATTATGTAAATGTAATTGTTTCATATGGAAAGCTTTAGACATGACTAGACGATTGTATGACTGGCACAGTGGCAGAAAGGATTGAGTCAAACCCACAGTCAATATTTATAATCAAGTATCCCATAAGCAATAGAGTTAACAGGATTAAACCACTATTATTGAAAGCGTGTCAATACCCACAAAAAATAAATTATGCTGATCAGTAACCATGACTAAAATGCAACATAAGGCAAAAATGAATCTTGCTCCCAGCACATGTAAGGCAAATACTGTAGCTTCATTTGGCTTTGTGTATTATAATGGGTGCCAATGTGGCAAAAAAAACATGCTATACAAATGATATAAACCAAAGCTTGTTACCCACTTTCTTAAAGCGCAGGGTTGCATTCATGGCTTAGTTAACTCGGCATGCCTCCAATTTATCTACGCATATGGCTAGACCACAGCTAACTCAGCAGGACGTTGTCCTAGAAGCTGCCCAAGCAACTCTGAAGTAGCAGAGTATGCAAGTTTCTAAATCAATAGTCTGGAATATATTTCTAATTGTGTAAAAAACCTAAAAATACTCATTTAAGGTTAAATGTGTTATAAACACAGCAAAAACGTGAATGTTTGCCAGCCTGGCCATATAATTCACAGACACAAGTCACAAAACACCAAAATGAGAAATCATCTTCCTGCAGCTGCACCTGTAAGCCATTAGTTAGTTTGTTTGGTTGTTTATTGTTGCATCAGCATCAATGGATATTCATGACAGCTTGGCAATACTAGGCAGACGCATTCACACATGCCCAATTTAGATCAACCTGTTTACCTAATATATGTCTTTGTAATGTTGGAGGAAGCTGGAAACCGGGGTACCCTGATAAAATATGGCCTTTATTGTCATTTTACCATTGTACAATGAAATTAGGAAACCTACACAGACACGGGGGGGTGCAAACTCCATACAGGTAGAGTCCATGGTCCAACTTAGACATCTGCTGCATGCTATATTTGCAGTTTTTACAGTTATATTTACATACACACTCAGTGAGCATTTCATTAGGAAACGGGCATTTCTAGACTACCTGTCATACTGGGGCACACACAGAATTTAGAGGGGCAAAGCTGTACCCCTCTGCTTGCCAATCAGTGAAAGGAGCACAACTGTGCATAAAAAATAAGATTGTTAAACAGTAAATAGATGAAGTGATTTAACAAAGTGGGCATTACTGTGCCATGGGTGAGAAATGAAGAACAAATTAACACGAAACATTTTTTTTCATTATTATTATTATTATTATTATTATTATTATTATTATTATTATTATTGCATTCATTGCATTCGTTATACGGGTATAAGTGGCTAACCAAAACATGAGCTGGCATTACCTTCTTGTCTAACAATGTGCCTGACTTTCTTTAAAATATTTGCAGCTCTCCATTAGTCCATGCAAAAAACTGAAAGAAGCTATGGCTCTGACTTAAAGCCATTCAAGCTTTAGGAAAGATGACGAGGATTATGGGAAATGTAGTCAATTTGTGTAACATGTCCTGCAGTAATATTGGCTTTTAATCATGGTGATTTTTGTGGGACATGTGCCCCAGTGATATGGGTCTCATGACGTCCCTGTTAGGAACACTACATTAATCCTTGGTAGAGCCATCCTTTATATATGAATAGTCTCTATTCATGGTGGCATGGATCCCACAAGATACTTTGACAACCTCAGCCTGGACTGTTGACACTTGACCTCTCATCAACAGAGCATTTGGGCATATCTGGGTTTCATTATTGAACCATTCTAGGTAAACTCTAGAGACTGATGAGCATGAAATTTCCAAGAGCTCAGCTTGTTATAGAAATACTCAAACCAGTCCAAGTGGCATCAACAATCAAAGTCCCTGGGACAACATTTTTTCCCATACCCTTAGTTGATGATTAGATAATTGGGTGAAGGAGCAGGTGTAAATGTGTTGCTAATAAAGTGCTCAGGAATGGACCATATCACAAAAGTCATCTCCAACTAGTTTCATGAACATGACAATGAGTTCATGTTCTTCAATGACCTTTCCGGTCATTGGGTCTAAATCTAATAGAACACCTTTGTGATGTGGGAGAACAGGAGATTTGCGGCATGAAAGTGCAACTGAAAAATCTCATCTTGTGGAATCCATGCCATCAAGAACAGAGGCTGTTTTGAGCAAGAGACACCTTTTCGGTTTGAGAGCAAAGGCTATTAGTAAAGTAAAGTGCTTGGTGGCGGTGTGTGTGTGTGCGTAGTCTTGGGCTCAAAAGACTGTTCAAAAGTCTTAGGCATTCTACATTTTTTAGTTTATATTCTGATTATTCTTTACTTAAATTTGAAGTGGTCGCTGCACTTCGTCGTCCAACAATTACAGACTGTAGTCCATCTGTTTCTCTACATACTTTGTTCCTCCCATTTACTCTGTTTTCTATTGGTCAGGATCACAGAGCAGGTACTATTTGGGTGATGGATCATTCTCAGCACTGCAGTGACACGTGATGGTGTCGTGTTAGTTTTGAGTAGGTACAACTGGATCAGACACAGCAGTGCTGCTGGAGTATTAAAACACTGTTCACGCGCTGTCCACTTTAGCACATGCACTACTAGTATTGACTAAGGAATGGAATCAAAAATGTCAGTGCCAGTGTCATCCCACCACCAGAGGGTGGCAGAGGAGTTCTGCACAGTCTAAGAAAGCAGCCCTGTAAACTACATTGTCCGGAAGCCATAGCATGGTTATGGATTAGCATAATCAGCATTTAAACCTTTTCAAGCCACACATGGTTGACACTTTATTTAAACTGGATAAGAGCCGGCATTGGGGCGGTTTCTTTCTATGAGATTCTGCAGGTAAAAGGCTTGATTGTGTGTCTGTGAAAGAGAAGGGGAAAATCTTTTAATCTTTTTAGTTTTTTCTTTCTTTGTTCATTTCATTTTCCTGCTTAATTTCATGGCTTCTCTTCCTAGCAAACATTCTCTCCTTCTCTCAGATGTGGCTTTCATAATAAGACCAATATGTATTTGTTTAAAATATTCTCAGTAATAATAAGGGAAGGTCCCTTTTTTGGGACTCCCATAAAGGCTGGTTTCGCCTGTGGTGCTCCCAGAGGGTGAGCCCAGTATTACTATGTGGCAAGAAACAACTACAACTGGTATGTCTGAAATGGTAAAATAATGTTTTGTACTCATATTTGTACACGAAAAATCGTCACTCCGGTAGTTTCGAATTTATCCGTCATCTTTGCCATGTGAAGCCGAAGCACACCGCTATGCATTGTGGTACATTATCCCATAAGTAGTATACATCGGTTGTCCACTATATTTATGGTGCACTATGGGTAACAAAGTAGTGCATTATATAGGGAATGGATTTGTCCACTGAGAATTTGGACACCCTACAAAATGGCCGACACCCTAATTAGAACTCTAAATTGTTCTAACCATGTTAGGGGGTCTCTAAAAGGGCTGATCACTCACCCAAACCAGGTATTTTACTAAATACATTGTAATAACTAAAATCAGAGTGGTTTTTAAAGTTATTTTTACTTTGATGTTAAAGTGTATAGCATTGAGAACACAAACGTAAAACCCACAACAGATTACAAGAACAATATTTATGATGTATTTATATTATTAGGTACTTTAATTAGAAACATTACGTGCACACTGTTACCAAACTGGTGACATGATGTTCAGTGTGTATGTGACCATGTGTCATATAACTGAGTCTGCTGTTGCACATTTATGTCCCCTGTAATAGTGCACTATATAGTGTTCCAGATTTTGAAATGTAAATGGAAGGAATAGGGAACAGTTTTAACATTAATTGTTTCTTCTCTCTACTGCTTATCTGTTCCAGTTCCTGCTTTCTTGGTGGAACTAATCGAGTGTTTTGGAGCTTCGAGGTCCTTGATGTCATTCACTTTTATTGCACAAAAGAGTAGAGGCACAGACATCAAGGCACAGCTGCTGTCTCTTCTGGTTTCACATCCATCAGTATTTAGATTTGCTAGGACTTCAAAACTTGTTGACTTTGGCTGGATTGAGGTTGAAATACTGTTAAGTACATAGTTGATATATTACATTTTATGAATGTACAGTACTGTGTTCGTAGGCCACCATTAGACTAGATATACCATTAATGGCATAATGACCATCTATAATTACTTCTCAGTGTCAGAATACAACCAGAAAGTACAGAAAATGAGTTTGCAGTATTTAAAAAAAAAATAGGCTACAGTGGCAAGTATTTAGTATGATCTCCCCTCACACTTAAGCAACAGCAGCATCTCATCGGGATTCCGATGGAATGGTCTTTTTGGAAGGGTAGCAGCCATGTAACCACTTGTTCAAAAGAGAAACAGGCTGAAATATGGCTAAGTCTAAGATATGGTAAAGCTCACAAAGACTGGAATGAAGCTCAGTAGAAAAGAGTATTGTGGAGTGACAAATCCAAGTTTGATATCTTTGGTTTATTTGTTATATATCATCATTATACCGTTGCTAAAACCAACCAATCTAATGGCGGCCTAAAACTGTACTGTATGTATTATGAATATAAATATTATTTCTTTTGCGCACACATTTAGCACCTCGATCTGCAAGGGCTATAAGGCTAACAAACAGCTTTGTGACTCCGGTAATTCTAAAATTAGGTGCTACTCCGATCATCAAATATAACAAAAGATAAGATGGATTTCTCAAATGCCTCCAATTTGTAGGTTGTGCTTGTTGAGCTCATTTCAAGTTTAAAAGAGTAGGGACCAAAAATGTCAAGAGTATCGTCAGCCTCCCACACGAGGACCAGCAATTATCCCACTCAGAGCCATTTTGATCACATCAGATTCTTTTCTGTCTTATCTCACCCACTGTCTATTACATGAACTCGTACAGGGTTAAGATAATAAAAGAAACGAATGTCACAGCTAATTCTACCTTCCAATTATGCTCCCATATTTGTTCAGTTATATCATTTTTTTACGTCAGTGTCATCAGTGCAACAATTTATGCACAGTCTGCTGTTGAGGTCTAATACTTTTCCTGTTTCCTCAGTCTCTCTTTATCTGTTCTGTTGTTATGTAATTTGAGTCATGCATTTAAATAAGAACCATCCTCTCATATTTATGGGTCTTGTCAGTAAGACTGTTGTGATGCTGGAGTACACCCAAGATCATCAATAGCTAATCACAGAACAGCAAGTCTGCACTGAAAAAACACACCTAAAATCGCAATTATTCCCACAAACATGACAACCTGGGCTGCCAGTGTAACAATGCTGGAAAGCTTGCACAGTCTCAAATCAGTGCTGCTGCCATTGTTTCCAAGTTATACTTTTTGAGTAATTATAGAAAATGTGCATATATCAACTCTTCAATCATCCAAATCAGTGTTTAAACCAGCATGTTAAATCGTTGCATTAGCATAGTAATTCATTTGAATAATGGTGAAATTAGTACTGATTTTGTATTACATGTGTATTTCCTATAGGGAGAAAGGACTACTTTTGAAAACAGCATATAACCCCAACGTACAGCAAACAAGATCTATTATTGTGTGAGGTGGGGGGTGGGGGTAGGGTCATGTTGATATATCAGTGTGGGGACCAATGTCCCTACAACATTAGAAGGAGCTGAATTATTTTTATCTTTTGGTGACAATTTGCTGGTCCCCATGGGAAAATCTGCTTTTTTTTTCTTTTTGTTTTTTACAGAAACTGAACTTTTTTTTTTTTAAGTGTCAAAAGATTTGCTTTAGGTTACAGTGGTTACAGTTAAGGTTAAGTGCAGATGTAGTGTTAATTAGCTATAGTAATCATTATGTCTCCACTAGGATATGAGACAAATGTGTGTTTTTATGGGGGGGTTGGGCTTACACAGTTTAAATCATTGTAAGGACCAAATGTCCCCATGTGGGTAGAAAGATGGGGACATTTTTACATTGTGGGGACATTTTGCAGAACCTCATAAGGAAACTATGCTTTCTTTAAAATAAAAAAGAGCCAAACGATTTGCTTTAGGTTACTGAGGATAAGGTTAGAGTTAAGTGCAGGTGTAGCATTAATTACCTACAGTAATCATTATCTCAGTAGAAGGTCCCCACAGTGATAGAAAGACAAACTTGTGTCTGTGTGGGAGACTGAGTGGGTGAAAGCAAGAGTGCAAGAAAGATAGATTTTTTTTTTTACTTAATTCCCATTACAGCCTGATAAGTACGATTACTGTATGCATCCCTAAAGTGGAATGTTCTAAGAATAATTACACTACGGGCCAATTTCTTATGTGGATAATGGATCATTTGACGGCATGTAGTAGGAAAAAGTGGCTCTGTTGTTTGGCAGCTAACCTCAGAGTATCAAATCCTGCCTCTCAGTTAATACTGTACACTCACCAACACTATTAGGTTCACCTCCTTGTTTCTACACTCACTCTCCATTTGATCACTTCCACTTAGCATAGAGATGCACTTTGTAGTTCTTTAATTACAGACTGTAGTCCAGTTTCTCTACATACTTTGTTAGTCCCTTTCCTCTGTTCTCTAATGGTGTTTTGCTGGTATGAGTGGATCAGATAGCAGTGCTGCTGGAGCTTTTAAACACTGTGTTCACTCACTGTGTGCTCTATTAGACATCTAATAGGTTGGGATCTACCATATTTCTTGCAGATGTCAGAGAAAGTAGCTCATCAGTTACACAGTTTGTGTTACTCATCCTCCAGTTCTTCATCAGTGCTTACAGGATGCTGCCTACGGGATGCTGGTGGCTGGACATTTTTGGTTGGTGGACTATTTTCAGTTCAGCAGTGACACTGATGTGTTTAAAATTCCAGCAGCACTGCTGTGTCTGATCCACTCATACCAGCACAACACCTACTAATACACGACTACCACATCAGTGTCACTGCAGTGCTGAGAATGACCCACCACATAAATAGTACCTGATCTGTGTTGGACCTGTGGGGGTGACTATTGGAGAACAGAGCAAAGGGGACTAACAAAGTATGTAGAGAAACAAATGGACTACAGACTATAATTGTAGAACCTCAACATGTGTCTATAAGTACAACTAATAAAATGTAATGTGGCCGATGTGGGAGAGTTGGCAGCCCTGCTTTTATTAGCCATTAGCACAGGGGCTAAATGTACATAGTAGTTTCTAGTATGCTTGATGGGAGCTGATTTCGTTCACTTGGTGAAAGCAAAGTAACTCTCTATAGAAGTGTATAGTTCTCTGCATTTTTCATAAAAATTGCTTTGGAAGTTTTAAGTGAGTGTAAAATGTAGATCTCCTTCAGCTGGGATTCAGCACTGTAATTGCATCCGAGTATAGCAAGCACATTTAACGTGAGTTTTTGCATACCTATTTCCAAGCATCTGCCATTTCAGCTCTTTGGCATTCCATCAGACAAATCCTGGAAGGAGATTTTTCCCTTTTGCACCCTCCAAAACAGCCAGGTAAGTATGGCTTTCTCACTTCCATCATTAGTGTGGTCCTACATAAAATGCAGCATGTGGTCATGATTGACGTGCCTGCATGCTGAGTACAACCAGGATGAAATGAGTACGATTTTTCAATGGCTTCTTTCAGTTCCACAGTCAAACTGTTCTCTTTTGGAGGGATCTCTGTTCTAAATCATCCAGTTGGTCTAGTGTTTTCTCCAGCTCATTTTTACATATGTGATGCAGGGGTCTGTAGCTTCTCGGTGGTACTCAAGATAATATAATTACATGCTGACTAATTTGAGCAACCAATACTAAATTGATTACTATTTACAACCCCAAATCAGAAAAAGTTGGGACAGTATGGAAAATGCATATTAAAAAACGCAGTGTTTCTTACATTTACTTTGACTTTTATTTCATTGCAGACAGTATGGACCTGAGATATTTCATGTTTTTTTCTGGTCAACTTCATTTCATTTGTTAATAAACATCCATTCCTGCATTTCAGGCCTGCTATACATTCCAAAAAAAAAGTTGGGACGGTAAAGCATTTTCCATACTCTCCCAGCCTTTTCTGATTTGTGGTTGTAACAAATTTCTCAATAATTCTGTCCATTTTACCAAATAAGTTGACCAAATAAGTGGGTTGATGTACTTTTTGTATAATTTACCGCATATGTCTTCTTAATGTTGGTGGACATGATATTCGCCGTACTATTCTTGAGTTTAGTTGTTGGTGGGACACTTTTAAAACTTTTAAGGGAAGTTACATAGGGACAGTACATCACTTTTCATCCTCTATTCTCTTGTTTCCTGGCCACATGATGAATGGTGTTCATTTCACAAAATACCAATAAACCTGATTGAGAGAGCTTTTTCAACTTGACCATTTTAAGCTCAGAAATGGTACTGGTTATCAATCTGAAAAGTGATGCACTATGGCATTAAACTAAGCTTTAGCCCATATCTAGCAGCTCCAGTGGTTCTGTGGCAAGAGTCGGCTGCTGGAAACTGTAGTTCCTAAGGGTCTGGTTGAAATCTCAGGTCAGACTTGCAATGAGAAGCCCCTGAGATTGACTGGCATTCCACCCTGGGAGTATTAGGACAAGAGAAGATAAAAAAAACTTTTGTCTTAGTGAGGGGAGGGGTTGACCCGGTTGCTAGGTATGACGTGTTCATTTGAAGATTGTGATTGGTTGCCATCCCTTTGGAGAACATTTCTTCCGCCTCGTCATCTTTCCAATATTTTCATGTCTGCTTAAGAGAAGTTCTAAACCTCATAAAAGTCCTCCTCCGTACTCCTAACAGATTTCACCTTAGGAGCTCTTTTAGGGGATGAGATGCTTCATGAATAACTTTTATCTTTTCTATGATCAATTTCATCACTAGGAGCAACTCTTAGCACTAAGAATATTTATGAATACAGCCCCTGATCTTCACTGCATGTTTATTCAAGTGTGTCATGGAACAAACAAAGGAGATTTCTAAGGATTTGTTGAATCTCATCAGGCTGGGAAAGCTTATAATGTTTGTTTAGTTTATTTAATGTCACTCTTCAGCATCAGTGGCCATTCAGATATGCAGACTCCACACAGAAAGCACACAGACCACTCCACCTGCAATCGAACCCAGGACCTTCTTGATGTGAGGTGACAGTGCTACCCACTAAGCCACTGTGCCACCCAGCATAGTTTATAAAATCATCATTAAAGTGTTTTGATTCCACCACTCCACAGTCAGAGAGATTGTATACAAATGGAGGAAAATCAAGAATATCGTTATCCCAGGGCTGGCTGACTACTCTAAAACATCACTCTAAGAGCAAGGTGTGTAACAGTCTGTAAGGTAACAAAGGAACATAAAGTCCAGACTGGTGGAGTGCTGCAGGATGACCTCCTGGAAGTTTCTCCCATCTGAACACAGAATCTTTGGAGCTCAGTCAGTGACCATTGGGTTCTTGGTCAGCTCTCTTACCCAGGCGCTTCTCCCCCGATGACTTAGTTTGGTGGGGTGGCCAGCTCTAGTCCTGGTTGTTCCAAACTTCTTCCATTTAAGAATTATGGATCCCTTGTGCTGTTGGGAAGTTTTTTGTAGCCTTCTACAGATCTGTGCCTCCACACAGTCCTGTCTCTGAGCCCTACAGGCAGTTCTTTCTTTGTCATGTCTTGTTTTTTTTCAATTACCTGTTCAATTAGCTGTAAATCAAGATTAGAATCTTTTACCCCAATTACTAATACTGAACTATCCGCACTGATCAGCTCGTCTAAGTCATCAACATGTTTATTAGATCCAATTCCTACACGTTTACTCAAACAAGTAATACCTAGTATTATAGAGCCACTGTTAGTTATTTTAAATTCATCCCTTGCCTTTGGTTATGTGCCCAAATCCTTTAAGTCTGTCATTATCAAATCACTGATTAAAAAAGCCAATCTTGACCCTTGTGGGATATCTAACTATAGACCAATTTCAAATCTATCATTTCTGTCCAAAATCTTAAAAAAAGCCGTCTATCAGCAGCTCTGCAGTTACCTCCAGAGAATGATATTTATGAAACATTTCAGTCTGGCTTCAGGCCCCATCATAGTACTGAAACAGCATTAATTAGGGTACTAAACGACTTGTTAATGTCCTCAGATAAGGGATGTGTTTCTTTTCTTGATGTTATTAAATTTTCTCTTACTTAACTCATATAAAACTGAGGTTCTATTAGTGGGACCCAAGGCTGTGAGAGACAGGTTGGCTACATCGATCCTAAATCTAGATGGCTGTCCAGTATTGCCCAGTCCATCTGTAAAAAACTTAGGTGTCACATTTGATTCAGATCTCTCCTTTGATGCGCACATTAGCAGCATCGTTCGAATTGCTTTATTTCAATTGCGTAATATCGCTAAACTTAGAAATATCCTCTCTTTTAATGATGCAGAGAAACTGGTTCATGCGTTTATAACCTCAAGGTTGGATTACTGTGACTTTTTTTGCTCAATTCAACTGAATTTACCACAGCTGGACTCCAATCAAGGTGTCGAAAGTTTAGTTTTTCCTTTTTACTAAACTTGCAAATATGTGTAAAATTCTGTTTCCACTTTCTCATTGTGTGGTATTGAGTCCAGATTTATAGTGGAAAATTAGAAAATAATTTTTTTTTCTATTCAGCACAAGGCTTCAACATAACAGAATGTGAAAGACATGAAAGGTTACTTTCCACTTTTTTTATATACTTTCCAAAGGCATTGCATGCCAGCAAATTCTAAAAGAAAATGTCAGGTCATCTGCTTGTGAACTTAATGTCAAGAGAATGTAGGTCATGTAGAAAGACCATTAACTAAGCATACAACTCATTCTACCAAAAAATGGTTAAAGAAGACCATATGAAGGCCATAATAAGATAAATGTTTAACGATAATGTTTAACCATAATAATGGCAAAGTCCTGACCTTAATCTAATTGTGGAGATGAAGGTGTGGAAATACTTTATGTTCCACCGATATTCCTGGGCTAAATAGAATGGGCTAAAATTCCTTCAAGGAAACGTGTTAATGGAAACATTTAGCTGTAGTTCGTGAAAGGTTCACATACTTAGATATCTTGTATAAAATTTTGTCTCATTTCTTTAATTGGGTTATCTTTATCTATTTTAGGAGTTGTGTGAAAATCTGATTAAGTTTTCGGTCATATTTCTGCAGAAATCTAGAACATTCTAAAGGTTTCACTAACTTTCAAGCATCACTGTATTTAACACACTGTTTTACTGCTTAGGATAAGCTGCTAGGTCTAGTGCTACATAACCACTGTGTGCTCCTTTTCAGCATTACACTTTATTACTCAGTGGAGATACACAAAGTCAGTTTTAATGACGTACAAATTACAGATGATAATAACATCCAATAACTTCTGACTGCTGTGGGTCTGAAGTGTTCAAAAAACAGAAGAAACTTTCAACGTGAGGAGCCCATTAGCTAGGCAATATTTGAATAGATGTAGAAGTTGCAGAAAATAGCATATGTGTAAGGTTTTGCATGGTGTCTCGTTCTTCAGATGTACTTCAGATACTTTCAAGCACACATACACAGGGGAAAAAAACAAAACATTCTTTCCCGAAGAACATTTGTACATACATTTACATTCGCATAAAGACCAACAAATGGAGAAATATACTTGTAGGGATATTTATGCAGAACATACTTTCCACATAACTCTCTTTCAGTGTAAAGTCCTTCACACAGAAACACAACCATCATATCAAATGTCCCTGCATTGAAATGAAATCACATGATTCACAGCTCTCACAATAGCATACACCAAAGGCATTTATGTTTCATGAGCAACTCCTGCCAATTCCCATAAGACCTATTTCAGATACAGATACCGCTTAGCCTTGCAATGTGTCGATTGCTAATTATGAGCATTTTCTTCCTTTTCATTTCATGGCAGGACATCAGTCAGGGTAACTAGCAATTAATGAGGAAAATGTCGCCTTAGCACAGACAGCCTTAGTCATTACTTTCAGAAATGGCAATTAATCAAAGTATCCCATGAAACTGGAATAATACATGGTGTTTCCTAATGTCTCAAAATGTCCTTTATCTTTGGGCAACACAAATGGCATAGAACAGGGATTCTTAAACCTCTTTTCAAGTGTGACCCCCTTTTGTAGATTAACATCTTTTTTGAATATATTTTACGACCACAATCTCCTCCCACACTCGCAGATAGATAGATAGGTAATCGAACGTTTGAAGCCTATAGCCTTTTTCTCTATAAATGTGGCCTAAAACATAATCAGAGTTTCATGCAAGTCCTTAAAGTAGATAAAAGAAGCCAATTCAACTATAAAGATAACAATATTATACACGGTCATTTTTTACTGAGGTTAAATGATTCAATATTAGATATCTGTGAGTAGCAAAAGTAAGTTTGCTTGCTTCAGTATCTGGTGTGACCCCCTTGTGCAGCAATAACTGCAACTAAATGTTTCTGGTATCTGTTGATCAGTCCTGCACATCAGCTTGGAGGAATTTTAGCCCATTCCATTCTCAACTCTGAAACTGTGCAGATGTTGGTGGGTTTCCTCGCATGAACTGCTTCCACAATTCTTCTGTCGGATTAAGGTCAGGCCAAACATTTATTTTACTCTTCTTTAACCATTTTTGGTAGAACAACTTGTGTGCTGAGGGTTGTTGTCTTGCTACATAACCCACATTATCTTGAGATTCAGTTCACAGACAGATGTCCTGACATTTTCCTTTAGGATTTGTTGGTATAATTCAAAATGATGGCAAGCCGTACTGGCTCAGATTGTGCCATGTCACAGTTCACTCACACCTGATTGTCATCCCATTGACTGAAAATGGCAGACTATCACTTTCCTCAACAAACAAAGTAGAACATTGTGTCTCATTTTTTTAATTGGGTTATTTGTCTACTTTTAGGACTTGTGTGAACACCTGATGATGATTTAGATCATAAATCATAAAAGGTTGGCAGATTTTCAAGCACCACTGTAGATGGATAAATAAGATAGTCGCCCCAAGGTGTTTTGCCCCACTTCGCACAATGTGGCCACTGATCATCTAATTCATCTGCATTCATATATCTGTACTGTGAAGGATTTGTCATCATATTTTATTGTTTTCCCCTAATTGGAACTTATTAATTGGTCCACTGTGTAGCTTTTTCCCTTCCCCCCCCCCAATTTCCATCATTTCAAGTTGCACATACTGAAAAACGCTCCTCATCACTAGACTAATCGCCCACAGCCAGGTTGATGTGCAGTGCCTTACTTTTTAGGTTCTGGATAAATTAACAATCAATCTATTTGAATTTGTGACCTGCAGGTGGTGATTAATCCTCAAATAATGCTCTCTGTTTTTTTAAGGATGGTACATTCTTACCCTTACAATAAAGTATAACAAGAAACAGCTTTTCCTCCAACCCCCAGGAAGCCCTAGGTCAAGAAACCCTGGCAAAGAACCTTCATCATTAGCCAGAAAACAAAAGAGTTAAAAGAAAAGACATAGAGATGTAGCTACCACGTAAATGTTTAAGCCCATTCATGCAGTCGACAGCTTGTCTGGAATTCCAGTTTGATGTGCGGTGCTTCCAGAGAAGTTGACAGGAGCTGACAGCTGAGTTAGAAGAGGTGCCCAAGGTCCCCTGCGAGAAGGATTTCCTCTGACACCAGCTTAAGGACAAAAAGGAAATGCAGACATAGCCTCGACGACCATAAAAATGGCAGCCCCTTCTTCCTCTTATCTGTACTAATTTAATCTGCCCTCATCCCTTACCATTAAAGGAGGTTTTTGCCACAGGTTACTGTCAGATCAGCTAGGAACATTCAGCTGAATTCAAAGCAGCCGACTTTTTAGCTCATCAACAACATTTCTGTATGTATTTATTCATTTTAGCTTAAGGGAGATAAAGCTATTATTGTATTCTAATCTGAATTTAAAAGAGCTGTTGTTTTTAAAATGCACAAATTAGTTTGTGTAGCTCTTGTGGCTTGTAGGTAAGAGGCAGCTTCTGGGGGGGAAGAAGCAGTTCCTGAGAACCTGAATTCGAGCCCGAGCGGACTTGTAACAGCACCACTCGAACATCAAGTTGCAAGACTCGAGCAAGTTGCAAAGGACTGGGGTAAAATCCAGGCAGTACTTTCACCTGTGTTCAGTGAGTTCTGCGATAGGCTCTGGCCCCTCAACAACCCTGAGCAGGATAAGTGGAGTTAAAACAGGAATTTCAGAAATTAGTTGGATTTGACTCCACATCTTCCTCTGCCCTATAATCATGCTTCGTGTCTCTCTCCTTGTATGGTGAAAGTTTCCTGTAATTGTTGACACAGATGACCAATCCAAAAGTCTAGTCTAATCCTGACTCATCAACTTGATGTGCATATTACCAAGAAAGTAAATTCTGCCTTTCATTTAGTACATCTACAGACCCAAATAAAAAAAAGTTAGGAATACTGATTTGTCTGTGGGACTGTGGTAGCCTAGCAGGTAAGGTACTGAACTATAGACCAGAAGGTCCAGGGTTCAAATCCCACTTCAAACCCCACCTCTACCAAGCTACCACTGTTGGGTCCTTGAGCAAGGCCCTTAACCGACTGTAAGATTGTATCAATTGTAAGTCGCTCTGGATAAGGGCGTCTGCTAAATGCTGTAAATGTAAATGTCTGACCACAAAACACATTTTCACCATGTGATGGTCCAACCCAAATGCTTCAGAGACCAGAGAACTTGATGCCACATCATGGTTAACATAAGGCATCCTTTTTGCACAGTAACGTTTTAAGTGACATTTTGCGAATGTAACTCCGTATTGTATGCCAAGGTAATCACTTGCACAAGTGGTCATATGGGACTGTGGTAGCCTAGTGGTTAAGGTACTGGACTCTAGACCAGAAGGTCCAGGGTTCAAATCCCATCTTTGCCAACCTGCCACTATTGGGTCCCCTTAACTCACAATTGCTTGGATTGTAAGGTTGTATCAATTGTACGTCGCTTTGTACGGGACTGTGGTAGCCTAGTGGTTAAGGTACTGGACTCTAGACCAGAAGGTCCAGGGTTCAAATCCCATCTTTGCCAACCTGCCACTATTGGGTCCCCTTAACTCACAATTGCTTGGATTGTAAGGTTGTATCAATTGTACGTCGCTTTGGATAAGGGCATCTGCTAAATGCTATAAATGTAAACACTGTAGCCTATGGAAGCTGTTTTGTGGGACTGTGGTAGCCTAGCGGATTAGGTACTGGACTATGGACCAGAAGGTTCAGGGTTCAAATCCCACCTCTGCCAAGCTGCCACTGTTGGGTCATTGAGCAAGACCCTTAACCCACAATTGCTTGGATTGTAAAACTGTATGACTGGTAAGTCGTTCTGGATAAGAGTGTCTGCTAAATGCTGTAAATGTAAATGTCATATCAGCTACTGATTAATGGCAGTTCTTGATGCAGTACCATCTGAGTGATCGAGGTTCAGCTTAAGCTCATTTCAAACATTTTTTCATGTATTTGTTGACCAAATGGAGATCCTCTGCCCATCTCTGCTCCATTGCCTGTGGTGAATACTGCTTTTTTTTTAACCAAATCGTGATTACAATCACCTGTTGGCCCCAAATTCCTCCATTTGGATGTTTATTAACAAGTGACAAAGTTGACAAAAAAAAATCTTGAACTTTCTTGGTTTCAAACTGTCTGCAATAAAATAACAGTCAAAGTAAACATAAGGAACCCCCTTGCCATCCCAACTTTTTTTGATTGGGGTGGTACAACGTCTCAAGAGTTTGCTTCATTTCATCAGGTTATTCCACAGGATTATCCTAGTGGTTTGGACTTGAGCCAACAACAACAGGAAACTTTGATCAGATAACGACAGTGAAATAGAGTGTGATTATAGCCACAGCAAAGTCCACTGGAAGGATCCAAGCAAATGTCCTGAACAAAGTAAGGTTTGAGATGCATAGTGAGCCAGAATAAAAAAAAAAATTTCTTGCCTTTGGGGAATTGGTAGCTTGAGCTCAACAATAAAATCAAGTTAGGGATTGATACAGAGTCAAGGAGCAACTATGGGTTAAGGAACCCACCAGTGGCCACTTGGAAGAGGTGGCAGATGTGGAAACCATAGGCCTTATGGTCTAAAGCCCATGACCTTAACCTCTATGCTACCAAAGTCTTGTGTTTACTGTGATACTGAAATGATGACATAAACAAATTTGGAACCATATGGGAGCCTCTATGGTTTTGGAGGTAAGAGCAAGCTGCTGGAAGCAGCAGTTTCTGATGATTACTTGGCAAGGTTTGCAATATGACGGTTGGGTGGTGCAGCTATGGGAACCTCAGTGAACTGGCTTGGACCCAGACCAAGAACAAAAGGGAAAGGTGATACAAATATACACAATACATCCCACCCATGTTTGACTATTTCTTTACTGTTGTTTTTGCACACATCACAACTAAACTCGTCATAATTAGGACTCCAAGCGAGATCTGTGATAATTAAACACATGAATATGGATAACCAAAGCATTAGGTATTGAGTCAAACTGAAGTGGCCTTAGTGCTTTTTTATGTTGTTAGAATACACTAATTGTTGCCTAGAGCTTATTTTCAGCTTGTTAAAATGCTTGGGCTTAATTTGAGAACTCTATTAAAAAGTGCTTTTATCGTAGTGCTCATTATGGCTCTGTCCCTTTTCTGTTGTGTTTTGCCTTTATATTGGCTGTATGTTTGTTAAGACATATGATGCAAGTACTGTCTTGCATTTGAGAACCCTATCTTCATATGTGATAGCAGTACAATATAATCTTCTGGATGTACAGTATTACTGATCTGGCAGCATGTTCCACATGAAAAGGGATGCAGCAAAATGAATATGTCTTTAAAGGACCTCCTACTTAACCATGTAAGGTTATGCATACGTCACCACAGATGCAATTAGTCCTTAAAAGGTTAAACATGAAAGTCAGACTGACCTTCTAGCAGCAACATTTTAGGTAAGTGGCGGTAACATAAATACTGCAGTTAAAGTGAATTTCTTCTAATCTGTGAGATGAGAAACGAGGCTGCATGAAAGCAACGCTGAATGCACTGGAAGTACATTATAGAGAAAATGATCTGCTGATTTGCTTGTGAACTAGCTCCCCCTGTTGATTCCCATTTATTTTTCCATGATGCTCACAACCAAGCAATGCCAATTTTAAATAATAGAACATCACAGCCAAGAAATTGAATGCCCACTTTTGAAGAGGAAAAAAAAAGACTTAAACATCTTTTGAGGCTTACTCCAATACTGCGAGTTCTGTTTCGAGTCCAAATTGATTTTTCCTACATAAATATTTATGCGCTTGACTCTGGGAAAAAAAAATACATTTATTTGAATTACAGTTTAAACTGCAGAATACTGATCATGTTCAGCTCAAAATAAATTGGTAAAATAAGTGTTAAATTGCCTAGTGCTTGTAAATCTGAACAATAAAGATGTCATTGGCTCCCTTATTATCAGCATCTACTTTTACATGGACCTGTGTACACATCCCTGCCATAAAGAGGACACCCAAGGAAAGAAAGTACTTGGAGTTTATACTGACAATACTGAGATGTGGGTTATAATTACAGTATTTAGTCTGTCACTGATTGTGCAAGGTCTTCTACTTAGAAAGATGAGAGAGGTCTGTAATTTTCAGCATACGTACACTTCAACTATGAGAGACAAAATGAGAAACAAAATCCAGGAAATCACATTGTAGGATTTTTAAAGAATTTAATTGTAAATCATGGTGGAAAATAAGTATTTGGTCACCCACAAACAAGCAAGATTTCTGGCTCTCACAGACCTCTAACTTCTTCTTTAAGAAGCTCTTCTGTCCTCCACTTGTTACCTGTATTAATGGCACCTGTTTGACCTCGTTATCTGTATAAAAGTCACCTGTCCACAGCCTCAAACAGTCAGACTCAACCATGGTCAAGACCAAAGAGCTGTCGAAGGACACCAGGAAGAAAATTGTAGACCTGCACCAGGCTGGGGGAAGAGTGAATCTACAATAGGCAAGCAGGTTGGTGTGAATAAATCAACTGTGGGAGGAACTGTAAGAAAATGAAAGACATTGATATTCTCCCTCGATCTGGGGCTCCACGCAAGATCTCATCCCGTGGGGTCAAAATGATCATGGGAACGGTGAGCTAAAACCCCAGAACTACACGGAGGGACCTGATGAATGACCTGCAGAGAGCTGGGACCAAAGTAACAAAGGCTACCATCAGTAACACACTACGCCGAGAGGGACTCAGATTGCATCATACCTACTGTGAAGCATGGGGATGGAAACATCATGCTTTGAGGCTGTTTTTCTGCAGAGGGGACAGGACGACTGATCCGTGTTAAGGGAAGAATGAATGGGGCCATGTATCGTGAGATTTTAAGCCAAAACCTCCTATCTACAGTAGCTACATTTACAGGGATTCTTAATGACTGTCCCCTAACATAAAGTCAGGCAATGGTCTTTCTTTTATTTGTGCCATGAGTATTTTATGGCCAGCAAAACACAAAATAATTAAAAAAAAAGGTTTCACAGAGCTTAAAACATACCTATTTTTGCTTCAATCTGAAAATAAGATGTACTTCCATCCCATCAGTCTATATATACACCATGTTCACAAAGTATTAAAGAACATCTTGATTTAAACCTTTTAGCAATTTGCAATTACGCATCTAAAGTCAGAAATCCAAACTTAGAACGGAGAGATCTGAAAAGCGATCGAATGATAATCAACTCTGTGCTGAGCCGTACATGCTCCATGGCATGATAGGCACATGCGTTCATTTAGCAACGGGTTTTATATCTATTCAGATGTAATGCCTTTGGAATTGTATCTCTGTGTCTACAGAGTACAGACCTGTGTATTAGCTACTAAAAAAACTTAATTTCAGATTTACTAAGGGAAATTACACTACCAAATTTGAACTGCAATAACAGTGAAAATGTAATCAGTCTCTAAGAAGGCAATGCAGGAGATAATTATCTCAGATGTATTATGGTTTGTTTTTGAAAGCTCATTATAACTCAGTTATGTCTCACACCTGTGCAGTTTCAAATAGCTGTTGCTGAAATGGCTTCAGAAATCATGTACAGTTCGTTCCACAATTATCGGCACCCCTGCTAAGGATAAGTAAAAAAGTTTATAAGAAATTCACCTGATGGTAAATTAGATTAACATCACACTGGAAAATCAAGAATCAAACCAAAAGCTGTAGTGCTGAAAAAAATCTATCAAGAAAATTTATTTTTAACAAATCCTCATGTTAATTATTGGGACCCCTAGAAATTCTGAGAAACAAAATGTAACAAGCATTTTTTCCATTTATTTTTTTACTTCATTAAGTTGATCTGAGTGTCAAGGAACGTTGGTTAGTAGTACTTGTACATATTTATATATATGAAGTATATGACATGACATAAAGGTCAAGTTATCTTCAACATGAGAAAGACAAGAGAACATACAATTCTAAATCAAAAAGAGAAAAATGTTTTGACATTCATAAGTCAGCTAAATATCTACTAGTGATAGATTGATTAATCTGGCCTATTAATGCCATACAGAAATAACTGGCATTGGCGGATATCTGCACTGAGGCGGCCAATATTCAGTGGGGAAAATGCAGACAAACTTTGTTTCCTGCTTTAAAACTTGCAGCTTTTAAGAGGAACTTGGATGAAAAATGCAAAGATGCTGCTACCAAGTGCACTAACATTGTTTTGGGGGGGTTTTTATGGTTGCAAGTACTTTCATTTTTCATTTTTTTCAGTATTTACACATTTTCATTTTGAATGATCTGATACTGTTACCTGGTAATAAATGTTGTAGTTAAGAACATTAAAACTTTTTTTTATTAATTAAAAAGAGAGTGCAAACACAGACACTGCACTTGCAGCTTAAATCTTCATTTGAGTTCAGCTATTTGGTGCCTCATTTATTGCGATATCATTATTACAGTGGGGCAAAAAAGTATTTAGTCAGCCATTGAATGCGCAAGTTCTCCTACTTAGAAAGATGAGAGAGGTCTGTAATTTTCATCATAGGTACACTTCAACTATGAGAGACAAAATGAGAAAAAAAATCCAGGAAATCAAATTATAGGATTTTTAAAGAATTTAATTGTAAATCATGGTGAAAAATAAGTATTTGGTCACCCACAAACAAGCAAGATTTCTGGCTCTCACAGACCTGTAACTTCTTTTTTAGAAGCTCTTTCTGTCCTCCACTCGTTACCTGTATTAATGGCACCTGTTTGACCTTGTTATCTGTATAAAAGACACCTGTCCACGCCTCAAACAGTCAGACTCCCAAACTCAACCATGGCCATATGGATGATCCAGAAGAGGATTGGGGAGAATATCATGTGGTCAGATGAAACCAAAATAGAACTTTTTGGTAAAAACTCAACACGTCGTGTTTGAAGGAAGAAGAATGCTGAGTTGTATATTAAGAACACCATACCTACTGTGAGGCATGGGGGTGGAAACATCATGCTCTGGGGCTGTTTTTCTGCAAAGGGGACAGGACGACTGATCCGTGTTAAGGGAAGAATGAATGGGGCCATGTATCGTGAGATTTTAAGCCAAAACCTCCTTCCATCAGTGAGAGAATTGAAGATGGAACGAGGTTATGTTACAAAGTATTGTTGAACCAAATTTATTGACCAAATACTTATTTTCCACCATAATTTACAATTAAATTCTTTAAAAATCCTACAATGTGATTTCCTGGATTTATTTTTCTCATTTTGTCTCTCATAGTTGAAGTGTAGCTATGATGAAAATTACAGACCTCTCTCATCTTCTAAGCCGGAGAACTTGCACAATCAGTGGCTGACTAAATACTTTTTTGCCCCACTGTATATATCGGTCACCCTGCTCTCTAAATATTATAAAACCCATAATATTAAACCCATATCAATCGACCACTAATATCTATAAAAATAAAAATATTCCAATCAGCTGGAACTGTGACAAACATGCTGGGATGAGGACCCAAGTGTTTTTATAAAGAAAAAAATGCAGCAACGTGGAGTCACCAAATCTCCAAAACCACCATCTAACACCACCTCCATGCTTGCCATGAAAAAAAACTTCCTGTCATCTAACTATGGAAGCATATGGGCTTTGCTAAAAGATACTGGGACTTTGACAAACCAAAAATGGTTTACCATACACAAAATAGAGCTCAAAAACTTCACACCATTACACAAAATGTGACAAACAACAAATTTTGTATGCAGCAGATTTACATTTTATACATTTTACTGAGGTTTATTTGTTATCTGTCTGTACAATCTAGTTTTGTTTGGCTAATACATGACCATAGAACTGTCATGCCTTACAACATTCGAGTAGCAAAAAGGGCAACAGTTCTAAACACCCAAAAAAAAGAGAAACTAGTATAAATGAAGAAATTAATTCATTTTCAGTTCAGTCCAGATCACTTCACAGGTCCCTGCAGTAGAAAAACAGCCCCACATAATGTTACTGCCAATAACGCACTGTGATAACATCATTGTTTCTTTTCACACAAACTCTGTTGATAATTACCTTTAAACTGTATTACATCATGATATGGTAAATTGCTATGCCAGTCTACACCAGGGTGTACACTTCAGGTTTGCCATCAGTTAATTAACTGCATGATTCATCCCCAAATAACGCTCCCACCAATTACAATCCCCCACCTGCTGCATCAGAAACCAAAGAGCATAAATATAGAGGTCAAGCAGCTTTTAGGAGAGCTGTGAGAATTCTGACGCAAGTGCTACTGTAGCTGTTCTGATGAGTTACCTTATTTACACAATCCTCCAGATATAAACAATTTCAGTCAGTATAATACAAGCTTTTCTTTAAACACCGAGATTGTTTAAACATCAGGGATTTACTGGAATGGTGAATATTTCAAAGCCAACCCAATTAAGCAGCGTAGCAGTTTACTAGAAACGTAATACTGAATATAACACAAAGCCTTCGTTTGTATTCTCCCATGTCTGATTGGTTTGTCAAAACCTGCTTTATCTCAATTCCAGCAGATAATGCAACGAAGTCTAACACAGGTGAACACGTATTTAAGGCATGATCACAGAGGTGTGGCAATGTACAGTAGTGCATCCAATATTCAAAGCAACACAGCTACAACCATACAGTAATCAAGGGACAATAATGGAAAGTACTTTAGAGTTTCACCACCTTTACAGGAAAATTAGTGCGGCATTAAAACCCCAGGGGTGTCCCTGTACACTCAAGGCCACTTCTCAGCAGATATGGCATTTAAAGAACCAGAACATGCTTTAGGGGGGAAAACCTTTCTCACTGCTATCGCTCATGACCCTCCATTGAGATTTTGCATCAGCCATCTGACTAGGCCCCAGGCAATCTCTCTTTTCCTGACAGATCTATCTCCTCTGTCTGCACACCTGCTTAACTTTTATCATTACTTTCAATGGCGGATTTAGCTTTTTATCCTAAATTCCAGAGTCATCTGGATCTTAGGCCACCTGCAGATTAAATATGCCATTGCTTCATATATATATGGAACGGCTTAACATAACGTAACATCTAAAATGCTAAATAATGTCTGAATCTGGGTAAACAGCTCAATTAAGATTCACCTGATTTCATTTCCTCTTCTTGTCAGGGTAATTGTTTCCATTTGAGTTTTGTCTAGTCTTTGTAAAAGTGCATTGCATGTTTAATTGAACGTGTAAAGTGGCTTTTCGGAGACTTCAGTGCGTCAGTGTCTTTGTGCTGTTTCCACATTTATTGTTTCCCTGGGGCCTATTGCACAAAGATTTATTGCAGACACATAAATATGTCAGCACAAGGAACTTAGGCGAGGGCTCTTCTCCCTGAGGAGTGAGAATTACTGATTAAATTATTTAAAGAGTGCAAACAAATAATTACAGGAAAAGGCAACTTGCTGGTCATTAATAAACACACAGGGACTGTTTAGGAGAAAATCAGGCTGACAGGCAGACGTTCAAACAGAATGCACTTTTGTTTTGAGTAGGCCTAGACCATGTCGAAGTCACAGAATGTACTGTGGCATTAGTGCAGGGTTTAGCATTTGACAATAAAGAACAAAACCTTATAGGACTAGATAAACACAGGTGGTTTGAACAGACATTATCACTTGCCTAATATTCAAAAGATTACATTTACATTTACAGCATTTAGCAGACGCCCTTATCCAGAGCAACTTACAATTGATACAGTCTTACAATCCAAGCAATTGTGGGTTAAGGGCCTTGCTCAAGGACCCAACAGTGGCAGCATGGCAGAGGTGGGATTTGAACCCTGGACCTTTTGGTCCATAGTCCAGTATCTTAACCGCTAGGCTACTACAGTCCCGTTGTGTACCATTGAGTAAGAAATTTTGTTCTGAACCCTGTATTTTTTCAATGGGATAATCCACTAAATAAGATTGGATTTCACCATGCTGAACACCATATTCCAGTCTGATTCAGATTGAAGATTTTGATGAATATAATTTTAGTTGTTGGATTATTCTGAACCTACCAGTGATGCTGCTACATCCTTAGATAAACTCCTGAAATGTCCCCAGGGAGGCACAATCTTACACTGAAGATTTATTTATTTTTTTTACCTTGACCCACTGGGCTAAGATATTAGGATAATGGGAGCTCCTTGCTTCTTTGAAAGCTCCAAACTTGTAAGTACTTATCTTAAAATTGCACAGTTGTCATTAGAGTGACCAGAAGCAAGTGTTCTAAAGCAAATGAGATTGCAGGGTCATGCAGGCAACAACAAGAGGACGATGAATCAGTTTGTGTTTGCTCAGAAATGCCAGATGTAAGAACTGTGAAAATATCACTTTATTAAGGTGTGAACTATATAAAACACTTAATTTACTCAAAACAGGAAACATGAGGAACACATCCAGTCTTCACACCACAGCAAGGGAACAACTAAGTGGAAATGATGCAATTAATCGAACCGTAACAAATAATTTGTTTTCAGATCATTTGTTACTTTAATGAAGCAGAATTTCTCAAAATCTATAAATGATATTTCATCCTAGAAATATAAATGTATTAGGTAGAGATTTCATAAAGAAAAAAGTGCTTCAGTTAAAAAAAAAAAAAAAAAACACTTTAGTAAATAAATACAAAAATAACAAAATACAAACTTGACAGGAAAAAGGACACCAAATGGAAAATAATGCTGGGAAATCATTAATTAGATACTTTGTTCAGTTTGAAACAAAGGACAAAATCAGAGTAGCCTATGGGTGATGTTATGCACCTCTAGCAATGTACATCTCTTTTCTAGAAAGTACATATTTAACATTTTAAAACATTTGTTAAGGAACTCAAGTGGTTATACATGACTTCTGGTTTCACTGGTCCTTTATCAACATAGGAAAGATAATACACCAATGAAGTGAAACAAAATTACTTCATGTTGATCTTCTGAGTCAGGCAGTGGCCATAAGCAAACAGCTTATATTATATATTGTACAATATAACAGAACCAATAAGAGAGTTAAGAGTAGTTTTTTGAGACGCAGAAATAAGAACAAAATAAGAAAAACCATCCAAAAGGGAAAAAATAGGCAACCCAAAATAGCCGAGAAAAAATGCACACACAAAAAAACCCCTCCAAAATGCCGAAACACAAACAAGGTGTGAAACCCCCTCCCACAACCACCCAAAATGAAAGAATAAATGGGGAAAAGAAAAATCCAAAAAAGCTCCCAATGCTAGTGGGGGAAAAAAACAGCTCAGATTGTTCCAAAAATATCTCACAGAACAAGTCCAAAACCCAGGAAAGAGCTGAGCGGGAGAAAAACAGAGCACTCACAGATGCATTAATGAGATTAAGACCAAATCTCCAAAAGTTCACTAACAAAAATGACTAGAAGCTGCTCAGACGACAGTGCATTGTCTAGTGTGAGGGCCTGGAGGAAGAACAGCTGGGAGAGAAAACAGAATATGTAGTTAGCGATGTAGTCAGCACTAATTATAACAGCATAGCTAGAAACAGAAGGTAACACAGCCAAGAGGAATCACATATCAGCAACCCACCTCCCCAGCAAATGGACAAACCTGTGTGATCACACATGAGTGGCGACAAGACAACCCAACAACCCAGATCGTCACAAAACTCACTGACAATGAACCCCGGCTCTGCTGTAAGTGTAAGGCATGGATACAGAACCCCAGGCCATATAGGAATAAAGCCCAGTCTAGTCAGACAGCCCTGCCAGACACACCCGGCTACCTGGCCAAAGGCATGATAGCAGGCAGTTCAGAGACTCCAGCCCCCAGAACCAAAGCAGCACATCCCATTCTAATGAGACGAACTGACAGCCTGTGTAAATAAGTATGTCTATGTCCATGGACCCCAGATCTGCACCTCTATGTTTATATTAGACTCTTAAGGCCTTTTCAAACCAAGTCAGATTTTTACGGATGAACACACGTATATCAGTGCAGTCCTTCACAGAGTCTGAAATTTCATGCGTTAAAATCGGGCTGACCAATCAGAGCTCGGTTGTCAGGCAGAACAGCTCATCCTGCTAGCAGCAGAGCACAAGAGCTTAAAGACAAGCAACACGCTGATGGAAAACATAGATATTAAAGAAAATATCTGGTGGTATTTAGCTGAAAGACTTGGGAATGATGGTGATAAACCTCACAGTGACAGTATGGAACCTTTTTCTTTTTTGTTTAAGTGCATTCTAATCTGTTCATACCCACAAAAACACAAACTTCCTACACTAATCTTTGCTCGTGTCTTTATTGTTTATTTAAGTTGACGATGTCAAAAAGACAAGGTGAAATCTCCATGACACAGCAAGAGAAGGAGAAATTAAAGAAAGCAAAAGCGAACAGGGAGATTTCAGTGTGTTTAGACAAATAAAAATGCATCGGACTTGGTGTGAAGGTCCTACTACGCTAAAAATCGTATCTTTTTTTTGGTGTAAAAATCTTTAAAATATCTGCGATTAAAAAGGCTATTCCAAAGCTGGCCGTGCTGTAGGAAATGTTTTCTCCCCTGCTGTAGTTTTCAATATTCTAGGTAATCAGAATAAACCTGCATCCTTTGGCAGTTGTTTTAAAAAAAAATTTACTCAGGTACAATGGGGTGACAATTTAGGGCAATTGCGTGTTAAATCCAATGTAAAATATACCTAGCAAAATTTGTGTAAAGAACATGAAAGCATGGATCCATCCTGCCTTGTACCAATGGTTCCGGTTGTTGGTAGTGTAATGGTGTGAGGGATTTTTTCTTGGCCCATTTTGTGCTCCTTAATACCAACTGAGCATCATTTAAACGCCACAGCCTATCTGAGTATTCCTGCTGACCATGTCCATCACATTATGACCACAGTGTACTCATATGCACTATGTCACAAGAAAGTGATGTTTCTAAAGTGGAAGTAGTCTGTCCTGGTAATAACGTCTACGGAATATGCGCTTAAAATTAAGACTATGATCAATATTTTTTTCACTGCTACACACAAAGAAAGTTCGAAGTCTTCAAGTTTTACCATATAGTCAACAAACTTACTTCTAGCAAATTTGTCGTCTCTTCCTCCATTCATTAACCTTGGCGATTCTCGCTAAGCCACACAAAATGTGGAAAATATGACGAGCACATCAGTGGAATAACCTGGGGGATGTAAATCAGACGTCGCAAGCCATTGCCTTCACAACCCTGAGACAGCTCTGAGATACAGTTCATTGACTCTGCTTCCCCCAGGCAACATTTCAGAACCAATGTGATTCCATGAATCTGATAACTGTGATTTAGAAGCCAATTTAGTGACATAAAAAATTTCATTGTGTGGTGAAATTGATCATATGAGTGATCACATATGTTCAGTCTTCAGTAGCCTAATAAAATGGGGCATCATTGCTCCCAAAAAGAGAAAGTGTTGCCAAAGTGTTTGCTTCTCTATAGTGAGTGCATTCTCAAATGTTTAATATATATAATGTATGAGGTACATACCTCTAACCTGCTATGTTAAATGTAAATTAAATTAAATTAAATGTAAACTTTTAACACAGTAGTAATTTTCTGTCACCTTACAGAAGCATTTCCACTATGTTTTAAAAGTTATGTAGGTAAATGTTCACTATGGCACATTTTTGTTTGTTCCCTGCAAAAGGTCTTTTCATTTTAGACTACCAACAAAATGTAGTCTGACTCCATATTCTAATCTGACAGAAAAAACAGAGTTAGGTCAATTCTACAGTTGGTTATTATCGCGAGCTATAAAGCTTCACTCAAGTTCTTCTGGGAGACTGGGAAAGTGTTGATGATTTTGGTTCTGATGGTATCTGGTTAATTCCAGTGAGCAGCCAAAATCACCAAAATAATGTTTTTCTACCCCACCTCCATTTTCACCTTGTAGAAGGGTGCCATTATCAGAAGATTTATTAAGACGTAAAGGTCCCCTCCGGAAGTGATTAGTGTGACCCCTCCTTTCAACAAAGTAATAGGATCATGTGGGATATGCCCGTACTATTATGACAGAGTAAACACACCATCCACCAATTATGCTGTCAACTCCAGAAAAAACCCACCAACCAAACATGTTAACCCACCACAACTAACCAAGGTGCATATATAATCCCAGCAGTAATTTTCTGTCACCTTATAGAAACTTTTCCACTATGTTTTAAAACTTATGTAGGTAAACTTTCACTAATATGTCCTATCACCAGGAGTTGGTGTGGCACTGAAAGCGTGCAGAAAACAACGTATTCACTAACTTGATGGATATAATCATTCCTTGATGGTTCTGATCCAGACAAAGAAAGTTGATGGTGCGTGAAGCCCTACAGATGGGCAAACAATTTGGTAAAAATAATTCAAATATAAAACATACTTTAAAACATTTACCTATTGCAACCAAACTCTAAAAATAAACTCCTAAATGTGATAAGAAGAAACCTGTGAGGACCAAGACTCAAAGATGACCCTTGGGCGCCTAATTTTACTATATATATTCTATCTATATATATCTATATATATATATATATATATATATATATATATATATATATATATATACACACGCACATACATAGGCAGCCCAAGGGTCATTTCTTGAGTATATTTGTTGAATATATAGCTCTCTGTGTGTGTGTGTATATATATATATATATATATATATATATATATATACATACACTATACTATAATGAAAACATAATATAATAAATACAGACTATAATAAATTAAAGACAATACAATATTATGGATGGATAGAATAATAAAAAAAACAATTGGTTCAATTGTGTCTGAGAGTGTCATTAACAAAAACACTGTCACAGTGGAGGCAAAAATCTGAGAGGACTAGTGAAAATGCTTCTATTTTTGCTTCTATATTAATTTACTACTGTGTTTCCTTTACAAACCATATAAATCTTTGAAGAAAATGCGTACATTTCAGAATGTATTGACATTTTGTTTGCCCTCCTTTTGCTGCAATGACAACAATATTCCAAAGAGCATCTTGTGATTTGACTTTGTCTTCAAGTGACCCCATAAATGCTCAGTGGGATTAGTGATATTCTTTGGTCTGCGGGTAGTTGTTACAAAGCTTTGAGGTGCGTTTTGGGTCATTATCCTGCTGCAGGATGGATCCTCCACAAAGATCAAGGATAGCTTTTTCACTAGTGGTCTCAGACTTTTGACTACCAACAGTGGAAGTTCTAGGAACATTCTGGTCACTATCAGAACCACCAAGCTATCATTTCCTTGAATCCCCATCCCTGCATTCAATTATATAAACTCTGAGAAAAGGTTTAGAGAGCTCTATATAATTACCATTAATTATGTCTTTTCACATTTATAAGCAGGCGCTACATGCTTAATGCTGTCCATACATGCCACACACACGCGCACGCACACACACACACACACACACACACACACAATGAGATTCTCTCTTATCACCCAGTTCCAGCTCTCTAAATAAATATTTACTGAGGTTGCAGGGAGGGTGGGAAAGCACAGGCTAAATGCATTGGTAACAGGCAGCAGACTGAAGCTTCACAGCACACAGTATACAGATAAGCTCAGAAAGTGCAATTTTCATTTAAAACCCAAGCATTGATGCAGTCACCATTATATGCAGTACCTTTATTGTGTATCTAGTGTTGGTATGCTATCATTTCATGAATGCCAGCTAGATATTTTCTAGACGAAAAAAAATATTTTGTACCTCAGACTCCATAGTCCGGTTCTGGAAGTATAACTAATATTCATCACAAAGTAAGTTAAAGAAGTTGCAGTGTCTTAAACTGCTTTGCTAATGTTTCATAATGTTACCAATTATTAATGCTACTTAGAATGGGATAGCCTTTCAGTTTGATCTCTTGTGGGTAGACTTACAGACTGCTTATTACAGGAAGAAGAGTCAGTGTTGTTCCACTCGATGGTAAAAGCTTCAAACAGTTGACGGGTAGTTGAAAAATGTTTCCCACTTAGTGAGACCAAATGTTCTCAATACGGCTCGAATCTGGACAAAACGTGAGTCTAATTTTAGGTTTGGCCCATCTTTTGCCCAGGAGTGTAGTGATAGTTTGAAGTTTGCTTACAGGGTGGCAGGGTATTTTCCTTCATTATTCTGAGCAAGGCTGCATTAAAATTCCTGAATAAAAGTCATTCTGTGTTGAAATACCATCTTCAAACCATATGTCATGTGTACGTAATAATTAACTATTCTAAATATTACGGTAACTATGAATGTTCACACTCATTTTAAAGGCAGCCTGCTTCATTTTATCACAATAAGCGCACACTCACACAGACCATTCAGTGCTCAGTCACATTTGTCCACGCTTATTTACTGAACGTTCATTTTACCAACATATTGCAGCACTGATCTCTGGTTTCGTACCCCTGCTGTGCTTGCTGATTTCCATTTGTCTGGCCCCTTTGGACGTTTTGCCTGTTTGATGTCTGAGTACAGGTGGTGGCTATTGGCTGGATCCTTTCATATCTTTCAATATTCTCTAATTAGTATAATTGCTTGTGATAGTTTGATGTTTGAGTACAGGTGGTGGTTTGCTGGTTATTGGCTAGGTCCTTTCATGTTTCAATATTCTCTACTTAGTATTGAAAAACTGGCTTTAAACATGTGTCACACGTGGTCTATGTATTTGCCGAGCCTTAATGGATAGAGGTCAAAACGTTATGAGTACCTTTGATGTCCTTCTTGTTTTGATTCAGTTCCAGCTGAGATTGTTCAAGCTTTAGTGAAGTTACAAAAGTGTCTGTTTATAAGCCTACAACAAAAGATTGTTTTTCAAAAGAAAGTTGGGGGTTTTTTGTAGTTTTTTTGTTAAAAAAATAAATAAATAAAAGGTCCCACAAAGTAAAAATGTCAGATCTGGTCTGTGTGGGGACATTTGGTCCTTACTATGGTACAGTGGAACCTCGGTGAAAGCCTCTTCACTCAAACAATTCGGACATCAAACGGACTGTTTGAAAATTTTTTAAGCCCAAATTCAAACAAAAATTCCGACTTTGAACATGGGCACAACATGGTTCGATCTTCCCAAGACAATACACTTAACCCAGCCCAGTCGATGGCAATAATGCTCCAATATGGCATGCCATAAAACTCAAAAGAAGAAGAAGAAATAGTGTGCGATCATAGGCGTATTATTCACTTTTCTTATCCACTTGATCCTGATCAGGGTTGTGGGAAAGCCAGTGCCTAGCCGGCAGCATAGAGATGAAGGCAGGAACAACCCTAGATAGGGCGCCAATCCATCATAGGGCACACAGACACACACTAGGGGCAGTTTTAGAGACACCAATTAACCTAACATCCATGTCTTTGGACTGTGGGAGGAAACCGGAGTACCCAGAGTAAACCCACACAGACACGGGTGGGCATACTATGAATATTATATTATGTTATTTTATTATTGTATTATGTATATCAGTCTATGGGTGCAGTTCCTAACACTCCCTCAGGCTTGGCACCCAGTCCCAGTGATAAGACGTGGCAACACTGTGTTCACCTCAATGGCTTTAAAGTTTCTCTTTATTTTCACTTATTTCAAGTATTTATTGGCTGCTCTTATTTTATAAAATTTCTTAGCTTTATAAATAATAGTACATAATAAATGTTGGCTGAATCATTAATTATGTACTATTATTTGGGGTCTGGATACAGATGAATCCTATTTACATTACGTATCAGAGTTTGAAAGGCCTTCTGGAACCAATTTTGAACCAAAGTTTGAATTCCGGGGTTCCACTGTATATAAAATTCTCTCACACACACACACACCCTTGTGAGAAATTTCCATAACAGTTGCCATTTTTATAAAAATAGAAAAAAAATGGCAGAAGTGGGGACAAGCAAAACAGTCCTTACAATTCACATTTGCCAGGTTTTCCTATCATCGTGAGGCCATTTGTATTTTCATATTTTCGGAGGGAAATTTTTGTCGGTACAAAAATGTACACAAAAAAAAAAAACCTCAAGGATACAATAATATCAAGGCATAAAAAACCTAGTCATATGGTCAGTCATGCTCTCTCACCTCTAAAGATGAAGAAGACTACATTTCATTCGAGTGTTATGGTCAGTTTAGGATCCAAATAAATATTCTGATTTTCCTATCTAAACCACGTCAGTCTACCAGGCCTCTGTAAATGCTGTGAAAGGTTAAATCCTTCAGGTCTCATACATGATTAACCATTTTTTGTCAATACTCCTTTAAATGATTAAACTTGTTCACGATGTTTAGACAGAGATATTATAATTCTGTCTGACTCGGTGAAGCCTCACTGGATTTGACAGATCAAATCAAATTAAGTGATGTACTGTTCAAGTAATGAGTTCATAAATGCCCAGATGTCAGATTCATCTTTTGTTTATGTTTTTTAAGATGTGTACGGGTGTGTTTAGGGTACAATTCTGATTTGCATGGCTCACAAGTTGCATTAAAGACCAATGAAGTGAACAGTTCATCACTAAAACTCATTAATCGTTTAAATGAAAGCCATTGTCACAGCAAATTGTAAGTCATAAAGGCCACTTCACTCACCAAACGCCCTACAGGCTTCTCAAAATGACATATTTTGAGATCAACCAATGTTTATTCAATTTACAATAATTCAGCTGGAAACTTCAGGACCTGTAAAGCCATTTCTTGTTGATGCTGTCAATCTGCTAAATGAAAATTACAGAGCAGTGTGCCGCAATCCATTTCTTTTTGAAGCTGTGAATCAAATGAACCAAGAACAAGCCACTATCTCCTGAGAAGATTTCTTTGAACAAGCACCTCCTATAGCATAAATACCAAGGAGAATAATTTGTCAAAGTCAGATTTATTTATGTAGGGCTTTGTACAATAGATCTCAGAAAACAAACTCTTTAGAGGAGAAGAATAACCAAAAGGTTGTCCAGTGCAGGTTTTTTGTCTAGGAGATGTATTAAAAGCCACTGCTGCCTAAGGAAAATGTGAAGGACAGAATGAAGTTTTTGTCAGAATGAAGTTTCTGTGAAACAGGTCACTGACTGAAATGGTCATTGAGCAAACATTACCACAGTCACAGTGTTTTAATGCTACTGTAATGTAAATATCAAGGGGATTTTCACAAGAAAACGGTGTTCAAACGATACGTAAATGTGTAAATGTGAATATACAGGTAGTAGGGGGGATAAGAAAGGAGTACTATTTACAATAGAACAGGCACCAAAACGTACAACACAATTTCCAGCTTGTTACAAATAAGCAGCGGAAAGTCATCCCCGCAAACACGAGTAACTTGCAGAAAAAAAGTCCCTAAACACATCAACTGAGTTAGAACAGTCTCTAGTCCAACTAGCAATTGAGCACACAACTGTTACTTACATTTACACACACACACAAACCTGGCCTGCCTGCCTTGTCCGTTAGCCGGGAGTGTCGGGTGGGCGGTCTGGCTGAACTGGGCTTCGGTCCTCTTGATCTTGACTCGTGCATCCTTGCCTTAGACTAAGGGCAGAGCTGGGGGCTCATAGTCAAAGAGTCTTATGGTGATCAGAGACGTTGGGTTGCTGTCTTCTGCCTCCCGTGGGGTTGCCAATGTCTCATGTGATCCCTCTTGGCTGTGTTACCTACCAGTTCTCCTCTTTCTAGCTATGCTGCTATAGCTAATGCTGCCGGGGTCTCATGCTACACTTGGCATCAGTGATTGTTAATAGACACTGTGCGCTTAATAATTAATCAATAATTAATTACATTTTCTGTTTTCTCTCCGAGCTGTGTTCTGGTACCAGTTCCTGCCCCACACATGATGTTCATCAGCTTCACTCGAGCTGCTTCCGTCATCAGCTCCAGTCCCACCATACCCGGGCCACTTAATGCCGATGTGCATATTTCACATTTTATTTGAACTATGACTCCATGACTTTAGTTCGTTCTTAGATTTATCATCTACGCCGCCCAAGGAGGTTGGGTCCCTTTTTGAGTCTTTGTCCTCCCAAGGTTTCTTCCTATAACGCTTAGGGAGTTTTTCCTTGCCACTGTCGCCCTAGGCTTGCTCAATTTGGGATTGGACGTAGTTATTAGGAGATAATCTGAACTTGTAAAGTTGCTTTTAGACAATGCTCCATTGTAAAAAGCCCTATATAAATAGATCTGACTTGACTTGACTTGACAAACAAATGAGTCAGGGTTCCGGGATCCCACGAGAGAAACAAGCAACTATAATGTGAGACTGTGACCACTTCATCAGTTAATAAAAAATAATAATAATATGTAATCGCCTTTTAACTTCAGAGGTTGAACAAAAACAACAAGCAGGAATATTGGAAAGAGAGACAGGATCAGGGAGCAGGAATAAGCAGCTAAACCAGCCCCAAAACATGCAATCCACAGCTACCAATATAATATAAGTTACTTCACAGAAAAATAGACTCAAATTCACTTAGAATAAGCAGAACAGGCAACTCTGACACAACTGGACTTCTGCTCTTAAACTCCCACCTCTGCTCGTGGATCCGCAGTGTTGATTGGATGTTGAATTGATCAGATGGTCATTGAACAGTGCTTACCTGTATGAAAGTTCAATTCAGAGTTGTGTGGACTAATGTATCATGTTTTCAGTTGCATGGTAATGGCCCAGTGAGAAAAACAACAGAGAATGCATCTCTACTACCTTTAAGCATGAGAGAAAAGATACCCCACTGTCAGCTGATTTTTAGATGTTTCTATCATGGTGGCATTAAGTGCTTCACTTCCCACAGATAACATCCTCTCAGTCAGCTCAAAGTCTTTGCGGATGTTTGTCACAACTCATTGGAATAAATCAGAGCATTGAAAGCCATGTGCACACTCAATGTAACTGTAATCTGGGAACACAAGAGGAGTCATTTAGTACTCAACGATGAGAGAGTGAAAAACTTTCCTGAAACGTTGGACCCTCGCTGCACTTGATGGCGGACAAACAAACATGATTCAGCAGCATTATGTGGCAAAACCTGGTGAGAGAACCATCTCATCTCCCTACCCATTCATGATCAAAGGTAAAACATAACCGATAGGTTACCTGGTCGTCATTTTCTACAGTTTTGAACCCCTGGAATATTGCTGTAGTATCATCAGAGTTCTGCATCCCAGCAAGCTATTTTCACTTGTCCTTCCCTACCTTGAACAACAAACTCTACTTCAAATTTCCACTTTTTAGAAAGCATGCAGGGCAGCAGCAAACAAATCTGTAATCATACAGATGATGAACAGGTTCTGACAGCTGCTTGGCATAACCATTGAGTTCATGAAAGCCTTGGAGAACGGGTACTGCGTGATGAAAGTGTTTGAAATCCTGCATTTGCCAGATCTCTCAGACAGTTGATTTTGTCAATCACTTTTTAATATCGAACAAAAAGGCCAGTGGTTATCCTAAATATGAAGAATTCAAGGGTATCAAATCTGAAAAAGCTACATGTCCCTTACCTCAGCCAGGACATCCATTAGTGCTGAACACTACACATTGGAGAACCTTCAGATTTTTTTATTATACACATGTGTAGACATATATGACGTAGAGTTTTTTCTCGCCATGTACTGAGAATGTTTTCAGTTTTTTGAATGGTACAATGTGACTGATTGTCTGAAATGGCAAAATCTATACACTGACACCAATACTGTGATCTTTAAAAGCAAACCCAGGGATTGGATGCCTGAATTAAGTGACTATCTGGGAAGTCTTACAAGTGAGTTGGACAGTGACGGCCAAATTGTATATATTGTCAGCTCAGGTCCTACGAAGTACAGTCACTGTGCTCTAAAAGATAAAACTGACATTAAAGCTATGGGGATGGCATTAAACTTCAAATCATTGACAGAACCAATGGATAAATGCTTAACAAAAACACGAAGCATCCATCATAGGAGCAGTGTTGTAGGAAGAAGGGGGGAAATCCTCCTTCCATCTGCTAGGGTTCTGGTGGAAATGGTTTAAACTTGTACTTGTGATTTTCATTTATAAAATTCATGGGCAGAGTCTTAGGAGGAGGTGGTTGGGTTGACATTCCGTGTTTACACAGAAAAGAAAGGATGACGAAGATAATATGAATACAAGCTACTTAATTTAACTTTTAATTTATCCATTCATTTGAGTCACTTCACCATAAGAAGCAACCAATCTTCCAGTAGATGGTACCAATTAAACCAATCAAACATTAAATGACAATGCTTTTGCTTCTCAGATTCAATGTAGCTTTTCAAAAATGGAAAATTGTAATGTTGTTTTCAGGCATAATTTCTTGCTCTGATGAGAAAAATACGTGGGGTAGAACGGTTCCCCCATTTACATATGTGAGAATAAATCCATCCTTGTAGTGCAGTCAAAATCCCTATACAACATAAAGACGTTTTCCCAGTCACCCCTGTTAAATGATACATTCTCAGTAGCACTATTCCAGAGTATAGGTCTAGGTCTGAGCACAGACATTGTAGCCTTGATCAGAACCACGTGAAGCTTTCAGAAAGAAACCTTGTCATTCTGTAAAATGTCTGATTCTCTAATTCTAACCCAACTACATGGCATGGAAAATACAATAAAAAATTTTTAAAAGTGTTTCTTACATTTACTTGGACTTTTATTTCATTACAGACAGTCTGGATGGTCCTTTTTGTCTTTGGTCCGAAACACACGGACTGCAGTTCTTCCAAAAAATATCTGGAATACTGATTTATCTGACCACAGTGTTTGCACTATGGTCCATCCCAGATGCCCCCTAGCCCCGAGAAGTCATCGCCATGTCTGGACATGGTAAACATAAAGCTTTTTCTTGCACAGTAAAGTTTTAAGTGGCATTTGTGAATGTAACTCCATATCGTAGTGCTTGATAAAGGTTACATAAAGGAATGCCTTCCCCATGTGGTTCTATCAGCTATTGATGAATGATGGTTCTTGATGCAGTGCCGTATCATGCCGGAAATCATGAGTGATCGGTTTAGGCTTGTGCTCTTGCTCATTATACACTGAAATTCCTCCAGATTCCTTGAATCATTTAATGATATTATGCACTGTAGAGAAAGAAATATGTCAGTCGCTTCCAATCTTTCTTTGATGGACCTTGTTTTTAAACATTTCAATACTTCTTCATGCATTTGTTGACAAACTGGAGAGCCTCTGCCCATTTTTGCTTCTCAAAGACAACCTTTCGTGGACGCTGCTTTTGTACCAAATATTGATCGCAGATATTGATCACCTATTGACATCACCTGTTTGAAATCACATCGTTATTTAGTTTTTCTTAATCTCATTACTAGCCTAAACGTCCCCCATCTGGAATGTAATGCACGCCTCAAATGCAGGAGTAGACTAATTAAACCAATGAAATGTAGCTAACCAGAGAAAAACGTGAAATATTTTGGGTTCAAACTTTTTGCAATGAAATACAAGTCAATGTAAATTGACTACATTTTTTTGTTTTTGCATTTTCCATACTGTCCCAACTTTTTCTAGTTAGGGGTTGAAACAAGAGACTCATCAATGACAGCTAACCTACATAGAAATGCTTATTAGGAGCAGCAGAACATTCTAAACACTGATAATCTTGGTAATGATCAAGATCTTCTTGGACTTCTCCTTAGAGGTGTTAATATTTGATGAAGCTGCAGTGCAGAACAGAGAAGGTCTCAAATTCGGTCTCGGATCAGCAAAACTACTGAAGCTTTATGTGTGAATCTGCTGCCGTTTATAGAATCAGATCTATACTTAGTATGTAATTTAATGACTTAATAAATAAGCTCCTATTAGCATCAGGAGAGCAGATACTCGCCTCAGGGGTCGGTCTTCCACACTTTACTCTTGTACATTTCTTTAGAACAAAATATCAAACATTGTTAATATTTACAATCAAGTAGTTTGGAAAATATGCAATCTAATCTGCATTTAAATAAAATCACACCCTCTGGAAGATGTTTGGTAGTCTGTGTTGGAAATATCCTTTTTTTGTTCCTCTAAACATTTGGTTTCTTCTCCATATCAGCAACTGAAGCACTGGCCATGATCCTGAGCAGTAAGATGAGTTTCGGGGAATTGAGTATCCTATTCACTGCAGTTTATTCCTCCAACTGAAGGAGCTCCACAAACCTGTCAATGAAATCTCCACACAATGTGTCAGTTCTGAAGGCTGTAGAAAGGTGTTTCCTATCCAGTTCATTTTGACTGTCTGAGTTCTCTCCTCCTGTTGGAAGTGGTGTGAATGGAGGTGACATCTCAGCCCATCCACATGATAGCTCTTTTTTATTCAGTTCCCTTCTGGGTACTGGAGGTTTTCTGCTGGAGGTTTTGTGCAGGAGGCTGATATGTTGTATATGTTGTATAAATCTTCAGAGTTGATGTTCTGAATGATCCTGGCAATTGAGACTGCCAGATTCTCCAGAAGCCATGATCTCTGGTCCTTTACAACTTCATCCATCCATCCATCTCTCTCTCTCTCTCTCTCTCTCTCTCTCTCTCTCTCTCTCTCTCTCTCTCTCAGAGAAAGCACTTGGATATGTTAATTGTATATGTAATCAACAATGTAACTCAGAAAAACCTGACATCTTTACTAGTCAGGTCTAAAACTGGAGAGCCATTAGTCCTTAGTCCAAGATGCCACCACAGAGCATGAGGAGTTTCTTGCTGCATGGTTGCTTTTGAGTATCTCCACATTGTCAGCCTCAGATGGGCTTCTGTCAAACTAAGCTCTTTGATTTCAAAAGCCATCACCATGACTGGAAGACCTTCAGTAACTGAGGTCATTCCTAAGAGCATTAACAACAAACCATTTATACTTCTCGCCTAGTGATGGGTGAAATTGTGCTTTCTGAAGCTTTGGATTATTTGAACCAGCTGAGTCGGAACCAAAGTGATCGAGTGATACAAAAGCCAAGCCACAGTGACATCTGCTGGCCCGATTTTTGCAACTGCCTTGGGAAAACCCTAAAAACTCCATATAAACAAAGATTTGAATTTCCAAATTTAAATGGATGAACGTGGGTTTTAACTTAAAAAGAAATTATTGAATAACGAACTTTTTCCAGGACGTAATGCATATAGTAATTCCAATTACGGGTACTAGCCTTTTTGTGATGGTCGACTTAGGATATTTCGACCTTATGAAGGGAATCCTCTGAATTTTGAAATTCAAATTTTCCCAGGGCAATCGATACACAGTATGATACTCTGCTGCACTCTCTTCAGCAGTGCGTGACATAGCGAGTCCACAGATCTCATAGGTCTCATAGATCAGTGCTGAGAGAAAATGGAGAAAAAAAACAACTCACCAACAGACATGGCTAAGTATCAAGCACTTATTGCCTCTATTCTCTTCTTCTCTTCAGGGACTGCAACCAAAATAGCTTTCATTCACTACAAAATCAACTTGTTTCCAAAATCAATCTCCAATCCAAGGAAATTGCTCTCTCTTCCTTCCATAGCCCTCCTCCTACCCCACCTACCTCCTGTCTTACAGCTGAGGAGCTTTAATCACCCATTTGGCACAAAAGGTGAAAAACTATCAGTCATCCTTCTGCAATTTAGTCAAGGTGGAGCAAAACCATGCACATAGCTTGACGATTTCACAATTTTAAAGTGCTTAGGAGGACAAAGAGGAGGACTTGCCCGCTGGATCCAGTACCATCCACACTTCACCCACCAATTGCCAACTAACCTTGCATCATATAACACAAAAATGATCAACAGGTCAGTAATATTTGAGGGATGATCCTCAGACTAGCACCTCCCTCAGGCACAGCCAATCATGCCTGTGATATGCCCAATCCAGCACCATCAGAGGGCACCACCAGGACTGGAACTTGGTTCACCAAAGGTGATAATTGCAATGTCTTATGCTTGCCTGCTAATTAAATAAAAACAAATGCAAATTACGCTACAACTATACAATCAGGTGTAGCTTTAATACAGGACATAAATTATGCTTAATAAAACCAAAGATTTGTTAGGCAAGGAACCCAGAAAAAAGCAAACAGAAAGAACATGACTCACTCCTAAAAGAATTACCCAACCACTGTAGAACAGGGTGAGAGGTGAGACAGATCACAAAACAAAACAAATTCAAACACTGGAAACTTGTATACATTTATACATAACTTGTTTGATTATGTAATAGTGATACAGAAACATTCACACATTCAAACAGTTCATAGAATGGATGAAGGCTTAAACCTTTGCTGCTATGTCAACCAAAAACCGTTACAAGACAGAACGTCCAGAAAATGTCTCAGTATCTGGATAAATGCACTGAGCTCCAGCAAAACAGCAAACACAAGATGCAGCTGGGCTACATGCATCGAATGCATGATTTTATGAGTATAATGAAGCCTTTTCTATTTTTCATCTTCCATCTCCACTTTAAAGAGAATCTGTTAATACTAGAGACACTTGTGAACGTGTTTCCATAACGAAGTAGTAAAGGACTAGTTGATTTACTAGTAGTTAATTAGCCAAAACATGTTGCTTTCTGAAATGTTGCAGTGCAAATCATACATAAACAGTTTAATAAAATATCAAAAGAAGAAGCCAGTATTGCCACTTACACACTGAAACTACTTTATCCTCCTAATTACTTCTGATGCTTCAGTGATACCACTCTGGCTTCAGTCTACCAAACTGTGTGCTAAGGAAGAAAGTGATTCCAGCTAGTAATGTATTACAGTGGTACCTGACCACCTCAGAACTTGAACTCCAATTCAGTTCATGACACATTTTGACTAGAAAATGTTTTCTCTAGTTTTTTCTTTCTCAATTCTCAGTGCACCTGCTTAAACTTGTATGAGTCGAACTCCTCGACTCGTTTAAGCCGAAACTCAATCCACGAGTCATGAATCAGTACACAGTGATTCAGTGATTCAGATTCACAGTAGCCCTTGCTTAGTGAAGATCTCTGCTGTATCGTGCTTTTCTTTATTTTTTCCTCTACAGTACTGTATTCTTAGTGCACAGAATTCCTAATGGGTCCTAAAATGGTTGGTAATGAGAGGGATAGAGTAAAGTTCACCAATAGAGTAAGTGTTTTGCTTTTACTTTTCACTTTCAATCCATTACTCACTAAATTTGTTAGGAGTCACGCTGACCCTGGCTTGGAGGATGACTCATGCATGCACCAGCCCTGATGTGGCGTTATGGGGGTAAGTGGCGACACCTGTTGTTGGTGCTATACAAGTACACCTTGTAGCCCACACGGGTTGTCGCATCGCCATACATTCAGCGCACCGCGAACTCTTTCACCCTCACACGGCGTTTATTCTCGTGCAGCACTATTTTGTTTCGCCAGGGACAGAGGTAAGCTGGCGATTAGTAGATCGCCAGCTATGGGCAGTCAGGAGGCTGCTCGGTAACCGTTCAGGGCTTAGATTTAATGTAGGGCAAGCTCTTCTAGCGCTCACGGCTGACGTTATTCCGAGGTAGTATTTTAGGCTCGCTCGCTTCGGCGAAGCACGCCTTGCCTCCTCCCTCTCGCGCCGTCACCCTTCCTCCTTCGCGATCGGGGGGATAAAGCGTTCACCTCGCAATCGCGTCTGGAAATGACGCAGTGCTGCTCATCAGCCCAGTCTTTCCGCTTCGCAATAGCCTCATGCTCCTGGTACTCATCGTTTTCGTTACTATACATGACTTAATACAGCTTAAATTCTAGCACCAGTTCCACCATCCTGAGAGTTGACTGGGATGATAATCCCATTGACAATTTAGGAAGCATCTGCACTGTCATTAATGGGTGCCATGATTAAAGTCAATTTTGCATTCTCAGAAATAATTTGCTCAAACCCAGAACCAACAGAACCTGAGATTCTAGTTCAGCACTAGTTCTAGTACTGAGAAAAGTGATTAAAATCAGAGTAAGGATAAAAGAGTACATGCACTGAGAAATCAGGTTACAACTAAAATCCATCTCTCTTTATTGGATTTCTTAATCGGATTTCTAGGCCTAAATTTGAGAAATCTGATTATGCCGTTTATATGATCACTTGAATAATCAGATAACTGCAGAAATGCGATTATGATCGGATCATGAAGTGCACGTAAACGTACTCTGCAATACTCTGGTATAGAGGACCAGAAAGAACACCGAGTTCTCTTTGAAGTGTGCTTACAATATGAACACAAAATGAACCAAGGTCAGCTGCGGTCAGTTTGCTTTCAGCTTTCAAGTACTTGAAAAATCAAGTGATGGAGTTTTGTATTCCGTTTCCTATCCCACTCTGTGGGGTTTGTTCCCCATATTGTACATGCAATCAGGTTCTCAGACGCTCTAATATATCAATCAGGCTGTTAATTTTACTAGTCATTAGGCAGCTTGGATAATGGTTATGAGCATTAGAAATTATTTATGAGTATTGTTGAGTTTGGCTGACACACCATGGCAGCGCTGCTGTGGAAGCTGTGTGAACATCCTCGGCAATCAGTTACAATATTCGGATCATGTACCAGTGCAGATGGATGGCAGAGGATGTGACATTTCAGAAATGCTCAGACTGTGACACCAGGCTGCCTCTGGCTCCATGTATCCCATTTAAATAGAGAGCCACTGTCCCTAGTAGAGAGGTTTGTGATGAATGTTTAAACTGTGGGGGCCAGAGAGGAGATATCTCCAACTGTGGGGTCTGAATGCAGCACGACAGCAGAATGCTCAATTTGCAGAACAGACCTGCATGTTGAACCTTGCTCGGTTTGTGTGCTGGATTTTTATGCAGCGTAAGACCACGTTGCGTTACAGAGAAAGTTAGGCAGAGTCAGCTTTGTTAACTAGCTATATTTTGAGAGCTTTTATAAACATTTTACAGATATTGCAAAAAAGTCCAGGAGTCCAGGGAGAGTACATTAGCAGGCAGAAATGTAAACATTGATCTTTAAAAAGTCAATCACAGTGAGTAGTGAGGTTTCTTTTCACCTAAATCATAGTTTTGGAAGTTGTCTCAGTCTCTGTTTAGGATATTAGCTAACTTTGCACATCCTGCAACATACAGTGGTGTGAAAAGTGTTTGCCTCCTTCCTGATTTCCAATTTTTTGCATGTTTGTCACACTTAAGTGTTTCAGAACATCAAAACAATTTAAATATTAAATATAAATTTAAAACATAACTTAACTATGGTTTATCACACTTGAGTTCACTGTCTCTAGCCACACCCAGGCCTGATTATTGCCACACCTGTTCTCACACAGGACATCACTTAAATTGGACCTGGCTGACAAATTGAAGTACGTCAAAAGATCCTTAAAAGCTACACATATCATGCTGAGATCCAAACACATTCAGGAACAATTGAGAAAGAAAGAAATTGAGATCTATCAGTCTGGAAAAAGTTATAAAGCCATTTCTAAAGCTTTGGGACTGCAGAGAACCACATTGAGAGCCATTATCCACAAATGGCGAAGACATGGAACAGTGGTGAACCTTCCCAGGAGTGGCCGGCTGACCAAAATTACACCAACAGAGCAGCCACGACTCATCCAAGAGGTTACAAAAGACCCCACAACAACATCCAAAGAACTGCAGGCCTCATTTGCCTCAGTTAAGGTCAGTGTTCATGCCTCCACCATAAGAAAGAGACTGGGCAAAAATGACCTGCATGGCAGAGTTCCAAGACGAAAACCACTGCTGAGCAAAAAGAACATTAAAGCTTGTCTCAATTTTTCCAGAACACATCTTGATGATCCACAAGACTTTTGGGAAAATATTCTGTGGACTGACGAGACAAAAAAGTTGAACTCTTTGGAAGGTGTGTGTCCCATTACATCTGGTGTAACAGTAACACAGCATTTCAGAAAAAGAACATTATAGCAACAGTAAAATATGGTGGTGGTAGTGTGATGGTATTGGGCTGTTTTGCTGCTTCAGGACCTGGAAGACTTGCTGTGATAAATGGAACTATGAATTCTGCTGTCTACTAAAATATCCTGAAGGAGAATGTCCGGCCATCTGTTCGTGACCTCAAGCTGAAATGAACTTGGGTTCTGCAGCAGGACAATGATCCAAAACACACCAGCAAGTCCACCTCTGAATGGCTGAAGAAAAACAAAATGAAGACTTTTGACCTGAATCCTATTGAGATGCTGTGGCATGACCTTAAAAAGACCATTCATGCTCGAAAACCCTCCAATGTTGCTGAATTACAACAATTCAGCAAAGATGGGTGACCAAAATTCCTCCACAACGCTGTAAAAGACTCATTGCAGGTTATCACAAACGCTTGGTTGCAGTTGTTGCTGCTAAGGGCGGCCCAACCAGTTATTAGGTTTAGTGGGCAATCACTTTTTCACACAGGGCCATGAAGGTTTGGATTTTTTTTCTCCCTTAATAATAAACACCTTCATTTAAAAACTGCATTTTGTGTTTACTTGTGTTGTCTTTTACTAATATTTAAATTGGTTTGACGTTCCGAAACACAAGTGTGACAAACATGCAAAAAAAGGGATCTCAGGAAGAGGGCAAACACTTTTTCACACCACTGTACATTGCTCCAAAATCCAGTTCAGACATTCCTGTGCTTGTTGTAGGCACCTTCATCAGTGGGCATGGATGCCATGGTAAATGGCACAATATGTCACAATAGTTCACTGATGCTGTAAAAGCCCATACCTTGACAAGTTGAAATGAGATAACATTATTCTTTATTTTTTTTCTGTGAGCAGTAAAATAATTGCTTGTGGCTATAGTTACATAATTATGCAAATTATACAAGTTCTGTACCATATGGTACATCTAAACAGTCAGGGACCACATGTTGCCACTGTCACCACTAGAGGCAGCAGACTTCTATTAAGAAATTTCAAGCCAGCTCTGCATCATGACCAGAGAGGGCAGCAAACAGCTATAATGTAAGCTTATATCAGCCCTGTAAACTACATTGCCCAGAAGCCAATGTGGTGTTAACACCTTTAGTGTTAACAGGATGCACTCCTATCGAGCTGCACCTGGCTAACATGTTATTTAAACACCTCAAGAGCCAGCATCAACATGGGTTCTTTATGTGAGATGCTGCTGGGATATGGTATAACTATGTATAATTGATTGCCTTTAAAAAAGAAAGAAAAAGGGAAAAGAAAACAGACAAAAAATGAAAGATAATATATGTACAGTCATACGTTGGCATTCAAACAGTTCGGAAAACATCAAAATTTGGATCTCGAAACATTTTGACAAGGAAATCGGTCTCGGAATTCGTCAATTGGTTGGCACTGCACACTTGCTAGAACTTGTATGAAACGAGACACGTGACTCTATACCCTTTCCAACAATGGGTAATAAGAAGGTTAGTGATAACATCCAACTAAAAAGGAAAACTGAGAATTACAATAGATCTTAAAAAGACAATGCAGCGAAATATGAGAGTAGTATGTGGTAAGTTAAGTTTTAATTGATCAGATCTAATATTGCTTTTTGTTTGTTTTGTGTTAAAATAGTTTTTAAGTATACAATTCGACTCCATTAATGCATCTAATAACATCGAATGTGGACTTTCTGGGGGTCTGGAAAGATTAATTCACTTTACATTATTCCTTATGGGAAAAATTCTCTCAGTACTCGCTGTTTTAGGCACTCGACGTACCTTCTGGAAGGAATTAATGAGAGGTACCTAGGTACTGCTGTATATAAAAAGACATTATGAACGATGATCTAGGGAAGTCGTGACAATAGAGAATATTTCTGATAAAAGTCAAAGGAGAAAAAGTTTGACAAGGTAAAAGGAGAGTTGGGAAAGTGAAAGACAACTGAGGATAAAGTAGAGTGGGATAAGAAAGCTGGATAAGCAAACTGAATTGAAAGGGGAGCTTATAAGAAGCTCTGAAAGCAGACGGCTGGGAATGAAAGATTTATAAATTTGAGAAAGTTCTTAGTTGTGGGAAGCAAACATGAAACACAACTTATTTGAGTTTAGGGGATCAGAAATGACCCCAGCCTTAGATCATCTGCCATTATAAAACAGGGAAGCTTCCGTATCTAGAAGCCATTTGTGTTCAGGTATTTGTTTAATTTTCCCGCCTTTTTCACATCCCTACTAATACATGCACAAGCTAGCACTTACTTATGCTGATCAGTGGTACAGTAATAGAGTACAAAACTAGTAACCCTGAAATCCCCTCAATTAAATCCCCACAGTAACACAAACAATCTTACTTTCTCCTTCCCTTTTATGTGCTGTTATAATAAGACCATTATACTTTGTTTAAATATATTCAGTAATAATAAGTGATGGTCCCTCTTCCCCGGGACTCCCATAAAGGCTGGCTTTGCGTCTAGAGCTTCCTGGGTCCAAATCAGCCATTCCGTAACATGAAATAACCTTTTCTTCTGCACTTTGCCCACTATTACCTTGCTGCAAGGTACTGACTTGACATACGCCAACACTTTAAAGAACATTCAGAGTTTTCTTCACACATACACATACATTTGCCCTTATTTCTTTTTCTGCTGCTTTTGCTCACACCTCCTCATAAAGCTGTGTTATGTTCAGGGCACATTCCGTTGCTGCCTCTATGACACTTCCATTAAGATGGTGTCACGATAGCTGGAAAGAGTTTAGCACCCTGTTTACAATGGAATATATGTATCAACATATTACTCTGTTTAAACTCTTCCACTAGTTTGATAAAGGAAAGTAAACACGGGTGAGCGGATAATTATATTAGCTGTAGCTTTTGTTTACCCAAGTACTCCAGACCTTCTCTATATTATTTCTGGGCTATACTATGGGATGAAAGTATACACTGATTAGCGACAACGTTAAACTCCACTGCACAATTTCTGCAGTGTGGCAGGTCACATGATCCTGCTGATTGAGTTCACTGCCATTAGGGGTTTACTTGGTCAGCAACAAATTTTAGGTAGGTTGTGTCAAAGTAACATCCACATGAATGCTAGGACCCAAGGATTCAGTCATGTATCTCTATTATAAAAATGAATGGATTGCCCAGAATTAATTTAGTCAGGTCTATGATTCCTCTTTCACCCCTCTGTGATTATTGGAATAAATTACGTTCCACCGTTTCGGAATTCGTTTGGAAGGGAAGGCGGCCACGTGTAAAATTAGACACTCTGCAAAGAAGGAAATGGGATAGTGGTTTAGCAGTACCCAACATTAAATTAAACTTTTCTTCTTTGTCTAGGCGCAAGCCAGAGGAAAAGATGGTAAATCCTTGGGGGGCTGAAGACGTTCTTTTCATTATGTCACTAACGAGCAGAAACAGATATGTATACGTCCTATTATTTTGAATCTCACACAGACATGGAGATGAGTTGAAAGTAAATATATATTGCAGATGGCACACTGTCACCTACAGTACTGTGCAGGAGTCTTAGGCCACTTTTAGATTTTAGATATAGATTGTATTTGGTATACTGTACATATATATGGTTCAGCTGGCAACAAGTTATTTAACCCTAACTGATACGGTGAGTAGCTTCTGATTTATTAAACATGTCCAAAGACACATCCTGTGGTCGTAGAAAAAATCTGTATCAAAAGGGTCAGATTGTGAAAGAGTGGTTCAGGGAGCATGAGACATCATTTTCACACATGGATTGGCCACCATGTCCAGACCTGAACCCCATTGAGAGTCTTTGGGATGTGCTGGAGAAGACTTTGTGTAGTTGAAGAAATCTCCCATCATCAATACAAGATCTTGTGGAAAAATTGCAGAGTTGGGTTTAGATCTGGTGACTGAGAAGGCCACTCCAGGACATTCCAGAATCTTTTTCTCAACCCAGCTTTGGTTGACTTGTAGGTGTGCTTAGGATCATTGTCTTGCTGGAAAGTCCAATGATTGCCAAAATTTAATGTCAACAGATGGCACCACATTGCTCTTTAAAATGGCCTGGTATTTCTAAGAATCCATGATGCCAGGTGTACAATCAAGACTGCCAGTTCCTGCTGCAGAAAAACAGCCCAGCATCGTCAATGACCCACCTCCATGCTTGACTGTGGGGATGGTTTTCTTTTGGTCATAAGCCTGGCCTTTCGCACGCCCGACATGCCGCTGGTCCATATGTCCAAATAGTTCCAGTTTGGTTCATCGTTCCATAGAACTGTCTCCCAAAACTCTGTAGGCTTATCCAAATTCCTCCTGGCATATTCTAGTCGACTTTTGATGTTCCTTGTGGTTAAGAGTGGAGTGCGTCTTGGAAGCCGCCCACGAAGTCCTCGTTTATTCTTATAGTTGCTACTGTAGCACTTGTTCCAGCCTTCATCAGGTCATTCTGTAGGTGTCTTGCACTCACATGGGGGTTTTTCTTAGTTGTCCTGACTAAGTTGCCCTTGATGAAATTTTGGGCTTTCTTCTTCTTTACCAGTCACTGTGACTAGAAGGCCAGCCGCTCAGATCAGCCACCCCAGCCACCCCCACACCTGCTCACAGTACGTACATGCACTTAATCACCAGACATCTTAAACATACATAAAGTGCATCAAAAACACACTATGGGCTTTAACTAATAGAACAAAAAGACAAACAACATAAAACAGGCCACACAGATGCACATATGCCCAAAATAAATGGACCATCGAGCCACTAATTTGCATACTGGACCTGGGAACACCCCCGGGGGGAGTCAATTCCATTCCATTACATTATATATGGTCATTATACGATTGCTAAATCAACAAATCTAATGAAGGCCTAAGATTTTGCACAGTTATTATAATTAATTATAACGTGCTCTTGATTGGAATAAGGCCAACCTTTTCACATCACTGTCAAAACAGGGACATATATTATTTGACCGATGTCTGAATTGGCAGGCTTATCCGCCCAGACTATGATTTATTTCCCAAGCAAAGAAAAAACTAAGGGTATGGTGTCAGTGATTTATCAGTTTCTGTTAAAGGCAGCTCATATTGCACTCCCATTAGACACCCTGTGAAGACGTGACTGTACCAGAGCAAGACAGCAAGACTGATTTCAGCTGGGACGTCGCTTGGTGAAAGCTGAAGAAGCCTCCATAATTGTGGCCACCAACAAATACAACCATCATTTTTGTTACAGAACATACTTTGACACCTCAAACTACAAAAACTTTGAAAATCAAAACTGAGCCCATCTCGGTCTTTTTCATGAAATTTACTGGCACCTTTCTTCATATGAAAAACATGAAAAGAGGCTTCCAAACTATCTGATGTGTTGGCTGTTCCAGTCCCTGTAGCCATACCTGTGCCTATTTTATCTCAATTTTTAGTGACTAATTTCCTCAGACTTCTTGCTGGATGAACAAGCAGCATAGAAACTAATAGCAGTTCAGTGAAACCAGCTCATACTCTTTCCTTTAAATACAATATATTATCTATGCTGGATGTCATTTATCTGGCATCTCAGGTTAATAATGTTAAGCACAGCACACTCTGTAACTGGTTCATTGCTACTGATATAGCGAAGAGCTTTTTTTTGACGCTGTCTCACAGTAGTGGATGGACACAACAGAAACTTGTGAGAGGTTTTGCTTTTAATTTTCAGGTGGTTTCCGTTTGCTTTGCTCTGAAGTAAAGCTAGTTTTCAAAACAGTCCTTACAAAGAAGGCTAAGAGGGGGAAGAAGCCTCTTCTGCCCAGAGAAAGTGAGGTATGGTCCGCTGCCGCACTTGCTTATTTTGTAGCTTAGGTGATGGTGACAGCACAGATAACCTTCTCAGTTGTACCCCATACATATTGCATTGTTGAGTAGAAATGGAGAGATTTAATGCCCATGCATAATGCATAAAGTGTTACCGCAGAAGATGTATTCGTTTTCAAGCAGATCTGCCCAACAACTACCTCCAGAAGGGCGATCAGTTTGGCCGTCCTTCCCACCATCTACGTGTATTTGTAGTGCCCCCAATTGATTTTAAGTATGTGCACAATGACTGTGCAGGTTTACACTTCTTGGTTTAAATACTGAGCGACAGATTTGAACTGACTATGGCACTTAGTTAGACAATTATAACCATCACCTGGGTGAACCCCTGAATTATAGCTGCCATATAACCTGCTTGTATTTTAATCACACATTAAGGAACTGCACTACTACAAATATATGAGCCATTCCACTGAATGGGTGCCATTTCCATCCCTAGGGCATTTCACATATATATAAAATAATATAATTAACTGTAAGAAACATTTTATAATTAAGCAAGCTGTCCCACACTGTGATGCAATTGCAAATTAAGGTATATCATTTAAAACATTAATAAAAACTACCCAGAACACTGGAAAAATTGCATGTGTTAGCTGTCCCTGGTCTCTAACATTATACTTTATAATGAATTATAATAATTGAGATTAAGTGTTGAAAAACTATAGAACATTTTTAAGAGTTACAACAAGGAATTGGCACCAAAATGCTCAAGACACATGAAAAAAATTCCACGAAGTACTCATTTATTATAATGAATTTCTGATTTTACAAAACATGAGTTGCTACACTGGTCAGGAAACCAGTAATAGTCTGAAAAAGATTCTTATCTAAATGACTTGCAGTCATTTAGAAAAACACACAGTATTATTTCTCTGTCCCTAAACCTTGGTCAGTATAAAAATTAATGTAATGCAATTATACGGTACTGTGCAAAAGTCTTAGGTCACCACTAGTTTAGGTTTTAGAAATATTATAATGCCCATATACAATGGTGTGAAAAAGTGTTTGCCCACTTCCTGATTTCCTTTTTTTTTTAAATGTTTGCCACCCTTAGCAGCAACAACTGCAACCAAGCGTTTGCGACAACTTGCAATGAGTCTTTTACAGAGGAATTTTGGCCACTCATCTTTGCAGAATTGTTGTAATTCAGTCACATTGGAGGGTTTTCCAGCATGAACGTCCTTTTTAAAGTCATGCCACAGCATCTCAATAGGATTCAGGTCAGGACTTTGACTAGGCCACTTCAAAGTCTTCATTTTGTTTTTCTTCAGCCATTCAGAGCTGGACTTGCTGGTGTGTTTTGGATCATTGTCCTGCTGCAGAACCCAAGCTTGTTTCAGCTTGAGGTCACAAACAGATGGCCGGACATTCTCCTTCAGGATTTTTTGGTAGACAGCAGAATTCATAGTTCCATTTATCACAGCAAATCTTCCAGGTCCTGAAGCAGCAAAACAGCCCCAGACCATCACACCACCACCAGCATATTTTACTGTTGGTATAATGTTCTTTTTCTGAAATGCTGTGTTACTTTTACAGCAGATGTAATGGGACACACCTTCCAAAGAGTTCAGCTTTTGTCTCGTCAGTCCACAGAATGTTTTCCCAAAAGTCTTGGGGATCATCTAGGTGTGTTCTGGAAAAACTGAGATGAGCAGTGGTTTTCATCTTGGAACTCTGCCATGCAGGCCATTTTTGCCCTGTCTCTTTCTTATGGTAGAGGCATGAACACTGACTTTAACAGGCAAATGAGGCTTGCAGTTCTTTGGATGTTGTTGTGGGGGCTTTTGTGACCTCTTGGATGAGTCGTCGCTGCGCTCTTGGGGTAGTTTTGGCCAGTCCTGGGAAGGTTCACTACTGTTCCATGTCTTCGCCATTTGTAGATAATGGCTCTCACTGTGGTTCGCTGGAGTCCCAAAGCTTTAGAAATGGCTTTATTACCCTTTCCAGACTGATAGATTTCAATTACTTTCTTTCTCAATTGTTCCTGAATTTCTTTGGATCTCGGCATGATGTGTAGCTTTTAAGAACTTTTGGTGTACTTCACTTTCTATTTAAATGATGTCCTGATTGAGAACAGGTGTGGCAATAATGTGTGTGGCTAAAGACAGTGAACTCAGGTGTGATAAACCATAGTTATGTTTTAACAAGGGCCATGAGGGTTTGCATTTTTTTCTCCCTTAATAATAAACCTTCATTTAAAAACTGCATTTTGTGTTTACTTGTGTTGTCTTTGACTAATATTTAAATTGGTTTGATGTTCCAAAACACTTGTGTGACAAATATGAAAAAAAATAGGAAATCAGGAAGGCCGAAAACACTTTTTCACACCAATGTATAATTATTTCTGTCTTTTTATTAGAATACAACCAGAAAACACAGGAAATTTGTCTATAGTATTATCCTCCCTTACACTTGCTCTATAGCAGCATCTGGCAGCTTAATCAAGATGCCAAGTTGACCCTTCCACTGCCCAAAGCATCTTGACCAGGAATGGTTTTTTTTGTTTTTTGAAGGATAGCAGCCAAGAAATCACTTTTTTGGAAGGGGACAGGGTGAAAAGGCTAAGATATGTTAATGCTTACAAAGATTGGAATAAAGACCAGTGGCAAAGAGGAACAGGAAGTGACAAATCCAAGTATTACATTTTTGGGTTCAGTCATCAGCAATATGTTATATACGGTCATTATAGCATTGCCAAAACAACAAGTCTAATGGTGGCCTAAGACTTTTGCACAGTACTGTATGTACTTTGAAGGGGTGAAACTTTTGAATACGTGCAAAAGACACAAAAGGAGTATGTGAGCAGTTCAGAATAATAGTGCTAAACCAAAGCAGACTTGGTTAAGGTAACCCAAGTAATACAAATTATCTTTAACAGAACAAGAGCATGAATGGTGTCAAGAATGGATCTGACTGCTTCCATAAAATAATGCAAAAGTGCAGAAAGATATCGCTGCCTGTCTGACAGAATTCGAGCAAAAGAGGGGAAGATTTTTCTCCACATTTGAATTTCATGGAAAACACTTCAGAATGCTGTCTGTACTTTTATAAGCCTCACCGGTATCCTTTCTTAAGCTCCTGTTCTGAAATCCATGAGAGGTGAGAAGTCCCAGCTGAAAATCTGATTATGTTTGCCAAATCTGGTGCCATGTCAGCATACAGAAGATGGAGTGCCTCCAAAAATATGCACCCTCCACAGTATCTGACCTCTACCAGGCTCCAAAAGCATATTGCAATCATGACACGGATATTACATTTGGAAGAATCTGAGGCTGATCAACTTGCAGGCTTTTTAGGTCATGGCATTTGTATGCACTGGCAGCACTGTCATCAGAAAAGTGCAAACCATAGAGCAGGATGCTGCCTGAATTCAGAGCGGCGTGGGTCTCCGATACATTTTATATATTGGCGATACTGTTGTCCCTTGTGCCTCCATGCTTATGACCTGTCGAGGCACGGACTCCACACGACTTCTGAAGGTGTCCTGTTGTATCTGGCACCAAGGTGTTAGCTTCTTGTCTTGTAATCTCTCATAGATTATAGGTTCAGGGCCCACAATTTAAATGATTCCAAGTATTTATTTGTTTATTTTTACATAATTTGGGCTTCCAGCTTTTTTGAACAAAAATTTAAAAAATTAGAATACTGTGGAGAAATCCACCCAAATTTTGCAGCGGATGAATGTTTTAAACTGAGTGTGACACACTAACCATCTACTAAACTCAAAGCACCTGCACAGGTTTCCTCAGGTGTCAGTAAATTGCTTCAATATGGTTCAATTGTCTCAATTCAGTTCAATATGGGGAAGACTGCAGACTTAACAACTGGCCAGAAGACCATACCCTCCATAGGATGGGTAAGCCACAAAAGTTCATAGTTAAGGAGGCTGGCTGTTCACAGAGTGCCTTGTCCAAGCATATCAATGGAAAGTCTAGTGGAAGGACAAAATATGGCAGAAGCAGATGCACCAGCAAAAGAGATGACCGTGGGCTTCAGTGGATTATCAAAAAGGGAAGATTCAAGAATCTGGCCGAGATCCAGAAAGAGTGGAATAACGCAGGCGTCTCAGCTTCCAAAACCACCACATTCAGATGCATCCGGGAGATGGGCTACAACTGTCGGGTACCTCGGGTCAAGCCACTTCTGAACCTGAGCCAACATAGGAAGCATCTCAACTGGGCCAAGGAGAAGAAGGCCTGGACCGTTGGCCAGTGGTCCAAGGTCCTCTTTTCTGATGAAAGTAAAGTGTGCCTTTCATTCAGGATCAAGGTCCAAGGGTTTGGAGGAAGACGGGTGAGGAACAGAACCCAAACTGCTTGAGGTCCAGTGTGAAATATCCACAGTCAGTCATGATTTGGGGTGCAATGTCTGGTGCAGGTGTTGGTAAACTCTGCAAGGTCACCGCAACAGTCTACCAGAATGTTTTAGAGGACTTCATGATTCCTTCTGTTGAGGATCTGTATGGAGATGCAGATTTCATCTGCCAGCAGGACCTGGCCCCTGCCCATGCTGCCAGAAGCACCAAAGCCTGGTTTGATGCACATGCCATCACAGTGCTTGACTGGCCAGCCAACTCGCCGGACCTAAACCCCATTGAGAATCTATGGGGCATCCTCAACAGGAAAATGAGGGCCACCAGACCCAACAACAAAGAAGAGCTGACAGCAAGCATCAAGGAAATCTGGGCTTCCATAACTCCCAGGCAGTGCCACAGGCTGACTGAATCAATGCCACGTCGCATCAATACAGTGATTGAAGCAAAGGGATTCCCAACCAAGTATTGAAGATTGATGTATCGTTTTGAAAGTACCATATTTTGATTGATTTGAAGTCATCCTAATTTCTTTTTTTTCTGCAAAAACTGAGAAGTACTTTGGGCTGATTTCTCCACAGTATTCAAATTTTTTGAATTCCTGTTTTCATGGGTTTTATGAGCTGGAAGCCCAAATTATGTGAAAATGAACAAACAAATACTTGGAATCGTTTAAATTGTGGGCTCTGAAGGTATAATCTATGAGAGAATACCTTTTTGAATGGAATTATGGAAATTAATCAACTTTTCAATGATATTATAATTTTTTGGAATGGGTCTGTATATACACACAGCATGTGTGTGTGTGTGTGTATACACACACACACACACAGGTGCCTGTAAGTTTGTGAACCCTTTAGAATTTTTTATATTTCTGCATAAATATGACCTAAAACATCATTGGATTTTCACACAAGTCCTAAAAGTAGATAAAGAAAACCCAGTTAAACAAATGAAAAAAAAATATTATACTTGGTCAAAATGAGCCAATATTACATATTAGTGAGTGGCAAAAGTATGTGAACCTTTGCTTTCAGTATCTGCTGTGACCCCCCTGTGCAGCAATAACTGCAGATAAATGTTTCCTGTAACTGTTGATCAGTCCTGCACACCGGCTTGGAGGAATTTTAGCCCATTCCTCCATACAAAACAGCTTCAGCTCTGGGATGGTGGGTTTCCTCACATTAGCTGCTCTCTTCAGGTCCTTCCACAACATTTCGATTGGATTAAGGTCAGGGCTTTGACTTGGCCATTCCAAAACATTAACTTTATTCTTCTGTAACCATTCTTTGGTAGAACGGCTTGTGTGCTTAGGGTCGTTGTCTTGCTGCATGACCCACCTTCTCTTGAGACTCAGTTCATGGACAGATGTCCTGACATTTTCCTTTAGAATTCTCTGATAGAATTCAGAATTCATTGTTCCATCAATGATGGCAAGCTGTCCTGGCTCAGATGCAGCAAAACAGGCCCAAACCATGATACTACCACCACCATGTTTCACAGATGGGATAAGGTTCTTATGCAATGCAGTGTTTTCCTTTCTCCAAACATAACGCTTTTCTTTTAAACCAAAAAGTTCTATTTGATCTCATCCATCCACAAAACATTCTTCCAATAGCCTTCTGGCTTGTCCACATGATCTTTAGCAAACTGCAGACAAACAGTAATGTTCTGTTTGAAGAGCAGTGGCTTTCTCCTTGCAACCCTGTTATGCACACCATTGTTGTTCAGTGTTCTTCTGATGGTGGACTCGTGAACATTAACATTAGCCAATGTGAGAAAGGCCTTCGACCACTCCTGGGAAGGGTAACAATGGTCTTGAATTTCCTCCATTTGTACACAGTCTGTCTGTCTGTCTGACACACACACACACACACATATAAATCCAAGACATCCTTGAAAACAAATCCTGGTTCATTTTGGCATTCCCTTTCCCTTTAAAGGTGTCTGCTGGAGGTAAGGTCACGGTTCTGTGCAAGCCAGCCAAGCTCTCCATCAAAGTTGGCAAGCCATTTCTTTATGGGCTTTGTTTGGGAGGGCAAGACAGAAAGTAGATGAACTGACTTGTTACCTAGGTGGACGTCTACGTGTCATACAAAGTCACTGTGGTGTTTAGTCCAACCTTCTCGACTGCAACCGTTTGCTTATAGAGATTCCATGCCTGTATGCTTTATATTATGACCCTGTTAGGTGTGAGTGTGGCTGCTATAACAGTAAGCACTAATTATAAGGGATATCTACAGACTTTTGGCCATATAGTGTTGCATTTCAGTAACGATGCAAACTGTTCCTGCAAAGATACAATGGCATGATCTGAAATACATTTTCCAAAATGTACTAATGCAGGCACCCGTCTATCTCAGGCGTCATGTTTGTATGTGCATGCGGGGCCACTGTGGTGTAGAATAGAGATGTCTGCATAATAGAGGGAGAGCTACAGATACAAAGAGAATGGGGGCACAGACTGTCATGGTGGCTGGGAGGTTAATGGATGTACCGAGTGCCGGACGACACCGGGTTAAAATCACTCCATCTCTTGGAAATTTCACAAGGGCAGCCTGAAAGTTTGCCCTCCAACAGCCCAGCAGAAGCTCAATTTGTGACTCACTGGCTCAGTGGCTCAATCATTGTTTAACCCCCACTCCACCTCTGAGCCTCCCATCAACCAATGTCCAACTGTTCACAAGCCTCCCATCTGTCATCCATCAATTTACACAGCATCCCTCACCCAAGCTCTGCTTAACCTCGGCAATCAGTGTTCAAACCTCCCTGCTTTCTTGCTACAGTACAACTCCATATACAGTGTATGGCCAAAGACTTGTGGATAGCCAAAACTGCCATCAAACAACATGGGTAGATGTATACACTTTGTCCTCCATTGCTGCTATGTCAAATTTTATTTTTCAAAAAGGCTTTCCACTAGATTTTGGAACACCACTGGGATGTCAGGTACTGATGCAAGACAGTAATTGATATTCCATTTCATTTCAAAGGTATCTAATGATGTTAAGGTCATGGCTCTCTTCAAGCCAGCCAAGTTCTCCATCAGAGTACACAGTTCCGAAAACGACGAGTACCAAGCTAATTTTCCCATAAGGAATAATGTAAATTGAATGAATCCATTCCAGACGCCCAGAAGATCCACACTTCATAAGGCATTAAATCCATTAATGGAGTTATATTGTACAGGTTCTCCCTGATTTACGATGGGGATACATTCAGACAAATGTATCATGACCCTACAAGTTTAATATAGTCTATACTCTATTACACATTAACACTTATATTAATGCTTACATTAACTTAGTTGGCCAAAATCATTAATACAAAGCTTATTTTATAATAAAGTATTGAAAAATCTCATGTAATTTAGTGAGTAATGGATTAAAAGTGATAAGTAAAAGAAAAACACTCTACTCTACTCTAACTGCTCAGACTGAAAGCCAGTTTTCTTTTCAGTTGGCTGTCATTACTAACCATTTTAGGTCCCATGGCGATTTATTTGCACTAAGAATACAGTACTGTAGATGTAAAAATAAAGAAAATCACAATAAACACTGTGGATTGTCAGAGTAAGGGCTATTGTGAATCTGAATCCCTGAATCACTGTGTAATGAATCGTGACTCATGAATCGAGTTTCGGCTGAAATGAGTTGCACAGCTCTACTGATAGTTTCAGCAAGCATGCCGAGTACCGAATTTTTCTAATCACAATGCGTCGAGTACTGAATTCGACGAGTTCCAAGGTGGTCGAGACCCGAGGTACCACTGTACTAATCGCAGGCGACATACATCTCACACCCCTACTGTTAGCAGTGAGTGTCTGAAATATCAGGCATCACTAATAAGAATTGGTGTCTACACATTTTTGCCATATAGCGTAGTATTTTAGTATTGTGTGGTGCAAAATATTGCCGCAAAGATCAAATTACCACTGTGCCATGCATTAAAAAGATTTTTATTTAAAGAGATATATACAGAGAGAAAGAAAGATGAAGGGAAGCAGTCTGATATGGTGCCTGGGTGGGTAATGGATGGACTGACAGCCAGACAGAACTGTTTAAAATCACTCACTCCCTTGGAAATTTCACAAGGGCAGCTTTAAAGTTTGCCCTTCCCTGGCCCTGCAGAAGCTCCATTAGCAACTCACTGGCTACCATCACTGAGCCTCCCATCAACTAATTTGAACTGTTCACAATCCTTCCATCCCTCACTCGGGTTCTGCTTCACCCTACAATAAGACGACTGTATTCGCTGAGCACTTTATAAGGAACACCTGGTCACCTGTTGACCCGGATGCTAGGTATGACACAGTCTTTTGAAGACTGTGATTGGATGTCTCCGGTCTTTTCAGTTACTTTGATCACTGCCATGTCTATTTAAGTGGTGGGGTTGGTTCGTATGTAGCTTTCATGTTGGGAGTTATGGCATTGTTGTGATGGGTAGTAGATGTGAGGACGTCTCCAATAAGGTCAACCACATACATTATTCCTGCATGATCTAATCAGAAGCATTTGATTAACTCACTGATATTCAGTGTTTGGAGAACATTTCTTCTGCTTCAGCATCTTTCTGCTGTTTTCTCCACTGCTTAAGAGAACTCCTAAGCCTCCTAAAAGTCCTCCACCCTTCTCCTAACGGTTTTTCACATTAGGAGCTCTTTTAGGGGTTAAGATGTTTTATAAATAACTCCTATCTTTAAGAGGGAAACGCCCACATTTCTAAGATTTTTCTTAGAATTTTGTCACTGGGACCAACTCTAGGAACATGAAGAACCTTTATGAAGACAACCCCTGATCTTCAAGCTAAAAATGGAAAAAAAAAAAAAAAAAACAAATGGACAGTGAAGTCCAGGTTTTATTGAGCCTACTGTATATGAGATTCACGTGGCCTACGTCACGTCATTGTCACACGGCGCTCCTACTATCAGTGCAAATGCAAACCAAAAAAGGCCTGGAACAAATGTAGTTCATAGGATAGTTCCTTCCGAATAAGTCCTTAGAACTCTTTGGTGTGAAAGTGGCTCATTTTTTGACTGGTTTATACCTGGACATAGGCGAACCCTGTAATCATGGCACCCAGCACAGTCATTAATTGAATGATAAGGAAACAATAAGCACAAATAACAAACCTGTATAAAGAAATATAGTCATACAGTGGCAATTTTACTTACAATAACAATGATAATAATCCTTGATGCAAGTGCAACTTCATCAGGCCCACATTCAAGGTACTCCAATACAAAGAGCTACATTACAAAAGGTAGGAGAATATCCAAAAAAGAAATAGTACTTCTAACAACACGCATTTAAAACAATAAAATTCAAAGCGCAGGAAGGAACATCAGCTGTCTGGCTTTGCATAAGGTAAACTCACTGAAAATTAATATAGAAACAGGTGAAAAGGGGCAACATTCCATAAACATGGTGGGACAATCCAAAGGCTACACATTTGCCAGCCATGGGCTCAGCTGTGTACATTGTATGCATATAACCTCTCAACAGCCCGTCTGCACGAACCAACCAAAGAGAACTCTTTTCTTGGCTACGTTATGCTCTTACTGCCACCTGGTGGCCATATCACCCACTACATAATTCGTTCTTGGCTTAGCGTACTAAAGCAATGACGTAAACTTTTCTCAGTTACTACTGGTCATAACTAATTATTTAGGGCCAAAACCCTAACTGAGCAAATCTATGGCGACAGTGGCAATTAACATATCCGTAAACGTTATAAGGAAGAAACCTTGGGAGGACCAATACTCAAAAAAGGCTCCAACCTCCATGGGCCGCCTAAACGTTATATGTAAACATCTGGGTGTCACAGGTGTTTCCGTGCACTTAATAATCCCGTCGGATTTCTGCAGTTATCTGAATATTTGTGCTCATCTATACAGCATATTCTGATCTAGAAATCAAACTACAAAATCCACGTGCGCTAGCCTTCGCCCACGGTTGCCAGGTCTGCATATTCTAAAGACCTGGCTTTATTTTGCCTCTTTTCCATTAACTTTGGCATATTTTACCCCTCACTGGATCTGGCAACCCTGGAATTAAACACCCTAGGTGAAACAGCTGCCTTTGTGGAGACTCTGAAACGCAGCATATACTCAAGAAAATGAATTATTTGCTTATTTAATATTAAAGTTTGAAGTTCATGTCACCTATTTCTGTGAGATTACTGGCTGGTTGGAAAGTAGAAATTTGAATAGGCTCATTGATCAGATTACTGACAAAATCTGATTCTCTGCAGTTATCAGATTATGAAGTGCATGTAACAACACCCACACAGGAGGGCAAGTATAGGAAAACACACATTATAAGCAAAATCATACTTAATTATCCATTTATATTTGGCATTTCCCTTTTCTTTTAGCATGGTCGTCCAAATTTGCCCTCGTGTTTAATCAATTTTTTAACTGAGCATATGGTAGTAGGCAGTGGATCACATGGTGTAACTTCCATTTTTCATCCAGTCACTATCGCAGTTAGTTGAGCATTTCATTTTCTTTTGTACTGGCATTTCAGACCCAGCAGACACATCTTCCTCTGTCTAGTCACCCATTTCGCCACCTAACGTTTCCATTAAGTCGCAGATTCAGCATTGATTCAATGCATGTGCCACTCCCCAAGGACCCTCAGGCGGCTAAGTAACTGACTGCCTCATGAAAAAAGCACTCACTACATCAACTAAACATAAAGCAAGCTACGGAGGTAACGGGGTGCGACAGAAACAGCAAACACTGAGCTAGCCTAATGAAAACCGGGACATTAAGTGACCCGGGAAAGAGAATAATTTTTCAGGGAGTTACTATTTAAAAGAAGGACAATCCAGGTAGAACCGGGACAGGTGGCAACCCTATCAGGACGTGCCATAGTTCACTAATTAAAGAATTAACAAGCAGACTGACAGTCTGTGCTGTTAATGTAAAGACTCTAGCAGTTTCCTCAATCTAATGTCAGATTCAGATGCAATGCTGCCCACAAATGATGCTACCAAGATACTGAAATGGCATAACGTGTTACTCTTTCTAAACCCCATCCAGTGTGGAGTACGTCATTAAAGCAATAAGGCACGAGAGGGTGTGCATTATTGTGAATATATCACAGGAAAAAGGTGTTGTTAGGCCCAACGCGAAGCGAAGGGCCGTTACGCCTCTTTCCTGTGATATATTCACAATAATGCACCCCCTCGAGTGCCTTATTGCTTTTATACCACAGTTCCGTTATCGTTTATCATTTATTGTTAGATTTTAAGATGAAAAGGACAGAAAAAAACGATTTAAAAAAAACGTTTATCACCCTTCCGCGAGGTAAAATAGTTCCATTCTATCGTTACCTCGCGGCATTAAAGTCTAGGAATAGAATTACCCATAACTGTTTATCATTCAGACAATAAACACAAATATATCGATTGGTAAGTTTTAATTTATTAAAGAGAAAGTTTATTTACATTCAGCAAATAAAATGGGTCGTGTTCACAAGCAAGATGTTACTAAGATCCACTATTCTACCGACTGAAGCAGATCGGAGTCAGAACCCGGTGTTCTAACCAAAGTCTAGAATCCCGTTTGATTAGCGATTATAAATTTGTATGATGAAGCTCTTAATGTTAATCTTATCAGTCAGAAATGTAAGAGCAGAGTTACAGAGCATCAGCAGCTTCTCTGGGTTAGAGCTGGACTTACAGATAACAAACCTGTCAGATCAATGAACGCCCGATTAGCCGTGTATGGTGTTTAATGAAAGATGCAGAGTTTAAGTCCAGCAAACGACGTCTTTGTGAGGGATGAAGCTGATTCAGGTTATTTTTGTTGATGGGACTAAAACTGATCTTCAGTCTCGTTGCTCTTCAGTGGAGCTGTGAATCCATTAAGAGCGCGGGAGACGATTGATTTAAAGGACTGACTTCGTTTCGCTTTTCCAGCGCTTCCAACTCCTAAAGGTGATAAACCTTTGGCTCAGGTGGTCATTAATAGCTTCATCTTCCAAATTAATATCGTTTTCGAAACCAATAGATTTTATAAAGTAATAACTTTCATTTCGGCAGTGTTTTACTCATTATAACTTGACTGCTTTTTCTGGCGGGCGTTGGTGCCATGTTACGTGTGTGCCGCGGATTAATACTTATAGAGCGTCGGTCACAGTGCCGTTATGGTCAGTAATGTAACGGCGGAGGACGTCTCTCAGATTGCGGGTCGGAACTAACTGTGGTATAAATGCAAATAATAAATGTTTCCAGAATTCTACAGATATAAAGTGCAGACTGTACCTTATATGGGCCCTTCTAATTGGTTCAGAGCTGAAAACAGAGCCGAAGTACCGTGAAAGAGATGCTGGAACTTTTGTCTGGTGCCGTTCTAATCAACCACATAAAGATGACTGCCTGAAGAAAACAACCAAAAGTTGCTGACCCATTTATGATATGTGGTTACTTGTCAGGTAAAGGACCAGGGTAGATGGGAGTCATTGCCTCAGCAGTCAATTTACAGGATGATAATGCGTCTTGCCACAGCGTGAAGAATGAAGTGTGTTAAAGCTTTTCTTCAGAAAAGGTATATCAAAACACCGACAGGTAAAGCAGACAGGCCAGATCTCAATCCGATTAAAAATGTTTGGTGAAAATAAAAAATAAAAAATTCCATCACACGGCTCCATCACTCAAAACTGGTCTCACCAGCCACTGTTTGACAGAGTTGGAACCTGTTTGATGCATCGTGGAGCGGTGCTTTCTGCAATTGTTTTTCTTAACGCCAGGGGACGCAATCACACATCGTATTAACAGCATATCTTGAATGAATGAATGCGTTTTTATCTTGTTCTGCATAGACGTGTCTAGCCCCTAATAAGAGTAAAAAAAAAGCTCATCTCTGATAAGCTGAAAAAAATGTCAAAACCACAAAAACTATATGGTTTATGCTTAAGATTTAAAAAAGAAAATACATCAGTCCCCCCTTGCCTCGCAAATGGTATGGTCCCCAGCTGCGCTGAGCGCACACACTAGTGCCAGTTACAAAAATTAATCAATTAATTAATTAAACACGGGAGGTTGGTCTTATTGGGACTCGAGCTCTGATCCTAATTTCGCCCCTGCCCTTTTGCAATAGAAACTTTGTTGATTATTTTATTGACTGACTTATCTTTAGAAAACTTGAACACCCCTATTTGTTAGTGAAGTCCATGCCTCAAAGGGTTATGGCCATACCACCAGAACATCTGCTTTACCATAAAGCTTTCTTGGATGCTAATGGATACCATAGCCGCGAGGCCTCAGGTTGATTAGCAGTTTTGTTTACAGTTTGTTTTACATTCTGTTTTCGGATTTGTTTCGGAGTGTTATATTTCCCACTGGAGGTGGAGGTTTGTTTTTTTATTTCTTTCTTTGTTCATGGTTCATTGTGTATATTTTAGCCGGTATTGGCTGTGTGATCACTGGTTGGGTTTCAGAGACTGGTATTAATGTTTATTGTGTCTGTTTTGATAGAGCCTCTCAGAGCATGTGGTGTGACTTCTGCTGATTACTGACTCTCTTGGGGCCTCCTCCCTTCCTGCACTCTGCTTGTGGTGGTAACTGCAATGTGTTTGTAGTGGCGTGCACTTTGTTGGTGTGTGTGATTGTAAGTGTATAAGGATGGGGCTTAGCAGGGCTCAGAGTAGTGGTAATTATTTATTGGATGGTCGATTACCTTTCTCTGTGGGAAACTCTTACACCTCAGTACTACTGATTTGATTTTCTTTCTTTTTTCTTCTCTTTGTTTTGTCAGAGCACATTCAGTCCTGGTTGCTGAATTTCTGTTTTAAACTTGGCCTTTTATAGTTTCTAAAACTGGGACATTAATAAACTGATGTACAGTGGGGCAAAAAAGTATTTAGTCAGCCACCGATTGCGCAAGTTCACCGACTTAGAAAGATGAGAGAGGTCTGTAATTCTCATCATAGGTACACTTCAACTATGAGAATCAAAATGAGGGGAAAAAAATCCAGGAAATCACATTGTAGGATTTTTACAGAACTTAATTGTAAAAATTTTGGTGGAAATTAAGTATTTGGTCAATAACAAAAGTTCAACTCAATACTTTGTAACATAACCTTTGTTGGCAATGCCAGAGGTCAAACGTTTCCTGTAAGTCTTCAGCAGGTTGGCACACACTGTAGCTGGTATTTTGGCCCATTCCTCCATGCAGATCTCCTCTAGAGCAGTGATGCTTTGGGGCAACAAGGACTTTCAACTCCCTCCACAAATTTTCTATGGGGTTGAGGTCTGGAGACTGGACCAGTCCAGGACCTTAAAAATGCTTTTTACAGAGTCACTCCTTTGGTGCCCGAGCGGTGTGTTTGAGATCATTGTCATGCTGGAAGACCCAGCCACGTTCCATCTTCAATGCTCTCACTGATGGAAGGAGGTTTTGGCTTAAAATCTCACCATACATGGCCCCGTTCATTCTTCCCTTAACACGGATCAGTCGTCCTGTCCCCTTTGCAGAAAAACAGCCCCAAAGCATAATGTTTCCACCCCCATGCTTCACAGTAGGTATGGTGCAACTCAGCATTCTTCTTCCTCCAAACATGATGTTGAGTTTTTAAAGTTCTATTTTGGTTTCATCTGACCACATTATATTTTCCCAATCCTCTTCTGGATCATCCATATGCTCTCTGGCAAACTTCAGACAGGCCTGGACATGTACTGGCTTAAGCAGGGGGACACGCCTGGCACTGCAGGATCTGAGTCCCTCTCGGCATAGTGCGTTACTGATGGTAGCCTTTGTTACTTTGGTCCCAGCTCTCTGCAGGTCATTCATCAGGTCCCTCCGTGTAGTTCTGGGATTTTTACTCACCATTCTCATGATCATTTTGACCCCACAGGATGAGATCTTGCAGTTCGAGGGAGATTATCAATAGTCTTGTATGTCTTCCATTTTCTTACAGTTGCTCCCACAGTTGATTTATTCACACCAACCTGCTTGCCTATTGTAGATTCACTCTTCCCAGCCTTCTGCAGGTCTATACATTTTTTTTCCTGGTGTCCTTCAGCAGCTCTTTGGTCTTGGCCTTGGTTGAGTTTGGAGTCTGACTGTTTGAGGATGTGGACAGGTGTCTTTTATACAGATAATGAGGTCAAACAGGTGCCATTAATACAGGTAACGAGTGGAGGACAGAAGAGCTTCTTAAAGAAGTTACAGGTCTGTGAGAGCCAGAAATCTTGCTTGTTTGTGGGTGAACAAATACTTATTTTCCACCATGATTTACAATTAAATTCTTTAAAAATCCTACAATGTGGTTGCCTGGATTTTTTTGTTCTTATTTTGTCTCTCATAGTTGAAGTGTACCTGTGATGAAAATTACAGACCTCTCTGATCTTTCCAAGTAGGAGAACTTGCACAATCAGTGGCTGACTAAATACTTTTTTGCCCCACTGTATGCATTATATTATTCTGTTTTATGGAACTACATTAAGCTTGATAATTAAATATTGTCTATTATAACCACATCTTGTCAATGCCTTTCCTGGAGTAAAACTCCCCAGGTGGAATAGTCAGGTTTTCTATTTAGTGTTAACTTAATCTAGCATACAAGGACTGCTGCAGCACTCAATTCTTATACATGCTAAAAATACCAAGAAATGTATTATTACTAAAGACTTTTACACGCTAAACACTTTTTTCTGTGCATTTATTTGGGTGACAGTCAATTAATTTGGACTGCAAAAATAATATAATTTCATTCACTCTCTTTTTTAACGAGTGTTTGGCAGAGCAGTCCAAACCACAGGGGAGATATGGAAAGAATACTACAATAATTTTAAAACACTTGCATTAACTTAGTTGGCCAAATCATTAACACCAAGCTTATTTTGTAATAAAGTGTTGAAAAATCTCATGTAATTTAGTGAGTAATGGATTGAAAGTAAAAAGCAAAACACTTACTCTATTGATGGGCTCAGGGCACTAACATAGCTGCTAGGCTAACTGCAGCCTGTGCTCTGGAGCATGCAATTCCTGTTTTGCTTTCTGTTGGTTCTTATAAACTAACCTTTCTAGGACCCATGGAGACTTATTTGCACTAACAATACAGTACTGGAGATGTAAAAAATAACCATGGTAAATACGGCACGAATCTTCTGAGGGATATTGTGAACCTGAATCACTGTGTACTGAATTGTGTTTCGGCTGAAACGAGTGACACAGCTTGACTCAATTTTAAGCAAAAGGGCAGAGTAACAAGCAAACGACAAGAAGCAAGACATTTTTCTTATTAACAAGGAGTCAAGAACTGAATTTGATGAGTTCAGAGGTGGTTGACAGCAAAAAAATAAATAAAATCCCATCCAGTGTGTGTAGTTTTGAAGGGAATATATATTTTTGAATCACATCCAAACATTTCACATTGCTTGCTTTTTACCAACACTACCAGATGTATCCACTTTTTGTTGCAAGTGATCTCAAGCATGAAGTGAACACCTCTTAAAACAAATGCCTATTGCCATTACTGCACATTAATGCAAGCTTGTGGGTCAGTAGACTTCTTTTGGCCACCATTATACCAGTTGTTCAAAAGTTTGAGACCAACCACTAGAAGTATACCATCATCTTGAACATTTCAGATATATTCAAGTGGATTAAAGAAGACAAGCAAGTAGAACAGATGTTACTTTTTATTTAGTACAAGAGTAACCATGAACCATTGAGATGCCATTCTTATTGCTCTTCTTGCATTCAATGTGCAGAGCTCAGCCCTTCCACTCCAGTACAAGATAACTGCCTTTGTCAAAACCACAAGAGCACTGCACAAACTGACCAATGCAGGAAAGCAACAACGGGACAAAACTATGTCTGAATTACAATGAAATGCCCCATCAGTACAAAACAGTGACAGTACCCACAGCAGCCAACTGTGGAAGTGGAAAAAGTGTACTACGTCTTACATAAGTGCTACAACGGATTGTACGAACAAGCACACATTCAATGTGATTACAGTTCCAGAAGAATAAGGGCAACGTTTCAGACAGGCAGGTCTATAACCTAGCCTTACACAAGCTAAAGAACTGACCGAAAGTCTCAAAAAAAGCTGCAACTCGCTCCAACAGACAGAGGAAAGGACGGGTAAACATTCTCCGTCAGAGTATGAAATGAACACAAGGTAATTAAGGAATTGAAGTCTTTGGATCTCTTTCTAAACCCCTGATTGTACAGTTCAATTATCCACCTTAACAGCTGGGTCTTTGGTCTCCCTGTTCTTTCTGACCTCCTCCAGCTTCTTATCCTAAAACAGAAAAAAACCTGATGAACAGAGAGAAAGGGAATAAGCACAAGTAAAGCTAGAGAGAAAACGGCAGACCTTCTCCTTGAATTTCTCGTTCATGGCTGCCATAATTGCTGTGCGGTTCTCTTTGTTTGCTTCCATCTTCTGGTGAAGCTTCTCTTCTGCCATTTTGCTGAAGTTGTTGTTCTCTTCCAGAGCTTTCTGCTGCACCTCTTTCTCATGCTCACGCTTTTCAGCTAGTTGCTTCAGAACCTCAGCATTATGGGACTGGAAAGGAGGCAATAATTCCTTATAGGTCTTTAATAGGGATTGTTAGACAAATTGGCGATCAGGCCAATAAGATTAACGTGTGCAATTTGAACAGGTAGTGTAGTGGCCTAACCTTCAACCCAAAAATATAAATTCAAAATTACAAAAAGTTTCTGCCAAATGTGCATTCACAGTGGGGCAAAAAAGTATTTAGTCAGTCACTGATTGTGCAAGTTCTCCTACTTAGAAAGATGAAAGAGGTCTGTAATTTTCATCATAGGTACACTTCAACTATGAGAGACAAAATGAGAGGGAAAAAATCCAGAAAAATCACATTGTAGGGTTTTTAAAGAAATTAATTATAAATCATGGTGGAAAATAAGTATTTGGTCACCCACAAACAAGCAAGATTTCTGGCTTTCACAGACCTGTAACAACTTCAAGAAGCTCTTCTGTCCTCCACTCGTTACCTGTATTAACGGCACCTGTTTGACCTCGTTATCTGTATAAAAGACACCTGTCCACAGCCTCAAACAGCCAGACTCCAAACTCAACCATAGCCAAGACCAAAAAGCTGTCGAAGGACACCAGGAAGAAAATTGTAGACCTGCACCAGGCTGGGAAGAGTGAATCTACAACAGGCAAGCAGGTTGGTGTGAATAAATCAACTGTGGGAGCAATTGTAAGAAAATGGAAGACATACAAGGCCATTGATAATCTCCCTCGATCTGGGGCATCCACGCAAGTCTCATCCTGTGGCGGTCAAAATGATTCACGAGAATACGTGAGCAAAAATCCAGACCACACGGAGGGGAACTGATGAATGACCTGCAGGAGAGGCTGGGGACCAAAGTAACAACAGGCTACCATCAGTACACACACTTACGCCGAGAGGGACTCAGATCCCGCAAGATGCCAGGTGTGTCCTGCTTAAGCCAGTACATGTCCAGGGCCATCTGAAGTTTGCAGAGAGGCATATGGATGATCCAGAAAGAGGATTGGGAGCATCATGTGGTCAGATGAAACCAAAATAGAACTTTTTGGTAAAAACTCAACTCCGTGTTTGGAGGAAGAAGAATGCCGAGTTGCGCCATACCTACTGTGAAGCATGGGGGTGGAAACATCATGCTTTGGGGCTGTTTTTCTGCAAAGGGGACAGGACTGATCCGTGTTAAGGGAAGAATGAACGGGGCCATGCATCGTGAGATTAAGCCAAAACCTCCTTCCATCAGTGAGAGCATTGAAGGCGGAACGTGGCTGGGTCTTCCAGCATGACAACGATCCCAAACACACCGCTCGGGCAACGAAGGAGTGGCTCCGTAAAAAGCATTTCAAGGTTCTGGAGTGGCCTAGCCAGTGTCCAGACCTCAACCCCATAGAAAATGTGTGGAGGGAGGTGAAAGTCCGTGTTGCCCCAAAACATCACTGCTCTAGAGGAGATCTGCATGGAGGAATGGACCAAAATACCAGCTAGAGTTTGTGCAAACCTGGTGAAGACTTGCAGGAAACGTTTGACATCTGTCATTGCCAACAAAGGTTATGTTACAAAGTATTGAGATGAACCAAATTTATTGACCAAATACTTATTTTCCACCATGATTTACAATTAATTTTTTTTTGCCCTACTGTATGTGTAATATCAGATTTCCATCGTGACGTCGAAATATCAAACCGAGCCATTGTAATCCAAGAAGTACCTGTAGATGTTGTTCTGAAGGGCCTCAGTCAGTCATGGGCAATATAACCTCAAATGAATAGCACAACGTATTGAACATTTTCCCTTGATTACAATTAACAAATGATTGTCTTTTTGGGTTTCTAGCCCCTAGTTCACTGACGAGGTTTGTATTGTAAATATGCTCAATTATTAAAACTAGAACATTTTTCTAATGAAAGAGTGTATATCACTGTGATTTTAAAATGGAAGAAGGAAACACAGATTAACAATTTATGGTTATTTATCAAATATTTCAACCAATTGAAATCCGTGGCATCGATTATTTCCTTCATGTTAAGTCTTTTTCATGTCGTGTAATGTTTGTAAACACGCAGTGGGAAACGTATTAAGAAATTTTACGTATTGAAAGTAAAACCGAAATCAACAAGGGCAAGATTACATCGGTTAATGGTTCTAAACACCAAGGTGTCAATTAATTTTCTGGTACAAGATAGCCTTGGGGAAAAAATGGGGTAGAATCACACCCTGCTATTTCAAAGTATATTGTTCTGAAAATGGATTGGGATGACAAGAGTCATTTACATCCATCCCTACCTGGTCCCTGTATATTCATAACACAAGTAAGAAGCTGCCAAGAACACGTCTGACTTCTATTCATCATTCATTAGAGCATGTTAGGTGTTTTAAATATGTGGACAGTGGTTCCACGATAGGTTTTTTTAAGTGCCCAGCCCTGTGTGTCCTGAAACTTTCAGTCCACAACATAAAATGCCTACCTTACGGCGTTCCTCAGCAGCTTCTAATTTCTTCTGGATCTCCTCCAATGACAAGTCTTTCTTCTTCGTGGGAGAAAGGGGGAACTCGCCTTTTGAGTCCAAGGTTGGGCTTCCCAGAATGACCTCAAAGGCCTGGCCCGAAGCCCGCTTGTCCAGCTCCTTTATTTGGATATCTAGAGTCAGGTGGAGGGGACAGTAAAATCCCTTAACACACTACAATGTGTCGTATCAACAAAACAGCCAAGAGCATGTTGTTGTTTTAAAGCCAGTTCAGCTTCCTTGGCCATTTACTGGCTAGTAGAGTTTATGAACGTTGCTATATAGCACTTGGTTCTTATATTGTTGTACATGGGACAATCCAAACCTATATACACTATACATTTGTTACAATGTAAAAAAATAGGAATGTCTTTTATGAAGCATAAAATCAATAACTGTGACCTCAGAATCATGAATGGATTGAACAGAGTGCATCATTACACCCCTAACACCTTGTATGGGCTTTGGGCCCAACTGGTTTCTTGGTATTTTGTATGGTTTATGTCCAGGTTTAATTCCTATAATTTTTGTTTTTTTTCCCCATTCCACTCTGTAGTTTATTGGTTTCTAACCTAGATGTCTATGGCCGTTGTGAGATCTGATAGATTAATAAAATAGTTAAGAGTACATGCAACAAAACATCCTGTAGTGACAATGTCTTCTTACCACCAGAGGACGCCATTGAATAACAGGAGCAGAGGAAGGTCCTGTACCTGAGAAATCACACCAAAAAGTTTATTGTAATATGAGAATTATGGTGGAGATGTTTCTGATTTTCTGAACTTTTAAAATTCCACAATACTACATCTTCATACAGGTAGTCAGTCATGAAACTAGGCGTGAGCAATGTGATGATTTTAGATGTCAGCTATGGTCTGCCTTAGAGATTGTGAGAACTGATATACCAAACATTTTATTACACTGCAAGCACTGATAATACAGCAACTCTGGCAGATAACTGCAATCTGGAACACCTGGAATCAATCCAAACACGACATTTTATATACGTTTGGGAACCATTGCTATATGGGACACCCAGTATTGTCTAATTAGATAATGCAGCATTTCCCCCCTACACCATTTTTTACATCAACATTGACCTCCAATCTGTTTTTTACTTATGATGGGTAAAACCCTATTTCACTGTGGAGCTGCATGCAGCAAATTGATTTGCTCTTCGCCTTCTCTTTGAACTTTGACCAGTTGTACAGTACTGCGCCAAAGGCCACCATTAGATTTGTTGTTTTACCAATGGTTTTAATGGCCTTATATAATGGTAGACAACTGAATACAACATTTTCAAACTTTTGTCACTCCATAATACTCTTTTCCACTCATCTTCATTCCATTCTGTGAGCTGTAGCATCTCTTAGCCTTTCCACCCTGTTCCCCTTCCAAAAAGTGGTTTATTGGCTGCTACCCATCCAAAAACACCATTCCTGATAAAGCTTCTTAAACAACAGTGTATATATAATTTATGGCAACCCTAGACTTTTGAATAGTACTGTACCTTTCAGTTGTGTATGGTACCATCATTGGGGTATACAGAAAGTACAACACTAAAAACAAATGCAAATATGTCGTCACCAAATAGAGGAACTCAAATCACAGCCTCACCCCTTAGAAACTAATCCAATCTACATATGGTTACATGAGGCTTAATTAAAAGCATACAAAATGGCCAGACAGGTATGTGGTCCCAAAGGGCTTAGATTTCCTGACATTTACATTTACAGCATTTAGCAGACACCCTGTTCCAGAGAGACTTCCAATTGATACAGTCTTACAATCCAAGCAATTTTGGATTAAGGGCCTTGCTCAAGGAGCCAACAGCGGCAGCTTGGCAGAGGTGGGATTTGAAACCTAGACCTTTTGGTCCATAGTCCAGTACATTAACCACTTGGCTACCACAGTCCCGTGTGGTAGACACAAGTCAAATCATTATCTTATGGTTTTAATCCGCTGCATTAACAGAAGACCTAGGAGCACAGGTCCGTTAAGCTAAGAGTCTCGTCAGAGTCCTACCTACCTCAGCTACCGTACACAGCCTGGCTGTGTTCCAAACCGCACAACGCTTGTGCACTCTGCAGTGCGCCACCTATTCAGAGCGTTGACGTGCGGTTTGAGACGCGACCCACAGCCGCCCTGACTTGCAGCGAAAGTTTGGCGCGCATCTTGTGAACGTAGAAGGAAAAAAAAAAAGTATTCAGACGCTCAAACATCCTCGGGGGGTTAAACCGAAAAAAGGCGCGCTGGAGCCTGCTGTTCTTCCGCCTGAATAACTACAAATACGACTTTCAAATACACAACCTTGCGACCTCAAAACCAACGTGCAGATGCAAAGGTTAAATTGTTGAAGTACGGTTTGCAGGTGATTGAAAGGAAGAATCCAGCGCGCAAACGCAGTTGCTTCTCTACTCACCACCAGGCTGCAGCTGCAAACAAAGACCGCGTGCACCTACTCGAGTGTTTACCCCACACACACACACACTCAGCAATCCAGCACGAAAACAGTTAGCGACACCGTGTTGCGTTTCAAACTAAGTATTGATTCACCAGCTCGACTCCAGGCAAGTGTTGTACAGCACTTTACAGTATTAATACAACGAACTAGTCCAAGTACTGGTTAATAGGAGACGGTTTGTGGCAGTTTATTGCACACCAACCAACTTTGGTCGAGGTGTTGCTCATAAAACATATATAAAAAAAGTTACTGTATATATTTTAGGGCAAATGTCTATCAAAAACACTCGTAACCTCCCCTGGAAGACAAAGCAACCAAGCGTTACATCCACGCAGAACCACAGACTCACCTTCTTTTGTTAGGCTACGTTTGAAACCTGGCTTGAGAAACACTAGTCATCTCGTTATGGAAACCGACTAAACGTTGCCTCGAAGCTGATTTACAAACTAAGCACTAACCAAAGCAACCTGAGACCAAAATAACTAATTTAACCGAATAATCCACCTAACCAGGCCATATCGTGCACTTAAATAACTAAATAAGACCCATTATATGCTATAAAATATAAACTACATAAAAATACCATGGCCGCTGCGTCCTATTTCAGTCGCGTAAAACCTTTTAGTCTTCAAAAGTCAAAATAATTTTAGTCACAGCGCCAAACCCACCTTAACACCGACCAAGCTCAGACTCACACACACCTATTCTCGCGCCGATTTCTTCGTACACTGGTAGTACCCGCATAAGAAGACCAAATCAATGTCGTCACTCTCAGCTCTGCTGTCCTATTGGCTGTTTGTTTGTGACCCCGCGCTTCTGGGAAATGTATTTCTTTACAGTTCAACGGTAAAAACGAGTCAAACCAGCCCATAATACAACAACCAACCTAAAATACACGTCTGCGCCTATTAACGTCCACATTACGTTCTGTGAAACATAACGCTGACCGAAATGAATGTTGACCAGACACTAGCACAGTCACTCCATTGTAGGGAAAGATACCTGTACCTTCAGTTGCTGAGTAAGCCTGTTGTATATTTACAGCATTTAGCAGACGCCCTTATCCAGAACGACTTGCAATTGATACAGTCTTACAATCCAAGCAATTGTGTGTTAAGGGTCTTGCTCAAGGACCCAACAGTGGCAGCTTGGCAGAGGTGGGATTTGAACCCAGTACCAGTCCAGTACCTTAGCCGCTAGGCTACCGCAGTCCCTATTGTAGTTTAGATACTTTGCATATAGTGGTTTACTTTAAACAATATTATTAAAAGACAAGATGGAAACATTCAGTAATTCTTATCTTTGTATCGTTTATAAAGCTTGAAACTTATCTTGCGTAAGGAAAAAAAAATGACAGTGGTGTGGAAAAGTGTTTGCCCCCTTCCTGATTTCCTATTTTTTTGCATGTTTGTCACACTTAAGTGCTGTGGATATTCTCCTATCATTCTGGGAAGCACCTCCCTTTGTTCAGAATGAGGTAATGATAACCCATGATCCTTCCTTCAGGCACTTTTTAATTAGTCACTTTAATACATCACTTTAATTGGTTTCCAGTATCTTAAAACATCTCAAGGCTCAATCCATGACTACACCATTGTGTTATTAGCTATGCTGACTTCATTACATTTCTACGTATTTGATTACACACCCTCAGGAAATCTCTACTTGTAACAAAGTATAGATATAACAAAGAATAATAAAAAGGTGAACATTCAAACACAATTAATCATCTCAGTAATCATCTATACAATCTCTCACAAGGTCCCCTTTTTCACTTCATTATTCTTAATTGTCAAACTTGTCAAACTGTGTTAATAATCACAGCACTACACATCTGGTTATACAAAATTCAGGTAGAAATCAACTTAAAAATATATATGAATTCTTAAAAAATTCACCATAACTTGAACACTTTTGACCTAATGCATTTGTTTGGAATGTGGGAGGAAACCGGAGGATCCGAGGGAAAACCACACAAACATGACGAGAACATGCAAACTCTATACATGCTGAATCCTGACTAGGAATCGAACCAGGGATCTGTGGAGCTGTGAGGCAACAGTGCTAACCACAATGCCCCAGGTGGTGCGTTTGACTAATTCAGTCAAACAGTGGAAAAATCAATGATGTTGACGTTTCCCTTTTCAGACTTCCAGATTAGCTACATTTTCTGACAAGCCACATGTGTTCCATATATTTGTTTTATCACAGTTCATCACCAGTTTTGGGTGATTTTGTGACATATGAATTATTATTTTTATTATATATTTTGTATCAAGTTTATTTGCACTGTCAATTCTGGTGTCTGTATCTTAATTGAATAACTATTAAGCAGCATAAACAGAGAGGACCTGGAATAGGTACTTAAGTTTTGATCCTTGCTTATGTTGGTTAGTGTTTTGTACATGTTTGGATTTAATGGTTTCTACCCTGAAATTCATCATTTCAAATTCTGTAAGGTCTGGTTACAGATTATTGATTCCATAAGCACCTCAACTTGCCGGAGGTGTGATACAAACCAGAGTTGCTTGGCGGATCACTGGTTCCCATCGATGACTGGTTCATATCCCGCCTCTGGTAAAGTGTTCAGTCCTGCTGTACAGTTGACAGCAGAATTTCACCCATATGAGCTCCCTTCTCCCCTTCTGTCTTCGTAACTAGACACTGTCCTGTAGTCAAACATAATGAATGCTGAAATTGTAAGTATTGACTCGCCTACTGGTCATTCCTCCAGGACTAAGTACTAATTCCTCTAAGAAAACTACACTTATGGGTCTGATTCCCAAGCCATGATGTAATCATTGGGAGGCAGGGTGTTTATTACAGTAGTTCTCAAACTTTTTCTGCATTACACCATCCCCTGTCCCTGTCCTGTTTTGTAAATGAGAATATTTTTGATCCCCTTCCCCCACTCCAACCCGCATGTACACATCTTTTGCCTCCAAATTATTCTGGAATGTATTTTAAACATTGTAATTCATACAGAACTGCAACTTCTTATTTAACAAAACAAAGTGACAAATCTTCTTTACTGTGGAATTATTACAAAGCGACCTGCATTTTATATCTTAAACATGCCTCATTCATTTGCCTTGCTCTACCTCCCCTGCAATAGCCCTGCCCCCTCTTGGAGAACCACTGGTTTTGTGGTATGGTTTCTAAACTTTGCCAAAGAGTGTGTGTAGCAAAGTAAAGCTAATAACCTGTTTTGCCAGTTCTGTGTTCCCAGTGCCACTGTGGTATAGGCTATTTAAGTAATACATTACTTTCATTAATTCATATATTATTATTATTATTATTATTATTATTATTATTATTATTATTATTATTATACGGGGACCAGTTTATTAAAAGGAGGATAAAACATACCTCATACCTCAAGAATTCAAGAAAATAAAAATGGGATTATACTGTGAAGCCCTTTTGCTGTCAGTGGTAAGATCTGGTAAACAGACGAAAGACTTCATGGTCTTAAGAGTTCTTATTTAGTTTTTTTTAACATCATAAATTTAGCATATATAGTTTTTATATTGTGTTTTGGACAAACAGTGCAAAAAAACCTCCACACGCTTGTAATATGTCTACACAGGTGTGGGTGCAAATAAGACCTACAAGAGAGAGAGCAGTAACAGTGAATGGCAACAACCACTACATCCAGAAACAGACACAGCTCAGATACACTGACTCTGTCTAACAAATGGGACCCTACATTTCAAGGACAAGTAGATGGAAGTCAGAAGCTAGGGCCCTTTTGTGCTTTGAAAAACATGATATTTGTTTTCTCCGTATAATGCCTGGATGGGCTATTTCAACCATATAGATACAAATCGAAGAAATTAAACCTTTAGCTCACTGTACAGCATAATATAGCTATTCAGCAGTATGATCAATGTTATGATGATCTTATATTTATAAAACTGTATTTCCCAGAGTATCTAAAGCAGAGATGCACTCATTTGCTGAGCAAGTGCATTTTCACTACCGTTATCATTTTCAGAGCATGTGCTTTTAAATTTGCCCCAAGTGTCCATTCCTTTCCATAGAGTTGTTATTGTACCCTGTTTGGTTGCAGTTGTTTGGCCACAGTAGACACACAATAGGGTTCTCTCAGTCCCATTGGAGAGTACAGACGGCGTTAACCTTGAGCATGGTGAGATCTACTGTAGATTGCAGTAAAGTACACACAGATGGGAGAGACCTGATGGGAGAGATCAGTTCTGCCATGTCACATTAACGTCAGGTTACAATATAAAGCAGGTTAGAGAAGGGGGGTGGTTCATGGTTCATCCATTGGATGCTGAATCAGACTACGTTACCATCGTACCACAACTCTGAGACCATGATGTCATCGCCAATATGATGGGGCTTTAAGAAGAAATAAAGGATGAAAGCAAGGGGGTCAAAGCAGGAGCTAAATGAGAATATCACTATTGAGTCCTGAAAGTGAACTACAGCATGCCCAAAATCTTAAATCTGATTTGTGGCCCAAAAATACTCTTTGACAATACAGTATGATAAATCAGTATTTATGATCTCTAAGTGTATGAGAAAATGCTTAAAGATAATGATTAAATGCCAAAAATAAGTTACTAACCCTGTGCTAACCGGATTTAATCTAATTTATGGAAGGTCAAAGTACTTATTATATTATATTATAAATACATAAAGTTCCACCACCTTGGAACTCGTCAATTTCAGTTCTTGACGCATTTTTACCTGGAAAATGTGTCTCAGTTGTCATCGTTTGCTTGGTTTGCACTTGCTTAAACTTGTGAGTTGAGCCAGTCAAAACTCGATTCATGATTCAGTACAGATTCAGTGGTTCAGATTCACAATACCCGTTGTTGGTGAAGATCTTAGTGCAAATAAGTCTTCATGGGTCCTAAATAGGGTTGGATTGACTGCCAACCAAATGGGAAACAGAAACTTAGTGCTCCAGAAGACACAGGTAGGCTGTAGTTAGCATTAGCAGCTATGCTAGCAGCATGAGTTCACCAACACAGTAAGTGCTTTTCAGTACAGACGCCCAGTATATACGTTCTACCAAGCACTCATTAAACTCCTCAGTTCATGAAACAATTAACTTATGATGGATTTGACAGAACATATCCCCATCGTATATCAGGGAGCACCTGTACAACTCCATTAATGCATATAATACCTTAAACAGTGTGGATTTTCTGGGGGTCTGGAAAAGATTAATTCAATTTACATTATTCCTTATGAGAAAAATTTACTCAGTACTCATTTTCAATTTTTGACAAGCCTTCTGGAATGAATTAACGACTCGTAGCAATGGTACCTCTGTATATATAAATACCTGCCCCAGTAAAGACTGTGGTAGCCTAGTGGTTACGGTACTGGACTGTGGACCAGAAGGCCCAGGGTTCAAATCCCAAATCTCAAGCTGCCACTGTTGGGTCCTTGAGCAAGGCTTTTAACCCACAATTGCTTGGATTGTAAGACTGTATCAGGAAAAGGGCGTCTGCTAAATGACATAAATGTAAATGTAAATGTAAAGAGGGTCTGATGACGCTTCCAGGGTAGCCGAAGAGGTATGGTGTTACCACGAGCGGCCACAGGTGGCGCTTCATGTTGACAGTGTGATAAAACACAAACAATTATTTGCTGATTGTTTCGCTGATATTGCTTTTTGTGATTTTCTTACTCTGATTTTTCATTCTGTTCAAACTGTATTATTTTAATCAGGGCTATATAAGACAACAACACTGGCAATTTGATTCAGTTAAATTGGCAAAGAATAAGAAGAACGCAAATGTATTAAAATTGTGTTTAATATAGCCATAGCCTATCTCACGTAAATATATAGAGGCAAACTCAGGTATTTCATCAGCAGAGTACCGTGAAACAGCAACAAGTCCTTGTGACTCTAACTCAGAATAACTCATAAATAGAATAAATAAATCATTACAATACATCATCAGAGAAATCAAAGAACGTATGAATAGTCGGTTTGATGAAATGCAGACACATAGCCTATGACAAACACATTTTACCTGTTAATGTGTGAAATTTCCCTTGTGTATAATATTCCACATACAGCAGAATGTTCTGTGCGGGCAGTATAACCTTTCGCAAACTGATTTTTTGCATCAGCCTTTATTTTTGCGCATTTATTTGACGGACCGCTGAATCCCGCAGTCCATGTGCACCATGTTTTCTTATCACTGCATGGTGATGCTGACAAGCCGCTGAAAAAAGCAAAGGCAAGAGTGAGAGCAGCATGTTTGTGGAGGTGACATAATCTGCTGGCAATGCTGGTGTGATGTTGTCATTTAACACCATATGCTTTAACATATGCAAACACAAGCAAGTGGTGCTGGTATAGAATATGCTAGTGTTCAATTAAGCAGTAATACACCAGAGGGAGTGCTTTAACATGAGATATGGGCCTCGAGTGTATTATTGCGATTATACCACAGTTCTGTTATCACCATTTATTGTTAGATTTTAAGATGAAGAGGACAGAAAAACCGATTTGTTTATCAGCCTTCTGCGAGGTAATATAGTTCCATTCTATCGTTAGCCTGCGGCTAAGCCCTTCAGTCATTAAAGTCGAGGAACAGAATTACCAATAACTGTTTATTATGCAAATAATAAACACAAATATGTTGATTGGTCAATTTTAATTCATTAAAAAGAAAGTTTATTTACATTCAGCTATTAAAATGGGTGGGGTTTATAACGCAGGCTGTTACTAAGATCCACTATTCTACCGACTGAAGCAAACTGGAGTGAGATCCCGGTGTTAGAACCAAAGTCAGGATCCAGTTTGGTTGGTGATTATAAATTAGTATGATGAAGCTCTTAATGTTAATCTTATCAGTCAGAAGTATAAGGACAGAGTTACAGCTTCTCTGGTTAAGAGCTATACTTACAGATAACAAACCTGTCAGATGAACGAAGCTCCGATCAGCCGCGGATGGGGTTTAATGAAAGAGCCGAGTTTAACTCCAGCAAACGACGTCTTTGTGAGGGATGAAGCTGATTCAGGTCATTTTTGTTGGTGGGACTAAAACTGATTTTCAGTCTCATTGCTCTTCAGTCCAGCTGTGAATCCATTAAGAGCCGGACATTTGAATTAAAGGACTGACTTCGTTTCGCTTTTCCAGCTTCCAAATCCTAAAGGTGATAAACCTTTGGCTCAGGTTGGTCATTAATAGCTTCATCTTCCAAATTTAAATTGTTTTCAAAACCAATATATTTTATAAACTAATTATAGCTTAAATATGACCTACAGCATAATCAAAGTCATAAAAGTACAGAAAGAGAACCCAGTTAAACAAACGAGACAAAAATATGATACTAGACTACACCACTGCTCAGAGAGCCTGACGTACTTATTCTGTTATGCAACTGTGCATCTGGTCAGAACCAGCTCTGCATGTTTGCTTAAGACAGCATACACCTTTGTATGAGATCTTCAGCAATCTGGTTAGCATGACATGGCATGTTTCCTGAGAAGGTTGGCCATTTTTAATCACCTACATGCATTACATACCCATACAAGGAACGACAATCTAAGTACTGTATTGAACAAAGTAATGGATTTCAGCTACCTTACACAATAACAAAAAAATTGTTGATAAATATTTAGCTTTTACTGTTACTGGAGTAATGGTTGGAAAAAATAGGGCTTTGCACTTATACACCCCCAGATCAGAAAAAGTCAGGACAGCATGGAAAATGCAAATAAAAAAAAAAAACACATTGATCCTTACATTTTCTTTGACTTTCACATCATGAATCCAAGATATTTCATGTTTTCTCTGGTCAACTTAATTTCATTTGTTAACAAACATCCTTCCTGCATTTCAGGCTTGCAACACATTCCAATAAAAGTTGAGACTTAGGGCTAGTAAGGAGGTAAAAACAATAAACAATGTGATTTTAAACAGGTGATGTCAACAGCTGATTGTAATCACGATTTCATACAAATATTGCTCTCTCTGAGGAGCAAAGGTGGCAGAGGATCTCCAGTTTGTCACAAATGCATGAGATTATTACTGAAATTACTGAAATGTTTAAAACCCATGTTCCTCAAAGAAAGATTGGAAGAGAGTTGCATATTTCTTCCTCTACAGTGCATAATATCATTAAACTATTCAAGGAATCTGGAGGAAATTCACTGTGTAAAGGGCAAGAGCACAAGCCTAAACTGAACACCCGTGATCTCCGATTCCTCAGACGGGACTGCATCAAGAGCCATTATTCCTGTATACAGTGGGGCAAAAAAGTATTTAGTCAGTCACTGATTGTGCAAGTTCTCCGACTGATGGTAGCCTTTGTTACCTTGGTCCCAGCTCTCTGCAGGTCATTCATCAGGTTCCTCCGTGTAGTTCTGGGATTTTTGCTCACCCTTCTCATGATCATTTTGACCCCACGGGATGAGATCTTACGTGGAGCCCCAGATCGAGGGAGATTATCAATGGTCTTGTATGTCTTCCATTTTCTTACAATTGCTCCCACAGTTGATTTATTCACACCAACCTGCTTGCCTATTGTAGATTCACTCTTCCCAGCCTGGTGCAGGTCTACAATTTTCTTCCTGGTGTCCTTCGACAACTCTCTGGTCTTGGCCATGGTTGAGTTTGGAGTCTGACTGTTTGAGGCTGTGGACAGGTGTCTATTATACAGATAACGAGGTCAAACAGGTTCCATTAATACAGGTAACGAGTGGAGGACAGAAGAGCTTCTTAAAGAAGAAGTTACAGGTCTGTGAGAGCCAGAAATCTTGCTTGTTTGTGGGTGCCCAAATACTTATTTTCCACCATGATTTACAATTACATTCTTTAAAAATCCTACAATGTGATTTCCTGGATTTTTTTTTCTCATTTTGACTCTTAGTTGAAGTGTAGCTATGATGAAAATTGCAGACCTCTCTCATCTTTCTAAGTAGGAGAACTTGCACAATCAGTGGCTGACTAAATACTTTTTTGCCCCACTGTAACTGATAGAACAACATGGACAAGGCATTCCTTTGGTAAACATTTGCCAAGCACTACAATATGAGTTACATTCACAAGTGCCACTTAAAACGTTAATGTGTAAAAAAGAAGCCAGAATTGGCATTGACTTCTCTGGGCTCTGATGCATCTGGGATGGACCATCAGTGTATTGTGGTCAAAATAATGAGTATTCCAGACCTCTCTTTAGAATAGATGGACACCAGATCAAAGACGAAAAGGACCATCCAGACTCTCATCAGCAACCAGACCAAAAGCCAGGCTCTGTCATAGTATGGGGTTATAAACACCTGTTGACATAACCTGTTTGAAATCACATCATTTTTTTCACCTCATTACTAGCACTAAATTGCCCCCGTTCCATCCCAACTGTTTTGAAATGTGTTGCAGGCCTGAAATGCAAGAATAGATGTTTATTAAGAAATGAAAAGAAGTTGAGCAGACAAAACATGAAATATCTTGGGTTCATACTGTCTGCAATGAAATACAAACCAATGGAAATATAAGAAACACTCAAAACTCACCTTGCCAGAAGCAGGATACAAGCCAGCGTTGGTCAGCTCCACCAACCAGTGCTCTACTAATGCGCCACACTGGTTCATAATCTACAAGCATAGAGCAAATCATGTACACTACCAAATGTATGTGGACACCCCTTCTTGTAAGTGGGCTAGGATACTTTACACACACCAGTTTTTACAGGTCAGCCATACTGAATAGTTCAGTGACTCAATATGGCACTGTCATAGAATACCACTTTCTCAACAAGGCATTTAGTCTGATTTCTCTTAGTAAGGAAATAAATGAATTGGAATCTCATGGCTGACTGGTCAACAAACCTGCACAATGAACATAATCCAGTCTAACACTTTGGGATCATCTGGAATGCTGTGGTGTACTACCAAATGAGTTGGGCCAATCACCCAGTATCAGTATCCACAATTCTATGGAGGAATGGAAGTGATTACCCACAGTCAGGGTCTAAATTGTAGAAATCACTTCCAGAAAATGATAACCAAAGGGAACCAGATCCAAGTCAGTACCCATGGTTTTGTAATATACTTTAAAATTTGTAAAAGTTTGATGTAGAGTATCTTTGTACAGGAGGTTTTCAAGCTTTCCATACATGCCTATAACATTAATTTCACAAAATTATTACTGTTTTAAGACTGTTTACTGAACATTTACATTGTGTAATGTACAATCAAGGCAACACTGGTAACAGAAAATGTAACTGATTCCTGCATAGGAGATGCCAAGTGACAAGTGTAGTGTCCATGAAGCTTCCTCAAGCAGCTTTTTAGTGCTGTTTTTGTCACATTTCTCTAACTGAAGGAACAGACAAGGTAGCAATATAAGCTGATTATTTGAATCGGACCAGTTGTACATATAGATGACATTGTGTTATGTGTGTGGTTTGAGAATTTCATTAATTTTGATTCTTTTTATTGAGAAACCTTAACCAAGGCTGGCACTCATACGGCTACATGGAACCTTTTATATAACAGACATGGAAGTGTGTTATATGACTGACACAAACGTTAGTGCATGTTCTTTAAAACTTGTTCTAATGGGATTAGCTGCCAATATCTTGCCAATAAGTGTAGATAGAAAAGTGAACAAAATTAAGCAATATTACCATATTGGACATAACATGTCAACTGCAGTCAATGTAACTCTGACACATCATAAGTACACTGAGCTACAAATCCAGTCGTCATGTTGTTTTAACATACATGCAAGTAAGGCCAAGAAGTGCTGGGACAGTATTCAGTGGTACCTCGGTTCTCGGCCATCTAAGAACTGGTTGAATTCGGTTCTGGATGCATTTTGACCAGAAAAATTTATTTTCTCCTTTCAGCCGAAACTCGAGTCATGATTCATGATTCACGAGTAACGATTCAGTACACAGGGATTCAGTGATTCAGTCTCACAATAGCTCGTCCCAGTGAAGTTCTGAGCCGTGTTTATCGTGTTTTTCTTTTGACAGTCAACTGAAATGTCCTGAATTCTCCAGAACACAGGCTGCAGTTAGCATTAGCAGCTATGCTAATCCCAATGAATTCACCAATATAGTAAGTGTTTTCACTTTCAACTAGTTACTTACTAAATTATTAGATTTTTCAGCACTTCATAATAACATAAGCTTTGTGTGATTTTGGTCAACTGTAGGTTAATGTAAGTGTTTTAAACAATAATTTATCATTATTTATCATAGGCACGCTATGATACAGTATAGACCGCTCTACCAAACACTCGTTAAACTCTTCGGTTCATGATAACTTATGATGGATTTGTTGGAACATATCCCCATCGTACATCAGGGAACACCTGTACAATACAACTCCACTAATGCATATAATGCCTTATATGGTGTGGATTTTCTGGGGGTCTGGAACAGATTAATTCAATTTACATTATTTCTTATGCTCGGTACTTGACATTTTCAGTTCTTGAAAAGCCTTCTGGAATGAATTAACGACAAGAACCGAGGTACCACTGTACACTGACAGCCCAAAATACTCCAGTTTCCCATCAGAACATTTCCCAGAGCATCACACTCTCTCCACCGGCTTGTCTTCTTCCCACAGTGCATCCTCATGCCATCATTTCCCCAGGTATTACCCAGTGTGGACATGATATAAAAGAACACAGTACTCATCTAACCAGATGTCCTTCTTCCATTGCTCTAAGATACAGTTCCAATGTTCATTTATATTTAGTCATTTAGCAGACACTTTTATCCAGAATGACTTACAACTGATACAATCTTACAGTCCAAGCAATTGGGAGTAAAAGGCTTTGCTCAAGGACCCAACAATGACAGTTTGGTGGAGGTGCGATATGAACTCTGGATCTTCTGATCCATAGTCCAGTACCATAACCACTGTGCCATCACAGTCCCAAAGTCTCAAATGCCCTCTGTAGGCACTTTCAATGGTGCAGAGTGGTGCTACCAGTTTGTGGCTTGTTCCCTTTCAGACCACTGTTGGCAGGTGCTCACCCCTGATTAGGAACATTCCAGAAGCCTTGTCGTTTCAGAGATCCTTCAACTGAGCCATCTGGCCGTTGTCAAAGTGGCTCAAGTGTTTACCTCTGCCTATTTCTCCAACATCCAACACAGCAGATAATGAGGATCCACTGTTCACTTACTGTCTAATATATTCCAGACCTGGACATGGCTGTTCATTATTCAATCCGTGAGATCATGATGTATTGATTATAGGGTGCTTAATGGTGAAAAATGGCACTGACTTACAATATTATGTCTACTTGATATCTGTAAGACAGCTGAGACCTGTTATACATTATTATGGTATTTATTGAGGTTTTTGCCTTGTTGCCAGGTAGCTTTATGAACAATAGCCTTAAGTAAAGTGTAACCTACTATGATGCGAATGCTTTCTCGCACCAGTCCCAACACCATATCTAAATGCACTTAACTATGATATGCTTACTGCCTCTTTCAGAAAACTGCGCTCATGTACTTCTCATGATTGTCTCTTCTGTGGCAGATATTTTAGACAAAGAGAGATATTTACAGCTTTTAGAAAGGTTACAGGAAAACAGTAGAAGTTTAAAGTCTTATACCTTCATGTAGAACACAACTCTGTTGATATAGTCTGAAGTCTATCTTTAGTGTATTTTGTTTGTGTGTGTGTGTGCGTTTTGCTATGTAAAACAGTCAACATTATTGTCTACAGAGGCTCCAGTAGCATAGCTAATTGCTAATTGTTCTTCCTTTCTTTGTCTGGTCACCATTCCTCCAACTTTTTTTCTCCATTATCATTTCCTCCTTCACTACAGGTCCTCACAAGTGCAAACTAGGAGGTATTTAGGAGTCATTCTTCCCCTCAGAGCCGCCTGCAGGCAGAGTGGCTTCCTCTGATGTAGGCGACTGAGCTCCTCCTGACCCATCTGCAGCAGGACGGAGGGAGAGAGAGATATGCTTGTAAGACAATTGTTGTTCTTGTTTGGTTGTTTGTTTGTATCACTGATACTAGTGTGTATGTACAAACACAAGCAAATGTCGAAATCAGGAAATCAACAATACCACAGACAAGAAGTATTTGTATAGTGCATGGGAAAGCAATACAGACAATACTAAGCAAGGGCACATTGGGAGATGAGATATAAATAGCAACACCAATCAGACAGGACAAGGAATAGGTGGACACATTGAGCCAGCTAGTCAATAACACGATGAAGGGAGGACGCATGATCAATAGAGGGACAAGGAAACAAATAATGGGACATAGTAGTGTCAATGTCATCATTGTGATACTGAGGAAAGTAAACCATGTCCATGTTATAAAGATATGAAGTGGTGCTTGGGTTTGGCAAAATGTTTTTAACCATCATGATCACGCTTTTGGAGAAACTTGCACAACATGCACATTGGCTAGACTAAGAAACAAGGACGCCAACTGAACATGCAAGCCATCAAGTTATAGAAATTGAGGTGTTCATATTGGGTTACTAATAAATCGTATTTGAAACAAGGGCAAACATTTATTTCAATGTCGGCGGGGACGATAAACAGTGAAATTTCTTAAGAGCAATTCTTGATGGGACGCCAAAGGTTCTACCAACAGTACTGTTGTATTAACTGTATAAGCCGGCTACAGGTTTTAGTATTCAATCATACCACGAATGGCCTATAGATGGCGCAGTGCATATGGTAGTTTTCAAGTAAAATCAGTACGGGCGATCTCAAATAACTCAATTTTAGTATGCATTTGCACTGTAGTCATTAAATATGTGTTACTGGTCTAATCTCATAGTCTGCTACATTAGCTTTACAATACATAGTTATGCTTTAAGTACAGTTAGAAAAGCAGAAGAAATACTTCAATGAATAACCAAACAAAATCAAACCAAACATCCTTCAGAAATATGTACTTATTATGGTCGTCTTTAAAGGTCGTCTTTAATTAATAAATTCTGACAGTATAAAATAAAATGTGTGTGGGTTCAGATGATGGTAGGGAGTGCACCAAAACTTATCCCCATTTTTTGGCTAGTGTAATTAGCCGAAGTTTTAGAAGTATTATTTTAAATTATGTAGTTATGTCATGTAAGGGGCTTCCGGTTTGAAATAACCAAACCGGAAGCTGTTTTTCCCATGATTTCCACCCTGCTTTGAAACAGATTTTGGACAAACTCTCTCACTCGCTATTAAACCAAGTAGCGAATGACCAGCCAGTAGGAGGAGACACAATCAATACAGATACATGGAGTTCATAAGCTAGTATTTCCAAGGGAACCATGCCATTAAGGAGGGTAAACCACAGCTATAAATGCAACCACAGAGGTTTTGCTATACGAGCTACAATTTCTGAGAATACAATACAATAGAAAGGACTCTCTGGTGCTCAAGCCATTTGACAGACATTACAAATGCAGGCTTTTGTTTTGCTTGTAGATCAGGATGACCTTGCAGAATTATGTCGAGCCATCTGCTGTTTGAAGTAGAGTGCACACAGACCATAATCACAAAGATGCACTTGGAAACTACAGATTGGTTTGATTTGCCTCACTGACAATGTACCTCCATTACAGTACCCTTCTAATAGTCAGAATGGTGCAATAAAAAAGTCCAGTGAGTGCCAGTTCTGGGGATGGAAATGCTTTATTGATGAGAGTGGTCAATAGAGAATGGCCAGACTGGTTCAAGACAGAAAGGCTACGGTAACTCAGGTAACCATTGAGAAAAGAAGTCTGTCTCTGTGGAGGTGATTGCTAGACTATGTCACTCCTTTACCAGGTTCCTCATGCAGCACGGGTTGTGCTTGCAACAGGGAACTGAAATGACCAAACCGGAAGCAATGGGAGGAAAAATGTCCAAAAGAACACATGCAGCCCAATACTGCTAACAGACAAAGTTATGATGGGTACACAAATAGTCAAAACATTTCAGGACTAACCGCTGAGGGATAGTTCTGCCAGTTTTAGAGGGAGATCAGAAGGGCTGACCCCTGCTGGTGAGCCTAAAATGTCGGGAAGGGCATTCCTGCGTCCAGACCTCCCTGATGAGGCAAAATCCAACACTGACTCCACCTCGGTCATCTCACTCCTGCTCTGAGAGAGAGAAGAGCGTTTATTTACAGTATTGCGTGTGAGCAAAGCTTCAGCCAAAACCGAATGAATGTAACAAGGATGCCTGTATGACAAATATGGGTTTGCACATAAACTATATAGACAAAAGTTTGTGGACACCCCTTATAATTACTGAGCTTTGCTATTTCAGCAACACTCACTTGTAACACATTCCTAATAGTATGCATACATTTCCGAATTCTCCATAGACGAACAGTAGAATGAGTTGGACGGATACCCCAGTGACACTCAATATGACACATTTATAGGTTTGTGCTTCCAACAAGTCAGCTACTAGATGTGAGTGTTGAGTTAAAGGCAACTGGACCACTTAGTTATTGACGTTATTGATAAGGCTTCTTCAGTTCCAGAAGCTGATGGGGAGTCCCAGGTATTTAACCCTAATGGGGCTGTCACCTTGGAGGTGGTCCTGAGAGTCCTTGACCAATCCTGTCAATACCTGAGGATCACAGGGGCCAAGGCATGGCCCATTAGTAAGTTGTTGCCCCACCCTTCCATCATGCGAGTCGTTAAAGTCACATATTTCGAGGTGTGAATTGGGTTTTTTGACAGGGTGGATCAGGAACAGTCAGGACCACCTCCAAGGTGACAACCCCATTAGGGGTAAATACCTGGGACTCGCCATTAGCTTCTAGAACTGAAGAAGCCTTTTGGATCAGAGGTGAAACGTCTTAAAGAACCAAGAAGAAGTCCAGTTGCAACATGCAAGTCTGCCATAACCTGGATGACTGAGAACTTACACAGACAAGTCAGTTCATCAACTTTCTGCCCTGCTGTCCTTAAACACAGTCCACAGAGAATGGGTTTGTCAATTTTGATTGAGAACTTGGCTGCCTTGCACAGAACTTTGACCTCAACTCTATCAGACACCTTGAAAATGCCAGAAGTGAGCCAGGGCTTATCGTCTTACATCAGAAGCTGACCTCACAGTCATGTTCCAAAACTTAGTGGTAAGCCCTTTTAGTAAAAAAGGCAGTTAGTATAAACCATTACGTGTCTTTAGAAATAAGTATCAAACCAATGCCGAAATCCAAATGTGATATACTGAACACCCAAACACACGCACAGTTGATCTTTAAACAGAGCATAGAAAAGAGCTACTGTAGAAACAGACAGTAATAGTATGTAGTCATGGAGACAGTGGCTGGGCGTTCAGTGTACTCACTAACGCTCTGCCGACCCAAAAACTGCAGTTTCAAACCTCCTCTGGCATTAACATCAGCACAAAAACGGGGCACCGGGACCTTCATGGCATGGGTTTCCATGGCCAAGCAGCTGCAGGCAAGCATTATATCACCAAGCAATGAGTCAGCTTGAATAAACAGTAATTTCCACAACTGGCAATGCAATATCATCTTTTTAAACCCTTTAAAAGGTAGATAAATCAAGCACAGTGCTACTTGTAAAAAGTCACAGCGGTCAAATGACCGACTCTCAGCACTTGTAGGTGCATGTAAGTGAAGCCATAAAAATGCTTGCAACGTTAAGCAGAGTGCAAACTTTTCCATTTCACATCTCTGCTTATGTCTGTGTCCTAAAAGTGTCCATACGAGGACACAGACTGTAGCGTAGTTTCTACTTATGCACATAGTTAATGCAAAGTAAAATCATCAAACTATGACTTAAGTAATATTTATGGAAGTAAACATACACACACTAAACCTTCTTTAATTTGACCAGCACATTTTGTCCCATAAGGAATAATGTAAATTGAATCAATACATTCCGGACCCCCAGAAAACCCACCCTATATAAGGCATTACTGTATATGCATTGTTGTAATGATTTGTATTGTACAGGTGCTCCCTGATTTACGAAGGGGATATGTTCTGACAAATATATTGTAAGAGTTTTATATAGTCTGTAGTGGAGCCTATTACATTAACACTTACATTAACCTACAGCTGAAAAATCTCATGTAATTTAGTTTGTAATGGATTGAAAGTGAAAAGTAAAAGCAAAACACTTGGGACTGTGGTAGCCTAGCGGGTAAGGTACTGGACTCTGGACCAAAAGGTTCAGGGTTCAAACCCCACCTCTGCCAAGCTGCCACTGTTGGGTCCTTAAGCAAGGCCCTTAACCCACAATTGCTTGGATTGTAAGACTGTATCAATTGTAAGTCGCTCTGGATAAGGGCGTCTGCTAAATGCTGTAAATGTAAATGAAAAACACTTACTCTATTGGCGAACTTCGGCGCTAGCATAGCTGCTATGCTAACTGCAGCCTGAAAGCCAAGAGAATTCAGTTCCTGATCTCCTTTCGGTTGGTTTTTATAAGTAATATTTTTAGGACCCACAGAGACTTATTTGCACTAAGAGTACTGGAGATGTAAAAATAAATAAAAACACAATAAACACAGCGGAGATCTTCTCTGAGCAAGGGCTATTGTGAATTTGAACTGCTGAATCACTGTCACGCGGCTCGACTCATTCAAGTTTAAGCAAATTTGTCGAGTACTGACCAAACAACAAGAACCGAGACAAGTTTTTCTAGTCAAAATGCGCCGAGAACCGAATCCGACGAGTTCCGAGGTGGTCGAGAACCGAGGTACCACTGTACTTGATATTATGCACCTGCTAGCAATAGGTGTGGCTATAATAGTCTATACACCACTTAGAATAGATGTGTATAGACTTTTGGTCATGTAGCTCGGGACTGAGGTGTCTCAGCAGTTAAGGTACTGGACTGTGGACTTGAAAGGCCAAGATCCAAAGCCCACCTCTGCAAAACTACTGCTCTTTGCTCTTGAGCAAAGTTATCCTATGATTGTAAGACTGGATCTATTGTACGTTGTATCTACTAAATGTAAATGTAGTGTTTTAGATGTAAACCTTGAGCTCTTGTAAAAAGGACACACATGGCCACATGCAGAGAGAGTGAGGGAGTAAGAGGTGTGAGGAAAAGAAAGAGTCAGAGAGCTGCTGTTTCTATGGCTACAGATAAAAAAAACTTTAAGACACCTCCCAGTTCTCGGTCTTGTCTTTCCCTCCTCTTCGATGTCTCACAACATAAGCCCTTTTAAAAAACTCTGACTGATATTAAAGAAACACACACTTGAAAGTGTCAACGGTACCTGCCAAGTATGCTCACCTGAGCAAATGTAATCAAGGCTTAACACCGACCTTTCTCACCATATAAGCATCACTCCAGTGTTGTACTAAGAAAATGAGACAGAAATAGACCAAACTGTTTAAAGTGAAACAGCATCTCCGAGCAGACCATCTGTTAGCACCCCCCACCAGCAAAGATAATTTAGTCTCTATCTGAAGGGCATATCTCTCTTGTTCTCTGTGCTCGGCATGAACTCTGCTTTTATCCAGTTCATCTAAACAAACCATCCTTTTATCTAACTCAGGAAATAACTAATGCAGCTGTGCAACCATCCAGACTGGGCGTTCAAAATGGATGATGAATTGCCAAGCTTTCTCGGAGAGCACTTTGGGTGTTCCGAGGGGCATGGCTTGGCTTAACACATCAAATCTTTTTGTCTCGCCTGTCTAACACGTGGCAATTAGCCTACTGTTATTAGTCCAGCCTTGAATGGATGACAGATCAGGGCCAAGACAATCCTTCTGTCTTGCTAATGATATAGAGTACTGTGCAAAAATCTTAGGCCACCATTAGATTAGAGAGCCTTTGTATAATGGTCATATATAATTAGTTCTCACTGTCAGTTCTCCTCTTCTTTCAGTTACACTGCTCTGCCAAGCTTTATCTTGCTTTAAGTAGCCATCAGAAGATGGTACACTGTGGTCATAAAGGGATGCACATGGTCAGCAACAATACAGGTAGGCTGTGGCGTTTAAACCATCACACCACCAGCAGTCTGAAAAGTTGATACAAGGCAAGGCTCCATGCTTTCATGTTGTTTGCTCTAAATTTTGACCCTACCATGTAAAAATCACGAAGCACAAATCGAGACTCATCAACGTTATTCTAATCTGCAATTGTCTAATTTTGCTGAGCTGGTATGAATTGTAGCCTCAGCTGCCTGTTCTTAGCTGACAGTGGTGTGGCTTCTGTTGGTGTAACCTACCTGCTTCAAGGTTTGACTTGGTGTTTTCAGAAATGCTCTTCTTTCGTCTCGGTTGTAACAAGTGGTTATTTGAGTTACTGTTGCCTTTCTATCAGCTCGAACCAGTCTGGAGATTCTCCTCTGACCTCTGGCATCAACAAGGCATTTTCACCCAGAGAACTTACCTCACTGGATATTTTCTCCATTTCAGACCATTCTCAGTAAACCCTAGAGATGGCTGTGCATGAAAATATCAGAAGACCAGCAGTTTCTGAAATACTCAGACCAGCCCGTCTAGGACCAACGACCATGCCATGTTCAAAATCACTTAAATTGCCTTTCTTGCACTTCACCAGCTTGTCTACATTCCTAAACGCATTCAGTTACTGCTATGTGATTGGCTGACCAGATATTTGCATTAACGAGTAGTGGAATAGGTGTAATAAAGTGGTGAGTGTATTTCCATTTCTGCTATATTCATGAAAATAAGGCCAGCTTCCATATACAGGCCAGGGTACATCTCTACTGTGTATTTCAAAGTAATATTATTATAATCTCTCACACTTGCTCTCTTTTACTCACTCGACCACCCACTCACACACTTCCATAGTAACCAGTCCGGCCAGGAAAAGCATTTAAATCTAAAAGAATGGTTGTTCCTTTTAATGTGAATCTAACACATACATTTTCATCAACCATTAATTACAATGACTCACATAATAGTAACAATAATAACATAACTGTTCATTAACCATTCATTACAATGAGTCATAATGGATTTTTACAATGTCACATTTTAAAGCTGATTAAAACCCTCGCTATGGCAATTAGTGGTTTTAATCCATAAGAGGCACTGAAAGCAGACAGGTACAAAAGGTTAAACAGAGAGGCGCAGAGACAGGCGAGCTTGAGCTGGCAGCTCAGTATGTCTCAACCGTACATTAATACGTTAATATGATTAATAGGAAACTTTTATGTATTGTACTATACATTACTTTCAAGTTACACTTTCACGTTACCTTTTCTGTAATACTGAGTTATAATTTCCTCACATCCCTCTTGCTCTTCTCTTGAGATAAACAATAGTATGCACTGAAATTTTGTCTGTTAGTAACAGAATAAAAACGGTGTGTTTAGAAATGCTACATAAGAAAAAGATACGAAAAAGAATATGGAAAACATTCAAGAAGATGGAAAGAAATCAACAACGTCACATCCTACTACATCACAAAGGATTTCAATAGGTTGAAATATTCAATAAATAACAATATTGTGTGCGTTTCCTTCAGTTATTTTAAAATCACAATGATATACAATCTATAATCCCAGCAGTTGGATCAGTTCATCTGGACAATCTGGACAGTTCATCTTGTCCAGATGAACTGATTCAACTTCTGGAAAGTACAATTTCATTGCTTCATTTCACAGTGTACTGTCTATTAGCCTTTTAGTCGTCTCATCAATGAGCTTACATGGATTAAAACTACAACAACAACAACAATGAAAATAATGACTGTTTTAATATAAATTCTGTGGGTAAAGCATTCATGAAATACATAAATGACAAAAGTAGAAAAATATATAAAACCAGTGAAAGGGGATGAGTGGGAAAAAATGGCTGACAGAATGAAACTGACAGAGGTCTTAACAATTATAGCAAATTATAATAAGAAATAAAAATCTCTGGATGTTGCGACCGTAAAAAGCTGGTCATATTAAAGCAGGTTTCGCATGTGTATTTGTACTGCCATTAATATTATTTATGTCATACTTTTTCATATTTTATTTTTTTAGGTTGTCACTGTATTCTCTGCCAAGAAGGCATGTGAAATGAAAAAGTTTATACTCTGATTAAAGGTTTAAAGTCTTTAAAAGGTGATATTGCATTGCCTGTTCTAGAAATTAGAGTTTCTTCAAGTGGACCATCGTCATGTATTTGAACAGTTCAGCAGTGAACGTGATGACTGTGAAGTGCAATAAGTGTGAAAGAAGAATAAATCCATCAGTAACTGAAGAACCATGGTGTGTATTTCCTGCTGGGAGTGTTACAGTCGTATGAAAAAGTTTGGGCACCCCTGATAATTTTCATGACTTTTCTTTATAAATCATTGGTTGTCCAGCTCAGCAATTTCAGGTAAATATATCATATAGCAGATGAACACCGTGATATTTGAGAAGTGAAATTAAGTTTATAGGTTTTACAGAAAGTGTGCAGTAAATTATTCAAACAAATTAGGCAGGTGCATAAATTTGGGCACCCCTTGTCATTTGAATTATTGGAACACAAAATTTGTTTTGTAAGCTCATTGACCCTTGATCTACATACACAAGTGAACCAGTGGCCAATTGGAAGTTTTTCTCCTCTTTGCATCTTCTCTGAAGAGTGGCAACATGGGAGCCTCAAAACCCAACTCTCAAATGGCCTGAAAACAAGGTTGTTCAACATCAATGGTTCAGGGAAAGGGGAAAAGCACACAGCACCCCAAGACAAACACTTGCTACCCACAGTAAAATTTGGTGGCGGTTCCATAATGCCCGCGGGACTGTGTGGCCAGTGCAGGTACTAGGAATCTTGTTAAAATTGAGGGTCGCATGGATTCCAGTTAATATCTCCAGATTCTTAAGAACAATGTTCAAGAATCAGTGACAAAGTTGCACCGAGGCCAACGACCCCAAACCCTGCTCATAATCTACTAAGGCATTCATGCAGAGGAACCAGTACAACGTTCTGGAATGGCCATCTCAGTCCCCAGACATGAATATTACTGAAAATGTGGGCTGTCCATGCTTGGAAACCATCAAAGATGACTGAACTGGAGATGTTTCTAAAGAAGAATGGTCCAAAGCACCTTCAACCAGAATCCAGACTGGAAGCTGTAGGAAGCGTTTAGCGGCTGTTATTTCTACAAAATGAGGATCTACTAAATATTGATGTAATTTTTCTGCTGGGGTGCCCAAATTTATGCACCTGCCTAATTTTGTTTGAATAATTACTGCACACTTTCTGTAAATCCTAATAAACTTCATTTCACTTCTCAAATATCACTGTGTTCATCTGCTATATGATATATTTAACTCAAGTTGCTGATCTGAACAACCAACGATTTATAAACTAAAATCATGGAAATTATCAGGGGTGCCCAAACTTTTTCATACCACTGTATGTAGAACAGCTTAGGCTTCGGATGCTGTGTATATAGTAGCGTTCCAGTCATTTTTTCAGTGGTATCGCTGCTGACTATGTCAATGGCCAGTAGTCATTCAAGTCGGCTGTGCCATAGATTCTGCTTCTCTGGAGATCAATGAAGTCGTGAAGAAAGACTGAATGAGCACAGATACTAGTGTAGATCACACTATAAATAAGAATAAATCAAGGCTAGAAGTGAGTCATCTTTGTATAAAGATTTTAAAGAGCCTTTCTTGACTTAGCACAAAAGGTAAGCCTTGGCCTCACATATTACACTGGAATCTTTGACACTCTAAAGTTACCGATCTGAGATCCAGATGCATTGGCCTCTCTTTTTACAGAATCCTGTTGGTCAGAATGCACACCCACCCCCTCGCTGAGTAACTGTTTCTTATCGGCGTCTTGAAGTATAGTCAGAACATATTTGCTAAATTTCCTAAATTATACATTTAGAGAGCACAAAATCAGCAAAAACTCTGACAACCCTGAAGGTCCTAGATCACAATACACAAAGGAAAAGTGTCATTCAAGTGTTAATATCTGTTTTAGTGTCATGCTTTGTGTTAGCCTCCTTTTTCCCTTCAATAATCCACATTAATTGGTGCTGGATCAACTCTTACAGCACCACATGGGACAGAGCTGCACTCCGGGGTTGTAAATGCTGAATTAAGCATATCTAGCAGATTATCACCCACAGGCAGCAGTGAAAGTTGTCTAAGGGTTTATTTGCGTTGGAGCAAGTTGAATAGACACCAACCCCATGAGGGGCTTTATGCTGGCAATTAGATATAAGATTTTAGAATATGAGATTTTTTAATGTGATATGAGTTCTAGCTAATGTCAGCTGTGGGAAATATGAGTAGGAAAATTCCTGTTATTTTTTGAAAGAGCACATTTATCCAAAGTGTTCTCTGAAGCCAGTTAGAAAGCTCTAAACTTTGGGAAACTAAAAGCATTATCCTGCTGAAAATGGCAATTGGAAGCCCTGCCATGAGGCAACACGTGGCCGCAGGGTGTCCTGGATGTATGGCTGAGTTGTTCATGTCCCTCGTATCACTATTAGGGGTGCTGTCATATGCAATGGCTCCCCAGACCATCACGCCAGCAGCTGGGGCTGTGTGTCTCTCCACAGCAAAAGCAGGATTGATGCACTCACCACGAGGCCTCCATACTCAAACCCGACCATTACTGGATCCTAAAGGGAACCTGGATACGTTGCTAAAGATGGTACAGTTCCAGTCTTTAGCAGTCCAGGTTCCTCATTCACGGCACCACTGCAAATGAAGGAGATGGTGGCTAGCTGTCAATGGCAGGACACGTGTAAAGGAACACATTTCCTTCTGCTAAGCACCTGGAAATGGTCCGGGCAGAGACGGGCGTGTAGTGAAGGTGGCACCTGTGTCTGGATGGTGGACAATGATCTTGTGGGAGCTGCTCGTGCTTGTCAGTGGATCAAACCATCCTCTCTACTGGTGGTCTGTCTATCAATCCAAGCCGACAATCCAACATTTCTTTCGGAGTGCGTTCTTTTGTCAATGAGTATAATTATGAATCCTCTTAAAACAGATTTGCACTTAACTGCAGAAATACCAAATACAATCTCAGAAGTCAGGTAATGGTCTGTACTTAAAAAAAAGGTCAGATATGACTCATTCTTGAATCTAGTCAATGGAATACCAGCATGGAAGCATAATTACAGCAACTGAGAAACGCCCCGAGCACTGGCACCACCACTCCTGGCATGACCCCTAAAGAAGGACACATGAAAGTAAGGCAGCTGGCAGAACCTGCCATATGAGGATGAAAGTTTCCTGCCATCCAGTGAGAGCTGAGAGACAAAGGATGAAAACAGGATGAAAAATGAGGGGGTTTGAAATAGTATAGGACCATACAATACTACAGATTGAGCATTCTTGTGGACTTTAGCAAGAATTTCAACAAATATTCTTTTTGTAGCTATTGTCTTTTAATAAATTATAGAGTAAATATAATTCAATTAAAGGTTAGATTTCTATTAGTAACCATCTTTTCCACAACCGTGTTTGGTCATATTTACCAAGGAGCCAATAATCCCGGTCCTGTCTGTATTTTTATCATTCATTCTACTGTCTTCTTTCTTTTCTTGCCTATCATTCTATCCATCTAAAGAAACAGCCTTACAGCTCATTCAGCATCATTAACAGACTGCACTTAGTATTTACAAGCTACACCTTTCTGATGCTATTTAAACTGGCCAAGTGCCAGCATTAGTGCGGTTTCTTTATCTGAGATGCTGCCAGTAAATGGTTTGAATGTTCGGGTGTCTGTGAAAGAGAAAGACAAAAGAAAACACACAAAATGATAGCTGATATAGGGAAGCCATGAGAAGAAAGAATATTTGTTACAAAAAATAAACATAAACGAATGCTAAAGAAAGAGTTCTGCCTGCTCTGAGAAAGCAGGAAGAACAGCAGAAAAGACAGATTTTTATTTCCTATTATAATTTGTCAGAATTGTTAAGATCTGGGTTGTTAAAGTGAATGGACTTTTATCAGATGGCTGTTAAACTGCGCTTACCTGTACTGCTGCCCTCATATACTTTTTGTATCCACAGAATAATGGACATGTATTCTGGAAAACAGAGGCAATTGGGACACACTGGCTTTATGTAACAGCAGTACAGTGTGCATCCCACAGGGACCATGGCTGATGGCTGAGTATTAATGACAGGACTGGTTTGTCTGATGAGCAGCTACACACTGTCATAACACATTTCAAAGGCCCCTCAGGCTAACATGGTTGCAAAAAAACAGGATAATGTAATACAATAACTGGGTCTCAAGAACAAAGTGTGACATTGAAGGCACTGTCAAATGTCATGGGAGCTGCTATTAAAGAATATACGGTAGGAAGACTAACATTACAGAAGTAGCCAAATGCAATTACAGATGCAGAATGTATGAATAACATATATTGGGTTTGTAATAATTAGTCCTACAGTGATCATATAAGTTTGTATATTTTTCATTAGCTGTGCCAGTTTTCCTCACACATTTCATTCATGCTGGTTTGTGAGAAAATCAAACTGATCTTTGAGGTGAATAAAATCCTTACTAATTCTGAAACAACTGTATGCCTGTTGCATTCCTTGTGCTTATTTAGCCCATGGGTGTAATGTAGGGGCACACTAGTCGGTGCTCTGATGCACATGCTGTAGACAGACTCAGAGTCAAGTGCCAGACACCGACCTCCTCATGGGTTCCTTTGGGACTCTGCAGATTAGTACACGCCTTGCTCATGCAGTGATCTTAGTTGACTGACCACTCTTAGGGAGATTAACAATGGTCTTGAATTTACATTTATGTCAAAAAAATGCATCTTGCAGTTTTACAATCAAGCAATCGCAGGTTATGGGATTTGCTCAAAGACCCAACAAGGGCAGCTTGGCAGAGGTGGGGTTTGAACCCTGGACCTTCCGGGCTATCGTACAGTACCTTAACCATTAGGCTACCACAGTCCCACAGCTGAATTGTGCACAGTTGGAGTAGTCCAGACTCTTTAGAGGTGGTTTTATAAACTTTTCCAACCTGATGAGCATCAAACATCTCATTTTCTGAGGTCCTCAGAAATCTCCTTTGTTCATGCCATTATGCACTTCCACAAATGTGTTGTGAAGGTCAGATTTGCATCGATGTCTGTTCTGTAATACAACAGGGCACCCACTCACAACTGATTGTCATCCCACTGACTGAAAACACCCTAATTCTAGTCTCACCCTCAAATGAAATGCCAATCCAAGAGATTCCCATATTCACAGATACGAAACATTGGACCATTTTCCTCAATAAATAAATTATCAAGTAAAAATCTTTGTCTCATTTCTTTAATTGGCTTCTATCCACTTTTCAGAGTTGTAAAAAATATTTTAGGGTATATTTCGGCAGAAATATAGAACTTTCTAAATGGTTCACAAATTTTCCATCACCACTGTAGTTTTTTTTATTATTTAATTTAAATGGAAAGAAATATGATTCACATCACTACTTACTCGAATCCCTCACCCTAAACTCCCACTTTCCTACTGAAAGCAGCCTCTTGCCCCTATTGTCCTCATTTTTTAAACTCCGCTTTTTCTGGTCAGGGTCATGGACCTCCAGTGCTTATCCCCAGAGAATACAGCACTCAGATATAAGTGTGCCCTGTACAGAATGCTAGCCCATCACAGGGCAGGTGAGGATCCACTGGACAGCCTCTTCTCCCTCAAACAAAGCGCACTCTCTGACAATCCACTCGACCGGAAGGCAGATCCTGGACTCAGACTTGGGTGCCTGTGGCATATGAGACCACTGAGCGCAGGTCCTCTTTTTTGAAATTCAAAATCTGGTCACCTAATGAATGTATATTTTTGTGTATTCCACCTCACCAGAGGCTCCAGGGTCTACTTCTCTGGTCAGGAACTGGGTTTGCGGTCAGGGTGCCCGCAGTGACATAAAGAAAGGAAATCATGTAGGTCATATTCAGACTGGCAGCTCAAATTAGCTCAGAATTGTAAGTAACATTTTACTGGTGTGAATGCTGGTGTGAATGTAAAGGGGGACTGATGATGCCCCTGGCTCAAGGTGAAGTGCCAAGGGTTCAATAATGGCAGTGCTGGGTATTGAATTGCCAGTCCAGTGCTTAAATTAGCCCCAAATCAGCGTTTTAACTGATTTTCCAGCAGATGTCAAAATATATCGGACAAATTGGCATTTATTACATGAAACCCTGGTATAGCCTAATAACATACAGTAAATCTGACTTCAGGTAAGTTATGGTGTGATATTGCCAAATCCAATTGCACAACAAAAGCGGTATATATTAACCAAATTGTGACCTGTGTCTACTGAGTTTAGTAATACACTGAAATACCTACGAAGTAAACTACAAGCAACACGTTTCAGTAACACCGCATATATGATACACGTCGTATTCTATACCATCCGCAATTGCACTTACCTGACGGTCTGCCTGCAGCGCCTACAATCCGCAAATCCAAAAATCCCTTTTAAACAGTTGCATGTTTCGCCTCAGACAAACCTCGTAGCCGTGTCACACAGCCAACACAAGCCACTGCCGATGTTCAGGTAGATTTTTACACGGTACCACACGCACAGAGGGAGACAAAGCGCCGTGTGAGACCTCCTCTCTTTTCTATTAAAGTGCGCTACTTACGTACCAGTAACACTAATAACATTACAAGATACAGTAGTGGACTCCAAATTGTACGTCACTGATTCCTTCATAGCAATAAAGCCAGAATGAATGCCCTTAAATCCTGATTTAGCCGTTACGAGCTATTAATGATTAGGATGAAGGCGGGTTTAAGGGTTGAAACGTTTCTTATACTTCAAATTACTATCAGAGAAGGAGGAAACCAGATAATAAACAATAACCTGAAGCCAAGTTAGCTAAACAGCTGAGGTAAACTAAGAACCCACATCTATTTTCAGTACAGTGAAAGCTCTTAAACTATTCCTGTGGTATTTATATAGTATTCCCGTGGTACAATTTATTTTACCACATAGGTCAGAGCCAAAGACTTGGAAAAGTACCTCAGAACCAATGAGCTGTGTGGTGGAACAAAACAGATCTGCCAAGTACTGTGGTAAATTACCTGTTTTTAATTCAAAACCACAGGAACCACAGACTTCACCATACAAATACCACAGGTTTCCCAGGAAAAAAATGTACTGTGGAATTTGACGGTAGAACCATAAAGTGGCCAAATTACCACCAAAATTCATAGTACAAAAAGCCTTTAAAGAAAAGTTAGCTAAACTGCTGAGGTAAACTAAGAACCCACGTCTATTTTCAGTACAGAGATAGCCCTTAACTTATAAACTTATAAAGCTCTACATGGCCTGGCCCCACATTATCTGAGTGAACTCTTAAGAGTTTTACAATCCAACTCGTCTACTTCGCTCGCAGGGTGCAGGACTTCTTTTAGTTCCTAGAATTAAAAAAGTCACAGCCGAGGGAAAGGCTTTCTCATACATGGCCCCCCAACTATGGAATAACTTCCCACTTTCGTTCGAGATTCAGGGGGACACTCTCCAAAGTTTTAAGTCTAGGCTAAAGACATACCTATTTTACACAGGATTTTGACTAGATTTAGACCAGGATGCATGGCTTGGGTTTCACTGGGGCCGGAGTCCTGGAGTCATGTCTGGCCTGCCTGCCTTGTCCGCTAGTCGAGTGGGCGGTCTGGCTGAACTGGGCTTCGGTCCTCGTGATCTTGACTCGTGGCATCCTTGCCTTAGAATAAGGGCAGAACTGGGGGTTCATAGTCAAAGAGTCTTATGGTGATCAGAGACGTTGGGTTGCTGTCTTCTGCCTCCCGTGGGGTTTGCCAATGTCTCATGTGATCCCGCTTGGACTGTGTTTCCTACCAGTTCTCCTCTTTCTAGCTATGCTGCTATAGCTAATGCTGCCGGGTCTCATGCTACCACTTGGCATCAGTGATTGACATGGCATCAGTGATTGTTAATAGACACTGTGCTCTTAATCAATAACCAATTACATTTTCTGTTTTCTCTCCGAGCTGTGTTCCGACAGTTCCAGACCCCACACATGATTGATGTTCATCTGCTGTAGCTCCAGTCAAGCTGCTTCCGTCATCAGCTCCAGCCCGATCCATACCCGGGCCACTTAATGTCGATGTGCATACTTCACATTTTATTTTATTTTAACTTTGACTCCATGACTTTAGTTTCGCTCTTAGAGTTATCATCATACCCGGGCCACTTAATGTCGATGTGCATACTTCACATTTTATTTGAACTTTGACTCCATGACTTTAGTTTCGCTCTTAGATTTATCATCTACGCCGCCCAAGGAGGTTGGGTCCCTTTTTGAGTCTTGGTCCTCCCAAGGTTTCTTTCTTGAACTAGGGAGTTTTTCCTTTCCACTGTCGCCCTAGGCTTGCTCAATTTGGGATTGGACGTAGTTATTAGGAGATAATCTAAACTTGTAAAGTTGCTTTGAGACAATGCTCCATTGTAAAAAGCGCTATATAAATAGATCTGACTTGACTTGACTTGACTTAAAATATTCCTGTGGTATTTACATAGTATTCCCGTGGTACAATTTAATTTACCACATAGGTCAGAGCCAAACTCTTGGAAAAGTACCACAGAACCAATGAGCTGTGTGGTGGAACAAAACAGGTCTGCCAAGTACTGTGGTAAATTATCTGTTTTCAATTCGAAAACCACAGGAACCACAGACTTCACCATAAAAATACTACATGTTTCCCAGGAAAAAATGTACTGTGAAATTTGACAGTAGAATAATGAAGTGGCCAAATTACAACCAAAATTCATAGTACAACTGTGAAATAATTTATGGTCCGTTCATAGTCCACCAAGTTTACAGTTGTACTATGAAATTTCACAGTAGAACCACGAAGTGGCCAAATTACCATCAAAAATTCATAGTAGAACTGTGAACTTCATGGTCAAACTGTGACAAGCAAATCACAGTTTTACTATGAAAATTCACAGTACATTTTTTTCCTGGGTTATCATGTACATTACCACAGCAACAGTACTGTACTCATGTGGTAAAGCATCCCAAGAACATTTGTTATAGCGCATCAACACCACAGGAACCATTTGCATACTGCATGCGGTAATACTGCAGGAATACCACATGCAGAATATTACAGGTAATTGTGTAGCTATATTACCATAGGATTTTTGTAAGAGAAGATGTAGAGGAGAATGGGGTTGTCTTGTCAGTTATCTGGTGGGTCTTTAGGGGTAGGGTTAGCAACTTTCCACCATCAAAACACAGCACAGAAAGGTGGGTACTGAAAATCTTTTGGATATGGTGTTATATAGTTATAGGCTACTTTAGCTATGTACAGTATTTGACCTCATTTACTCTCTAATCTCATTTACCCCCCTGCCTGGGGGTCGCATTTTCATTAAAGGCTGCAATCGAAGTTACACCGGATAAGTTAGCTAATGAGTGGAATATGTTTATTTATATCACTGATTTACATCAGTATATTGGGGACATTTTGAGTATATCTGAATATTGGGGGAACATGTCAACCCAATTCATATTTTGATTGCGACCGTTGGGTCAGTTAGTACACTAGTTAGTTAGTGCGTTAGGGTCCAGTTTAATCACGTGTCCAACATTTCAATGCTGTGTCGTTTCCTTGCTTCAGATCATCGACAGTCGACACAGGCGACCGTTGAATACGATTGGTCCATTGACAACGCGCTGACTAACGTTGACCAATCACTGCTGTGCGCTGAGTGTCACCGGTGAGTGTGGCTACAAATAGATACCGAAGAGAAAACTTCCGTGTTTTATAGTTCGGATCGCGATTCACACGTTAAAATGGGAGCGTGTATGGCTTTGTGCTCTCTTGCGAGCTGCGTAAGTAGTAGCATCCATTTGTTTTTTTTATAAACATACGCACTTTGTTTATACAAATTATGATTATTATGAGGGAAGGGTTATTTGAAACTTACGAAGTTTTTGTAAAATCCTGTTCTTCCGGTTTTGGTAATTACGTCACATGTTATGAAGTTTCGGGAAACATTAATACTTTTCTTATTAGATTGACTCTGTATTAATGATTCACTAACTTAAAATATGCAGTTAGTTAGAAAACAGTTAAGTTTTGCTATAACGTAGGGACAGGACCTGTTGTTAACGTTAAGGGATAGATTGGTTACAGATACGTCATTAATGGGATAGTCATACTAATACACACAACATATTAATATATACAAATTATAACTTGGATTAATTTCGAAGAGTTCATTAAATGTCATGAGTGTGTCCTAAAACTATGGCAGGGTAGTGATTTTGCAACTCTGACTCATTAGAACCGTTCGAGCAAAATGAATCAATTGATTCGAAGATTCGAAACCCTGGTTGCGCGCGTGATCCAACGTCATATACGCTAAATAGTCTGTATCAGTACGGTAATGTATACAGTACTGTACAGTCATTTCATGAAAAGAGTGACATATAAGTGTACAATACTGAATAAGCAGGTAGGAACAAGTCACTGATTTGCAAGTCACAAGTCAGTCTTAAGTCTTAACACTCAAGTCCCAAGTCCTAAAGTTTAGTCAAAACTCAAGTCACCAAATTCCAAATGAGTTTGTTTTAGTGTGCGGTCAGCCAGACTAAACAGGCTCACAAAGTAACAATTTATACCCAGAAATCGTAGCTACTGATCATTTTTGGACAAGAGCAGCTAGAAAAGAGTTAGTGCTCCGTTCACATTAGCCAGTGCTCATGATTAGCTGGCTGCAGACTTTCCCTTGTTGTTGGTTAGAGGTAAACAATGCCGAGCCGCCCTGCTCTTGTTACTGATACAGCACCATGCAAGACATGTAAAAGGCTCAGTTATCGCTTCTTTTCAAGTGGGTAGCCTAGCGGGTAAGGTACTGGGCTATGGACCCAAAGGTTCAAATCCCACCGCTGCCACTGTTGGGTCCTTGAGCAAGGCCCTTAACCCACAATTGCTTGGATTGTAAGACTGTACCAATTGTAAGTCGCTCTGGATAAGGGCGTCTGCTAAATGCTGCAAATGTAAGTCAGTGGAGTCACAAGTCTTGTTTGATTTTGTTGAGTTGCAAGTCATCAAATTCAAGTCATGTGACTCAAGTCCACAACTCTAACTGTAATCAATAATTTGTCAAGAACTGATTGATGAGCACGAATGTGCGCTGGTCTAAAAGCTAGTCCATGCGTGTTCCGTGATCTATGTCTGGCCAAGTTGGTTTGGTACTCCGTTTAGCTGCTCGTAAAAGGTAGTGAAGCTGGAAGACTATTTTTCCAAGACACATGTACTGACTGTCTGATGTTTGTTGTCATGGTTCTTCTTTTCAGTTGTAGTGTTCGTAATAAGGCCATTGATGATATGTGTATCTCTTGTAGGCATCCTGTCTGTGTGGCTCTGCACCGTGCATACTGTCAGGATGTTGCCCCTCCACTTATAACTCCACGATTACCCGCCTGGCTTTCTCTTTCTTTCTGCTACTTGGCACCCTGGTGTCCATCATCATGATCCTGCCCGGAATGGAGACTCAGCTGGAAAAGGTACATGTAGTTTCATGTAGAGAAGGAATTGGATTTAAATCAGCTATATTTATTATGGCTCTGATGTAATCAAATATGGACCTGGATTTTTTTGACAGGATTACGATTTGACATTATAAATGACATTTAATCATTTAGTAGATGCTCTTGTCCAGAGTGACCTACAACCGATATAGTCTTACAATTCAAGCAAGTGTGGGTTAAGGCCCGTGTTCAGTATACTCCGATCTAGAAATAAGAATAAGAAGTCTGATAATGAGCTGAATTTTATTTCAGTACTAGGATTACTCAAAGCATGTATACCAGTTACCGATTCCTAACCTGACACGGTTGCCAGGTCCGCCTATTCTAAAGACTTATCTTTATTTGGCCTCTTTTTTTCTATTGACTATGACAGGATTTTGTTGCGGGATCTGGCAACCCCGGAATTAAAAGCGACACAGCGAACCAGCTATCAAACACTTCGTGAAGACTTTGAAACGCCGTATATAATCGAGAAAACTAAGAATTTGATTGGAACGGTGCCTGGACATTAAAGCTTCTTGCACATCACGTGACAGAACTCCAACGCATTGCTCTATATTTTTTCCATACAGTGCCAGAATGCAGGTTGTTCTATAGATATAGAAATATTAAAATCAACCCATCTGAGCACCAACAAATGCCAGAGTTAAAATGGCTGATATGAAGGTTACCTGAAGATAATGGCCCATATTTGTATAATTTTATGTCTTGCACTGCTGCCACATGATTAGCTGATAAGCTAATCGCGTGAATGAGTAGGTGTCCTAATAAAGTGCTTCATTTTGTAAACAAAACTATTTTGGACCATGGACTGACAGGATCACCCCATGAAGAACCAATTTAATTTCCCTACAGCCAGTTCGTTGCACTTGTTCACCCCTTTTCTCCTAATTTGGTCTGACCTAATTTCTCAGTCCCCAGACGTCCCAGGCTGGGTGCATGACTCCCCCGCCAAGGGTGGGGTACCGAAATCCAATGAGTGCAGCTCTACAGTTTTTTTTTTTCGTCCAGCAGGCAGTGTACTTCTGTGTCCATTTGTGTCTTGATAACCTTTTTGAAAAAAAGTTTGCTTGATTAAAGCGCTCAACCAACCCCTGCTTAAGTGTTCTGCTCTATGCCCATGTGCTTCTGTTAAACCTCGTTTACTATCCATGCTCCACAGATACCTGGATTTTGTGAGAAGAGCTCAGTCATACCAGGATTCCACGGCAAAGTGAATTGTGAGGTCATTGTGGGCTACAAGTCCGTGTACCGGATGTGTTTTGCCTTGGCCTGCTTCTTCTTTCTCTTTTCCATGATCATGATCCGAGTGCGCAGCAGCAAGGACCCGAGAGCCCACCTTCAGAACGGGTAAGTGGTACTTCGTGGTACTTCGGGTGATTCGATAACGGAAGACCTGGGCCGTTTCTCAATATGCGTACTTCTCTGTACTTGTGTTCTCGTGTACTTGTGAAACGTCATCAGTGGCAGCCCAAGTACTGTTCCATTTCCAAGTTCACATCTAACCAAGTACGCTCCAAATCCCCGGATGTGTTCTCGATCCGCCCATATTACCGAGGATGCATCGATGCAGACTTGTGCGTACTTGAACAGCGAAATGTCCCACAATGCATTGCCAGCTCGGTAATGCCCGGATGAGAGAACTCCCTACTGGATGTATAATTTCTAAAGTAATACTGTTATTGTGTCACAAAATGAAGTTATAAGAGTTTGTTAGGCGAGAATGTAGTTGTTTAAAATTCAACTATGCGGTGAGTTTATCAAGATCAAGCTTACATAAAAAAATGCTCAAACGATTTCGGAGATGTGACGGGAAGCTATTAACGTATTTATTATGCATTATATGTGTTATTTGTTCAGCCTGTATTCTAAATATGAACTGTCTGATATAAATTGAAGTTCATAATTAAATTCCCTTCTAAAATCAGACTTGTTTGGTGCTGGCTTTGTTTGGGAAGGTTTCTATTTTATGCTTAAATGAGATCGGTCCGTTGTTACACGTAGATTAAACTGTTAATGAAAGTAAAAGAAATGAGCACTTCTTCCACCACTGACAGGCTTTATACAACATGTTTTATCTATGTGTAAAAAGTAAAAACCGTGTTGTCTCCATAGCCAAGTACACTGCTGTTCCAATTGTAGAATAACCGAACTGCGTTCTCCCGTCCTCTGGAGTATGTACTCGCAAGTCCAACTTCCTAGTACAGACTTGGAAAGTACGTGAGCCGAAGTTCGCGTACTTGGTATTGAGAAACGGCCCTCGACTAGTCCCACCCAATACGTTTTAATGTATGCTGCTGCCATCTAGCGGTATAACAGCGCATGTTTGTTTTTGCTCCATCACGCATGATGTAGGGATAATGCACTTACATGTTTTAGCATAGCTTCCGTGCTAGCTCATGCATGTTTTGAGTGTTGTGTGTCTTTGTAGATTTTGGTTCTTTAAGTTCCTAATACTGGTTGGTATAACTGTGGGAGCCTTCTTCATCCCGGATGGCACATTTAACACAGGTGTGTTTTTTATTTTTTTCCTAGTTGTTCGTAGAATATTGTTTTCATGCTCATTAGATGACCACTAATGAAGATGAACTTCACCCTTGAAACACTTTATTTGCTGTGTTTTTGCTTTATTGCATTTGAATTTCTGAAAATGCAGAGCAAAAATGATGTTTGATAGGAAAAACGTATTGATTATTCTCCAGCGTATGCCAATCAAATGGCAGCAACTCAATGTATTTAGGCATGTAGACATGGTAAAGATGACCTGCTGACTTAATTAAGTAGGGGACCTTTTAGCATTTAGCAGATGCCCTTATCCAGGGTGACTTGCAATTGATACAGTCTTACAGTCCAAGCAATTGTGGGTTAAGGGTCTTGCTCAAGGATGCAAAAGTGGTAGATTGGCAGAGGTGGGATTTGAACCCTGGACTTTCTGATCCATAGTCCCGTACCTTAACCGCTAGGCTATCACTCATTCGATGCAGAATTTTATTTATAGTGGGTTTGTGGTTTGTTACCTCATACATATAGTGGGAAATCTGGTCCCGGGAATTTGGAAACTGGGGTTTGATTGTATTAATATTAAAATGAATTTAGATTTTCAGTGAAATATGTGGAATATCATAATTTATCGCAGTATGCAATGCCCTTGACATAGCCTTACATGGTGAGGGACACAAGCAATGTTAAACACTGTTGTTTTTGTTTTACACATGTCGTCTGCGTCTGTACACACGTGTGTGTTTCACTGTTACAGTGTGGTACTATTTCGGTGTGGTGGGATCCTTTGTCTTCATCCTGATGCAGCTCATTTTGCTGGTGGACTTTGCTCACACCTGGAACCAGGGTTGGGTGGAGAATGCTGAGAATGGCAACAGCAGATGTTGGTATGCAGGTAAGATCCCTGTGTGTGTTGATAATCGGTTGGATTGGTCCTGATGTTAAATCACTTGCGTGATGGTGTTATCCTTGACACTAATAGGCAAAGTATTGTGACTGTTGTGTCATAGGCAAGCAAATATCTTGTGAAAGACACCACAGTGATGTATGTTGAAGCGGAAGGGGGGGTGTAAGTGGGAAAAATAAGTGGCATATAAACTGAAAAATATAGAATGCCTAAGATTTTTGCGCAGTACTGTATGTCCATATTTCATATATGGAGAAAAGGAAAATAGAAATGCTAGAAGTGTAGATGGGCGTTTCCTCCCTCACACTTTCAGGACAGGGCTGGGCAGGGGTCGCTGTTGCAACACTGGGGGATGAAACAAGATATTTGCAACATGACAGCAGGTGGTGAAGATTAAATGCGTGTTTTATTTTGTTTTCTGCAGCTCTGCTGTCCTTCACCTTCGCCTTTTATGCATTTGCCTTTGCGGCCATGGTGCTGATGTTTGTGTTCTACACCCAGCCTGACGACTGCACCGAACACAAAGTCTTCATCAGTCTGAACCTCATCTTCTGCGTGATCGTGTCTGTGGTCTCTATTCTCCCTAAAGTGCAGGTAGTGCCACCTTTCTCCTTCTCTCCCATACCTTCATTATAAGGACATTCACAATAATTACAGAAAATAAAGTAAGGTACTGTTCCAACCCTGTCTAGGGGATAGCTGTAACACTTAAGAGGATGGTCTGATGGACCTACTTTAGTTTGACAGGAACCAAAAATGCATTGATAGACCGTATTACGAACAATATAAAAGATTAGCCAGATGAAACAGAGACTCTGAGTGAATGTGAACTGGTTTATATACCGGTAGTTATAGGTTAGAGAGAATGTACAGGTAGTGGGGGTTAGTCCAAACATCAGCTAACGAGCAAGCACATGACTGGTAAGGTAATGAGCCTTTGAGTGACGTCCTTTAACTCCCGCCTCTGCTCGTGGAGCTATGGAATTGATTGGCCGTTGAGGTGACCAGCTGTTTCTGGTCGAACGCTGGGGTTAAGAGACAATTTATATTTCCTGTTATAATTTATTACACAGTACCAGTCAAAAGTTTGGACACACCTTGGACTCGTTCAGTGTTTTTTCTACTTTTAATATTAATATCGAAGACATCAAAACTATGAAGGAACACGTATGGAATGATGTAGTAAACAAAAAGTGTTAAACGACCTACAATATGTTTTATTCTTCAGATTTTTCAAAGTAGCCACCTTTTGCTTTGATGGCAGCTTTGCACACTCTTGGCATTCTCTCATTTGGTTTACAAGGTAATCACCTGGCAAGGGTTTCAGTTAACAGGTGGGCATGGTCAAGAGTTAACCTGAGGACTTTCATGCCTTCTTAATGTGTTTGCAACCATCAGCTTTGTGCAGAGGTACGGCTGAAACGATCTAAAGTATAAACTTTTCCATGTGTTCCCTCATAGTTTTGATGTCTTCAATAGTAATCTACAATATAGAAAACATTAAAAAGTAAGGAAAAACACTGGGTGAGAAGGTGTCCAAACGTTTGACTGGTACTGCACTTTAAGATCTCGGCCAATGGCAAATGGATATTAATCAGGTGGATGTTTAAATGGTGAATCCTGCCTTGCACTGTATGAGTTTTGATGGAACAACATGAATGCATTTAATACATGCACGGATTCCATGTTGCATGTCTGTCTCTGTGTTGTATACGACAGGATGCCCAGCCTAGCTCTGGTCTGTTGCAGTCGGCTCTGATCACACTGTACACCATGTACCTCACCTGGTCTGCCATGTCCAACAACCCCAGTAAGTCACACCTACTTTTCTATATACAGTGGTTCCTCGGTTCTCAAAGCATTTTGACCAGAACAATTCTCTGTTCTTGTTGTTTGCTCGGTACTCGGCGCACTTGCTTTAACTTGGATGGATGGATTTGTCGGAATGTAGCCCCATCGTCAATCAGGGAGCACCTGTACAATACAACTCCATTAATGCATATAATGTGGATTGTCTGGGGGTCTGAAACACACATGGAAAAGTTAAATACAGAACTGGTGAATTGGGATTACTAAGCAGGGTTTGGTTTGAGCTGGGTTCTTGGTTCAGTGCTGGTCCTGAGGACAGGTTTCTTAGGGGAATCTGTGAGTACATGATTGGTTCTGCGTCCAATGTCTGTTATCCTTCGCAAAGTTGAGGTCTCTAGTGATCGATTACTTATATTAGCTGCCTGCAATTCAAGGTGATTATGATGCACCTCAACCAGTGCTCGTTTTGGGTGCTGTTGGTGCTGCTGGCCATGGTGCTGAACCCTGTTTTAAGTCAGTGGTTTAACTAAACTTGTAAAAACTAGTTCAGGAATTATAGCTCATCCTAAAACATCCAGGCTGATTTAAAATCTTTTGGTTATGTTAAACCTGTTTTGCTGTAATAATTATGCACTTGGCATTATTAGTGGCAGAAGTATGTAAACCTTTGCTTTCAGTATTTGGAGAAATAACTGCAGCTAAACGTTTCCTGTAACTGTTGATCAGTCCTGCACACCGGCTTGGAGGAATTTTAGCCCATTCCTCCATACAGAACAGCTTCAGCTCTGGGATGTTGGTGGGTTTCCTCACATTAGCTGCTCGCTTCAGGTCCTTCCACAGCATTTCATTGGATTAAGGTCAGGACTTTGACTTTGGCCATTCCAAAACATGAACTTTATTCTTCTTTAACCATTCTTTGGTAGAGAACGACTTGTGTGCTTAGGGTCGTTGTCTTGCTGTCATGGGACCCACCTTCTACTCTAAAATTCAGTTCATGGACAGATGTCCTGACATTTTCCTTTAGAATTCTCTGATATCATTCAGAATTCATTGTTCCATCAATGATGGCAAGCTGTCCTGGCCCAGATGCAGCAAAACAGGCCCAAACCATGATACTACCACAGATGGGATAAGGTTCTTATGCTGGAATGCAGTGTTTTCCTTTCTCCAAACATAACGCTTTTCTTTTAAATCGAAAAGTTCTGTTTTGGTCTCATCCGTCCACAAAACATTCTTCCAATAGCCTTCTGGCTTGTCCACATGATCTTTAGCAAACTGTAGACGAGCAGCAATGTTCTTTTTGGAGAGCAGTGGCTTTCTCCTTGCAGCCCTGCCATGCACACCATTGTTGTTCAGTGTTCTTCTGATGGTGGACTCATGAACATTAACATTAGCCAATATGAGAGAGGCCTTCAGTGTCTTAGAAGTTACCCTGGGGTCCTTTGTGACCTTACCAACTATTATATGCCTAGCTTTTGGAGTGATCTTTGTTGGTCGACCACTCCTGGGGAGGGTAACAATGGTCTTGAATTTCTCCATTTGTACACAATCTGTCTGACTGTGGATTTGGGGAGTCCAAACTCTTTAGAGATGGTTTTATAACCTTTTCCAGCCTGATGAGCATCAACAGCTCTTTTCCTGAGATCCTCAGAAATCTTCTTGTTCATGCCATAATACACTTCCACAAACATGTTCTGAAGAGCAGACTTTGATAGATCCCTGTTCTTTAAATAAAACAGGGTGCCCACTCACACCTGATTGTCATCCCATTGATTGAAAACTGCTGTGTCTGATCCACTTGTGTTAGTCCATCACATACTAACACACCACCACCACATCAGTGTCACCGCAGTGCTGAGAATGATCCACCACCGAAGTAGTACCTGATCTGTGGGGGTCCTGACCATTAGCGAACAGAGTAGAGGGGACGAACAAAGTATGTAGACAAATGGATGGGCTACAGTCTGTAATTGTAGAAGTGCATCTGTACAGATGTGCGCCTCTAGGAAGCCTGAGCAGGAGCCCCGCTTAAAACCAAACCATATTTACTTCTATTACAAGGCTTAAATCCAGTGGAAGGGAAGAACACCATTGTGCACCTTTTAATGCCAAAATGAAATGATTGTGAACATGAAATCACTTTTTTGGCACTGCAAATAAAGGCAAGTACTCTCTGCTTGGTAACAGATGCTATCTTGTGTGCTCAGACTTGCAGGCTTTAGAGCTATTTTGGAGAGCTGTAACTGGGCAGAGTTGAGAAGCTTCTGATTTAGAATGTGTTAAAGTTTTGGCAAAGCAGGATGCTGGTATGCAGGCATGTAGTTGCAGTGCATGTTATTTGGTAATTGATAGTGGATCAACAGAATTGATTAGTAAGTTATGGAGTGCTCATGTTCCGCTCTTCCACCTTCAGATCGGAAGTGCAACCCCAGCCTTCTACAACTGGTCAATAATAACCTGAGCAGCAGTGCTGCACCAACGCCCACCATCGCCCCTGGACAGGTCCAGTGGTGGGATGCGCAGGGCATTGTCGGACTGATCATCTTCGTCTTTTGTACACTCTATGCCAGGTGAGCTTAAACAAGACTTTGACCCTAAAATTGATCTCTGTATATTTGCTCTAAGAAGCAGTGGCATGGATTTCATTTCAGGTTTGGGGAGGGATACTCTGCTCCCAACCTAACACATCATATGAGTAGTGTTTTATAAGAAAAACATGCGATATGATGCACAAGGAAGGCGAAAAAATGGTATTTAATATGTCAAAAATCATACCTTGAATACTGTGGTAGCTGTGGTACCCAAAGGTCCAGGGATCAAATCCAACCTCTGCCAAGCTGCCACTGTTGGGTCCTTGAGCAAGGCCCTTCACCCACAATTTCTTGGACTGTAAGTCACTTTGGATAAGAGCATATATATTTGCTATGAGTATTTTTTTTATTGATATTATTTTCAAGCCAACAGTGTCTCACATTATTACATTATTACAAATAGCAGAGTCAGAGCTGAGCATTTAATGGTGGGTGAACCAGCAACTCTTCCTTCCTCCCTCCATGGTACCTAACCATAATTGTTTAAAAATAACAAAACCACAAAATAACAAGGATGAACAGCAGTTATGCTTAGTATGTAGTAAAGATACTGAATCCTGTTAGCTTTCAGGCTGCTAAGTTAGCTTTAGCAGCTAGCGCCTTGAGTTGACCGACAGAGTAAATGTTTTGCTTTTACTTTTCACTTTAAACCATTAGTCACTAAATTACATGGGATTTCTCAACACTTTATTATAAAATAAGCTTTGTGTTAATGATTTTGGCCAACTGTAAGTTAATCGAAGTGTTAATGTGTAATAGGTTCTGCTGTGATACAGTATGGACTATATTAAACTCATGGGTTCATTATACATTTAACTTACAGTGCTGCTTGAAAGTTTGTAAAAGTAAATAAAGATACTTGGTCATTTATTTATTGAGGAAAATGATCTAATATTACATATTAGTTAGTTGCAAAAGTATGTGACCCTTTGCTTTCAGTATCTGGTGTGACCCCCCCTGTGCAGCAATAACTGCAACTAAACATTTCCTGTAACTGTTGATCAGTCCTGCACACCGGCTTGGAGGAATTTTAGCCCATTCCTCCGTACAGAACAGCTTCAGCTCTGGGATGTTGGTGGGTTTCCTCACATTAGCTGCTCGCTTCAGGTCCTTCCACAACATTTCCATTGGATTAAGGTCAGGACTTTGACTTGGCCATTCCAAAACATGAACTTTAACCATTCTTTGGTAGAACGGCTTGTGTGCTTAGGGTCGTTGTCTTGCTGCATGACCCACCTTCTCTGGAGATCCAGTTCATGGACAGATGTCCTGACATTTCCCTTTAGAATTCTCTGATATAATTCAGAATTCATTGTTCCATCAATGATGGCAAGCCGTCCTGGCCCAGATGCAGCAACACATGCCCAAACCATGATACTACCACCACCATGTTTCACAGATGGGATAAGGTTCTTCTGCTGGAATGCAGGGTTTTCTCTCTAAACATAATGCTTATCTTTTAAACCAAAAAGTTCTATTTTGGTTTCATCTGTTCACAAAACATTCTTCCAATAGCCTTCTGGCTCGTCCACGTGATCTTTATCATACTGCAGACGAGCAGCAATGTTCTTTTTGGAGAGCAGTGGCTTTCTCCTTGTAACCCTGCCATGCACACCATTGTTGTTCAGTGTTTTTCTGATGGTGGACTCATGGACATTAACATTAGCCAATGGGAGAGAAGTCTTCAGTTGCTTAGAAGTTACTCTGGGGTCCTTTGTGACCTCTCCAACTATTACACGCCTTGCTGTTTGAGTGGTCTTTGTTGGCCGACCACTCCTAGGGAGGGTAACAATGGTCTTGAATTTAATTCTTCTTTAACCATTTTTTGGTAGAACGGCTTGTGTGCTTAGGGTCGTTGTCTTGCTGCATGACCCACCTTCTCTTGAGATTCAGGTCATGGACAGATGTCCTGACATTTTCCTTTAGAATTCTCTGATATCATTCAGAATTCATTGTTCCATCAATGATGGCAAGCCGTCCTGGCCCAGATGCAGCAAAACAGGCCCAAACCATGATACTACCACCACCATGCTTCACAGATGGGATAAGGTTCTTATGCTGGAATACAGTGTTTTCCTTTCTCCTAGCATAACGCTTTTCTTTTAAACAAAAAGTTCTATTTTGGTCTCATCTGTCCACAAACATTCTTCCAATAGCCTTCTGGCTTGTCCACGTGATCTTCAGCAAAAATGTTCTTTTTGGAGAGCAGTGGCTTTCTCCTTGTAACTCTGCCATGCACACCATTGTTGTTCAGAGTTCTTCTGATGGTGGACTCATGAACATTAACATTAGCCAATGTGAGAGAGGCCTTCAGTTGTTTAGAAGTTACTCTGGGGTCCTTTGTGACCTCGCCAACTATTACATGCCTTGCTGTTGGAGTGATCTTTGTTGGTCGACCACTCCTGGGGAGGGTAACAATGGTCTTGAATTTCCTCCATTTGTACACAATCTGTCTGACTGTGGATTGGTGGAGTCCAGACTTTTTAGATGGTTTTGTAACCTTTTCCAGCCTGATGAGCATCAACAACTCTTTTTCTGAGGTCCTCAGAAATCTCCTTTGTTCATGCTATGATACACTTCCACAAACATGTGTTGTGAAGAGCAGACATTGATAGATCCCTGTTCTTTAAATAAAACGGTGCCCACTCACACCTGTTTGAATTTGAATTTCACCTTCAAAGTAACTCACCTTCAAAGTAACTGTATCTTAGAGGTTCACGTACTTTTGCCACTCACTAATATGTAATATTGGATCATTTTCCTCAGTAAATATATGACCAAGTAACTCGTCATTTTCGGTCCTCAACACTCTTTCTGGAACGAATTAATGACGAGAACCGAGATACCACTGTATTTCAATTACTATAATAAAAGAAAGTTTATCACCAACTTTTTTTAACATCCAGTCTTTCAAAGTTTTCTTGAACCTGGTGTTGTTTTGAATTCTAGAGATAATGACTTTGCATTTTAATTTCTTGCATTGCTTTGCATCATCTTCCGCCGGCTTGCCCTTCACCAGAAACAAGTGCATGCAGACTACAAATTTTATTCCTTGTAACTGGTAAAATGAAGACATTTTGTTTTCCTTTTCATCAGAGCATACTATGGAACAAGCATAGTTTAAGAATATCCTGGGCGATATGGAGCATTATTTATTACATAGTGCAAAATGCATTTCTTAACAACTTTTAAGTTCGATGCCTAATGGCTAGCTGAGGGAATGCTTAACCCTTATTCATTGTTCTTTGCAGCATTCGCTCGTCCAATAACTCTCAGGTCAATAAGCTGATGCAGACCGAGGAGAGGCAGGAGCTGGCTTTGGACTCTGACGCAAGCACGGCAGAGGACGGAGTTAGACGTGCAGTAGATAATGAGGAGGATGGAGTGACCTACAGCTACTCTTTCTTCCATTTCTGCCTCATCCTGGCTTCTCTATACATCATGATGACCCTCACCAACTGGTATCAGTAAGTATCTAGTTAAGACTTTGTTTAAAGCATTGACCTACATTAGGGGTGTCCTAACTAAGGGGGCAGATTTGGACCATATCAAAATACTACATTTTTGCTTTCCATGAATTATTCAAAGCAGTGTATTTTAATGAAGAAATAAACACACGTACAGAACAAGTAGTATTTATTGAGCTATTGTTTTTTTTTATTGCAACAGGATTCCAAAAGAGGTACAAATATCACAACTTGCTGCAGATTTATGCCGAGCATTTTCTTTAAAACATTTATACTGCAACTTTAAAACATGCCAAGTGTCTTCTGTCTGTATTTCTCATGCAGGTGATATTTATACTCAGTTGCTATGCATTACCAGACCTATGGTACTCAATAACATTCGTTTTTATATTTTTGTACATTCGGGACTGTGGTAGCCTAGTGGTTAAGGTACTGGACAATGGACCAGAAGGTCCAGGGTTCAAATCCCACCTCCTTGAGCAAGACCCCTTAACCCACAATTGCTTGGATTGTAAGACTGTACCAATTGTAAGTCGCCCTGCATAAGGGCGTCTGCTAAATGCTGTAACTGTCCAGACGTAGTGAGACAAGCGTATAATGATTGGTCCAGATGCAAGTGCCTGTGTTGAAGGCAACTGGCATTTTTCAGAACTGTGAGCCATATAAACAACAGATCTTCACTTTAAAAATGGAAGAAAAAAAACAGAGTCAAATGGGCCGACAGTGAAGTCCAGGCTTTACTGAGCGATTTTGAGTCTCCTAAGCACCATTCATGTGGATTATGTCATTTCAGCATCACACAGCATCCCTGCTGGTGGTGCGAATGCAAGCCAAAAGAGGCCCTGGAACAAATTTAGTTCTCAGGGGAACTTTGGAAATTTGTCACTCAAGTAGCATTCGAGTCCAAATCATGGCACTTAAGTTCTCACTTCTGGAAATTAGGATCCAGGACCATGTCTGTGAAAAAGTGGTACTAAAGATGTAATAATTTTGCATTTCTACGTTGTGTTGTTTGTATTTCTAAGTTTTCCCTGTCTTTGTGTATTAAAGCCCAGACACAGGTTACCAAGCCATGCAGAGCACCATGCCGGCAGTGTGGGTGAAGATCAGCTCTAGCTGGCTGGCCTTAGCATTGTACCTCTGGACCCTTGTGGCTCCTCTGGTCCTCAGTGATCGAGACTTCAGCTAAATGCAAAACAAGCACTACAAATCAGGCGTATACTCCTAACAAACCACACCGCACTCTACAAGCATTCACCGGTAACGTGGCTTTTTAGAAATGATCTTTAGTGCCTCAGTGTTCTGCCAAATGAGCTTCTTCTCAGGAATGTAACCGTCTGGAGCGTTGAAAATGTTTGTATCAGATGATCTGCAGTCCTCTAATCAAAGTGTTTTACATGTACGAAATAAAGTTTCTTTAATCAGCATGATTACATGTATGGCAGCAATTCCATTCCAGTATCTGATGAATTCCAACAAAGACACCCCTCATTCTATGCAATTCTATGAACCAAATCTTAGTTATTTATTATTATTTAGGAAAAGTACAAGTCACAAGAAAGCTGTGATTGAAATACTGATTTCTGAACTTTCCCAAAGTTAAAACAATAGGATTGTTTTGTAAAAAATGAATATAAACTTTTCTTTGTATTGTTAATCAAAGTCTGAAAACACTGCGTCTTCTGTTTTATTCTAAATGTTCTTGTCATTGCTGCAATTAAATATTTTATGTTGAATTTGTCACTAATGTATAGAAAATATAAATATAAAAATACTACAAAAAACAAATTTCATTACCTCCAAACAGTAAAACCAGAGAAACTGATCTTTTTGCTCTTACTTCTTTCCAGAGCTGTACATTAACAGACTATGAATATTGTCTTTATTTGCTGATTTTTATTTTGTTTGTTAAATGACTTTATAGTGCACTTGTATCAAAAAGGTAAGAAACGTATTTGAAAAAATTTGAAGGAACAAAGTTGCAGATTATATACTTATTGTACTTAGCACATTCATTCTTCCAACATAATTAAAGCTTTTCTTTGTACATTTTTGTTGAGCTTCATGGTTTGCTGATATGCCGTTGGGTTTCCTATTTAAAAACCTGAGCAGTGTAATCTGTATAAAATACAGTTACAATAAGCTACATTATATTAGTAAAGATCAGTAAAGATCAAGCTGCCACTGTTGGGTCCTTGAGTAAGACCCTTAACCCACAATTGCTTGGATTGTAAGACTGTACCAATTGTAAGTCGCTCTGGATAAGGGCGTCTGGTAAATGCTGTAAATGTACAGTCATTCTTTCGTTCAGCTTCATTTACTTTGTTAATAAACATTCCTGCATTTCAGGCCTGCAACACATTAATAAAAGTTGGGATGCAATTTACATCTAGTAATGAGGTAAAAAAAAAACTAAATAATGATATGATTTCAAACAGGTGATTGTAATTGTGATTTGATACAAAAAAGCAGTAACCACAAAAGTAGTTAGTATTTAGTTTTACCTCATTACTGGCCCTAAATTGCCCCATCACAACTTTTTAAAAAAAATCTGTTACAGGCCTGAAATGCAAGAATGTATGTTTATTAAAAGTTATTGAAGTTGACCAGAAAAAAACATGAAATATATTGGGTTCATACCGTCTGCAAAGAAATAAAAGTCAATGTAAAGAACACTGTTCTTTTTCATATTTGGGGATGTACAGTGGTTCTTGAAAGTTTGTGAACCGTTTTCTATATTTTTGCATAGATATAAGCGACTTATGTGCTTAGGGTCGTTGTCTTGCTGCATGACTCACCTTCTCTTGAGATCCAGTTCATGGACAGATGTCCTGACATTTTCCTTTAGAATTCTCTGACATAATTCAGAATTCATTGTTCCATCAATGATGGCAAGCCGTCCTGGCCCAGATGCAGCAAAACAGGCCCAAACCATGATACTACCACCACCATGTTTCACAGATGAGATAAGGTTCTTATGCTGGAATGCAGTGTTTTCCTTTCTCCAAACATAACGCTTATCTTTAAAACCAAAAAGTTCTATTTTTGTCTCATCTGTCCACAAAACATTCTTCCAATAGCCTTCTGGCTCATCCACATGATCTTTAGCAAACTGCAGACGAGCAGCAATGTTCTTTTTGGAGAGCAGTGGCTTTCTCCTTGCAACCCTGCCATGCACATCATTTTTGTTCAGTGTTCTTCTGATGGTGGACTCATGAACATTAACATTAGCCAATGTGAGAGATGCCTTCAGTTTCTTAGAAGTTACCCTGGGGTCCTTTGTGACCTCACCAACTATTACACGCCTTGCTCTTGGAGTGATCTTCATTGGTTGACCACTCCTGGGGTCAGTGGTCTTGAATTTGCTCCATTTTTACGCAATCTGTCTGACTGGATTGGGTGGAGTTCCAAACTCTTTAGAGATGGTTTTGCAACCTTTTCCAGCCTGATGAGCATCAACAACTCTTTTTCTGAGCTCTTCAAAAATCTCCTTTGTTCGTGCCATGATACACTTCCACAAACGTGTTGTGAAGAGCAGACTTTGATAGATCCCTGTTCTTTAAATAAAACAGGGTGCCCACTCACACCTGATTGAAAACACCTGACTCTAATTTCACCTTCAAATGAACTGCTAATCCTAGAGGTTCACATACTTTTGCCACTCACTAATATTTAATATTGAATCATTTTCTTCAATAAATAAGTGACCAAGTATAATATTTTTGTCTCATTTGTTTAACTGGGTTCTCTTTATCTACTTTTAGGACTTGTGTGGAAATCTGATAATGTTTTAAGTCATATTTATGCAAAAATCTAGAAAATTCTAAAAGGTTCACAAACTCTCAAGCGCCACTGTAAAATGGGCTTTGTGTTAATAATTTTGCCGTAGGTTAATGTGCTTTAAGCATGTTTACGGTAGAGCTAAAGCTCTAATACATGCTGTAGTAAAACACCCTAATTGCTCTGTATCATTTTCCCCCTTTGCTCTGAGCACACCCAGTATCGTCACTCTTGGTAACTGTCCATAGCGATGTCCCACTCAGCCAGCACAGCAGGAAGCAGCAGGCAAATGTAATTCGGTTATATAACCTTTGACGGCACCACAAGAGACAGACGGAAAGAGAGAGAGAGAGGACGATTTGCTGCTTGCATAAGGCTGCCATCGTGCCCACGTCGGAACTTGGAACACTGCATGATATTGTGCGATAGGTTGCGATAAGGCTATTTGCCATCTCAACCGGGAACAATGCAAAAAATCACCACAACTGCAATTTTGAAGTACAGCATCTTGCCCATAATTACATCTTAGTCCTCCTGCCTTTTACACTCACAAATGGAATCATGGGAATTCAAGTGAGGTAAACTGTGCTGACAGCTGGTGGAGCCTGCACAGAATCAGTGCTGACAGTCCATTTAGCAAAGACAGTCAGTACAGCACACACGGTCAGTACTGACAGCTCATTCAGCACACAGAATACACAGTCCGTACTGATCAGAGCATGTCAGCGATTTTTGGGTGGAGCGACTTATTACAGAGTTGGAGCATCTGTGTGTTCTCTCGCGCCAACATCGCTCCTGTACCTCTCCAGTGTACCACATGAAACCGACCCTTAATGTCAGTACTGATACACACACTCTGACATTGACATTTATGATACAAATCCAACTGATACAATCTTACAATCCAAGCAATTGTGGGTTAAGGGGTCTTGCTCAAGGACCCAACAGTAGCAGCTTTTCAGAGATGGGATTTGAACCCTGGACCTTCTGGTTCAGAGTCCAGTACCTTAACCACTAGGCCACCACAGTGATGCACAGTCAGTACTGACACACCCAGTACTGACACCTTGTACAGCAAACAAAGGTTGACATACAGCACACAGAGTCAGTACTGAGAGCTCCTTACGCCCACATACAGCAGCACTGACAGCTCATGAACCACACACAGAGTCAGGACTGCTAACTGGTAAACACACAAAAAGTGCTGACACCCACAGTATACAACACCCACGGCGTGCTGAAATCATGTCATAACACATACACTGAGTCAGTACACACAATTTGTATGAAACACACACAGTCAGTACTGACAGCCCATATAGCACACACCCTCAGTACTGAGCTTTTGCAACACAATTTTATTACCCGCTTATGCACAATACACAGTTAGCACTGATTTTGTGTAGAGAAAGCAGTACTGACAGCTCGTACAGACAGTTCATCCAGCACACACACACACACACACACACCATGTCTCGCTATCTATGTGGGCACCACCCACTGACATAATAATTATTGTACGTAGTTAATGGTACACATACAACTAACTAACACTAACCTTAACCACAATAACCTAAAGCAAATCTTTTGACTCTTTTGGTTTTTCCAAAGATAGTTGCACTTTCTGTAAAAAAAAAAAAAACAACAACAACAAAAGAAGGTGGGGACCAGCAAAATGTCCCCACAATGTCAAAATTGTCAAATCTTTCTATCCTTGTGGGGACATTTGGTCCTCATAATGTAATATACACAGGGGCACGTGCGCACACACACACACGGTTGTATGCTCTCCTTGTGAGGACTTTCCGTTGAGAAGAATGACAATGAAGCATTACTGCAGCTATTTTATACAACACCGACCCCTATCCTAACCTTAAATTCATAACCTAAAGCAAGTATTTTGGCTCTTTTGGTTTTCCAAGTAAGAGTTGTGTTTAAAAGGCAGTTAAAAAAGCGAGGAACGGACAAACGGTCCTCAGTAGCCAAATTCCTGGTTTTCCTATCTTCAGGGTATAGCAAGACAAGGAACACACACACACAAACATACCATGCCTTACTATCTATGTGGGGACCACCCCCTGACTTAATAATTATAACACGTAATTAATGGTACACCTACTACTAACTAACATTAACCTTACCCACTAACCTAAAGCAAATATTTTCACTCTTTTGGTTTTTCAAAAGAAAGTTGCAGTTTCTGTACAAAAAAAACAAACAAAAACAAAACAACAACAAAAGAAAGTCAAAATTGTCAAATCTTTCTATCCTGGTGGGGACATTTGGTCCTCATAATGTAATATTGCTATCCTTGTGAGGACTTTCCATTGAGAAGAATGACGATGAAGCATTACTGCAGCTATTTTATACTACACTGACCCCAACCTTAACCTTAAATTCGTAACCTAAAGCAAATCTTTTGGCTCTTTTGGTTTTTCAAATAAAATTTGCGTTTAAAAGGCAGTTAAAAAAGCGAGGAACGAAAAAACGGTCCTCAGTAGCCGAATTCGTGGTTTTCCTATCATCAGTATAGCAAGACACACACACACACACACACACACTTCTCTTCCTATCCTTGTGAGGACTTTTCATTGACATGAATGACAATGTAGGACTACTGCAGCTAATTAATGCTACACCTACCTCTAACCTTAACCTAAGTAACATAAAGCAAGTTTTTTTTTTTTTTTTTAATAAATAAAAGTTATAATTTTTATTAAAAAAAGAAAAAAACGTTAAAGAAGTGAGGACCGGAAAACTTCAGTAGTGAAAATTCCAGGTTTTCCTATCATTGTAGGAACATTTGGTCCTCACAAGTACACACACACACACACACACACACACACACACACACACACACACACACACACACACACACACACAGAGTACAGTATTGACAGCGTGCAGCGAGGGGGCGTGGCTTCACCAGTCTCGTGCAGGCTGGAGTGGCGCGCGGCACTGCTGCTCCTACTGCTTGGTAGTGCGCGAGCAGCCGAGCCGAGTGAGTCTGCAGCTTTGCTGCTGTGCCAGAAAAGACCGGAGGAGGGTAGGAGGCATGGCCGACCGTCCGCGAAACCTTCCTCTTCGGACTTCGGCTTTGCTTTGGATGACTAACCGCGAGTAGAAGAGTAAATGGCGAGAGAGCTCAGTCACTACCTCAGGTACGGTGTTGAAATGAAACCTTGTTTTTTTCCCCTCGCTGCTTTCTCAGTTGGTTTTACAGCAATTCCCGTGAGTGCGAGGCGGCTTTGGGTACTGCGGATAGTTCAGTTCGGACAGTCCCGCACGGAAACGCCGGAGACACGGTTCTCCCTTGCGTTAAACACGGGGTAAGCGTTCAGCGTAGCGGTAATGGGCTGGAGGAGAGGATAGGCGCTGCGAGCAGCCACGCGGTGATGACAAGGAGGCTGGTGATGTTCGACTATTGTTGTACTGGGGATAAACCTAATCATATAGTCATTAGGAAATAGTCCTGAGCACATAATAGCCCTGTGTTAGGGACGGAATAACACGTGGAAGCGTTAAATAGGACTAGAATGCTGCGTTAAGTAAACGGGGAGTAAACAGTATAGCTGCGGTTTATGAATGGACGGAGCTTTAGATAATAAATGGACCGCATTTGCAGGTAGGGCATTGCGTGATTGTGCCGCGGGGCACCATGGGCATCCGGGTTGCGTGCGCGTGATGCTTTTCGAACATTGTTCCCAAATTATCGATAACGTTACGTAAGCCTATCGACTTTGGCTTAAAAACACCGATCGATAGCGGAGAGATGCTCGTATCCCGGTACCAATGGGGTTCATCGATGGGCATCTTTACAGGGACGCACCGGCTTGTTATGCATCGCCTTTGTTACACTGATGCAGCCTTTTGAATGGTGCAAATGCGAGTACCTACTGTACTGTAGCCTACATGACTAACTATATTACTCACAACGAACCCCTTGTGTGTTTGCATGGCTGAGGTGTGTAATGTTAATGCTGCTTCATTCATGCCATGCCCTTCACACTTATCTGAACAACAAGTCCACAGCCCGTACGGTACAAAAGACGAGAGGAAAGCTCAGTGCTCCTTTGGCTTTAAGGATGGGTGGAAGACAGTGGCGTAGGTTTCATTTCAACTTTGGGGGCAGGGAGGGGGCACTGCTCACACCACCCATCCTAACACATCATATGAGTAGTGTTTTATGTTCATTGAAACGTACTGTGCCAAAAATTGGTATTTGATATGCCAAACATCACATGTTGAGTATGAAAATACATTCATTGACAAAATAAATAAATAAAAACATAAAAAAGCACCAAGAACTAGTTGCTGGGAATGAATGACATTTTGTATGTGTATGTGTGTAAGTGATTACAATATTAGAGCGAAAAGATACGTTTATTAGGGAACATGTACAATTGGAAGGAGGCTCTAGTACCCTGTTGGGCCGCCTCGAGCCTGGATACAAGATGAGATACGGTTAGCCAAGGAGGCATTGCATGGTATCCTGTGATACATCTGGCTACTGATGTTCCAGCTGGGTCTGTAGATCCTGCACACTCTGGCGTCCAAGCTGGTGGTATAAATGCCTGATTGGCGACAAAACTGGGAAACGGGAAGGCCAAGGAATTGTTGCAATCTGGCGGAGACGTTCCTGGAAGCCCTGCCATGAGAGGCGACACTGCAGGATGTCCTGCACATATTGCTGAGTTGTTAGTAGGAGTGGTTTAAAAAAACGATTTTTAGATTTAAATCGATCTTCATTTGAATGACCCGATATTGATTCATATATACAGTGGTGCTTGAAAGCTTGTGAACCCTTTAGAATTTTTGATATTTCTGCATAAATATGACCTAACACATCAGATTTTCATCAAGTTCTAAAAGTAGATAAAGAGAACCCAGTTAAACAAATGAGACAAAAATATTACACTTGGTCATTTATTTATTGAGGAAAATGATCCAATATTACATATTAGTGAGTGGCAAAAGTATGTATGACCCCCCTGTGCAGCAATAACTGCAACTAAACGTTTCCTGAAACTGTTGATCAGTCCTGCACACCGGCTTGGAGGAATTTTAGCCCATTCCTCTGTACAGAACAGCTTCAGCTCTGGGATGTTGGCTTACACATTAAGTGCTCGCTTCAGGTCCTTCCGCAACATTTCCATTGGATTAAGGTCAGGACTTTGAATTGTCCATTCCAAAACATGAACTTTATTTTTCTTTAACCATTCTTTGGTAGAACGACTTGTGTGCTTAGGGTTGTTGTCTGGGTGCATGACCCACCTTCTCTTGAGATTCAGTTCATGGACAGATGTCCTGACATTTTCCTTTAGAATTCTCTGATATAGAATTGCAATCTGATAGAATTCATTGTTCCATCAATGATGGCAAGCCGTCCTGGCCCAGATTCAGCAAAACAGGCCCAAACCATGATACTACCACCACCATGTTTCACAGATGGGATAAGGTTCTTATGCTGGATTGCAGTGTTTTCCTTTCTCCAAACATAAAGCTTTTCTTTTTAAAAACCAAAAAGTTCTATTTTGGTCTCATCCGTCCACAAAACATTCTTCTTTCCCAATAGCCTTCTGGCTCGTCCACGTGATCTTTAGGCAACTGCAGACGAGCAGCAATGTTCTTTTTGGAGAGCAGTGGCTTTCTCCTTGCAACCCTGTCATGCACAACCATTGTTGTTCAGTGTTCTTTCTGATGGTGGACTCATGAACACTAACATTAGCCAATGTGAGAGAGGCCTTCAGTTGCTTAGAAGTTACCCTGGGGTCCTTTATGACCTCGCCAACTATTACACGGCTTGGTTTTGGAGTGATCTTTGTTGGTAGACCACTCCTGGGGAGGGTAACAATGATCTTGAATTTCCTCCATTTGTACACAATCTGTCTGACTGTGGATTGGTGGAGCCCAAACTCTTTAGATATGGTTTTGTAACCTTTTCCAGCCTGATGAGCATCAACAACTCTTTTTCCGAGGGCCTCAGAAATCTCCTTTGTTCGTGCCATGATACACTTCCACAAACATGTTGTGAAGAGCAGACTTTGATAGATCCCTGTTCTTTAAATAAAACAGGGTGCCCACTCACATCTGATTGTCATCCCATTGATTGAAAACAACTGACTCTTAATTTCACCTTCAAATTAACTGGTAATCCTAGAAGTTCACATACTTTTGCCACTCACTAATATGTAATATTGGATCATTTTCCTCAATAAATAAATGACCAAGTGTAATATTTTTGTCTCATTTGTTTAACTGGGTTCTCTTTATCTACTTTTAGGACTTGTGTGAAAATCTGATGATGTTTTACATTGTATTTATGCAGAAACATAGAAAATTCTAAAGGGTTCACAAACTTTCAAGCAACACCGTACCTGAGATCGACTTTTAAAATTAGCCCTATTGTTATCTTTAACCCCGTTGTTTTTTCCTGCATCGGCTAAGCATTTCTGTGGTCTCATTTATGGCTTTAATTTAATGTAGTACTGCCAAAATGCAGCGCGATGATGAACTGAACATTGCAGATGGCGTTGCATGAGAATGATTGGGCTGTAAATACTTGCAGGGTGTGCAACAGGATTCATAGATTGAGAAGAGGTGGTACAGTTCAATGAATGTCCTAATCGATGTGTGGAAAATGGGTCGCAAAGCAGATGTTAATGATTGGCAAAATGAGTGATTGCACTTGTGGCTTGGCCTATAGCCAAAGGCCATAGTGAAGGTAGAAGCTGAGTTTGCAGGTGTATTGAAGCGTGCTGTCTGCCAGTGGTTGCAAAAACCCAGTCTACAGAAGAAACTGACAGACTGGGACCGCCTTCCCTCCGCTTCGCTTCCAGGCTTCTATAAGTCAAAACAGGTCCTTCACAACCAATTTGTGAAAGAACACTCAGCAGGGAACTGCATACCATGAACATATGGAGCAGAGTGGCATGGGCTTGGCTCACTTCTGCTGCTAACAAAGTTGCTCGGTTACAGTGGGCGAAAAGACAAAAACTGGACTGTTCATGACTGGAAACACTTTGTCTGGTCAGATGAATCTAGTTTCTTGTGTTTTAACTGGACTGCAAATGTGACTGATTGGCACAAGTCACACATCTGGACTGGCCTACAAAATCCACAGATGTGAATCCTCGTGGAAATCTGTGGGACTACCTGGTCAAACTGTGCAATTCTTTGATGCAAGAGTGGCTGAACATTGTTGCCCAAATCTAGCAATCGAATTGAATGGCATCGCGGCTATTATTCGTGCTCTTGGAGATATTACGCGCTATTAGGTACGTTTCAGTCACAGGTGACTAATTTTGGCCAAATATAACAGCCAGGAGAAAACACATCACACTGTTAAAAAGCAAAATCACAAGGATGCTGAGAGCAGGAATTATTAGGAGGGTCATTTTACCCCCTCCAAACCTTGGGGGAACACATTACCCCCCACACGCTCTAAAACTACACCTATGGTGTAAGATGTTATCCAGGAGAAAAATGGGACATAGGGCGTTTCGGGACAAAATAAGGCAGTGGTCCTAACGTCTTAGCAAAGGTTAACAGCAAGGTTGAACGTGCATGGATCTTGTTTCTATACTGAACAATATGGCATAGTGTCTTTGCACCAGATTAAGAAGGTTTAAATTGCAGATTTTCCACTGATTTGGACTTCTTAAAGAAGGTGTGGATTATAAGTAAGGTGTTCACTGGGTATTTGAGAAGAAGATATAACATCTAGGTACTAACCTGAGCAGTGCACACTATACTGGCAGTTAGTTTCTTGACCTATATAATTTTTACTTTTGTTCAAAACCCTGTAATGTAATGTTTGCTGCTCTCAAATCCATGTCTGAAGGCTGCAGCTCCATGTGCCACTCACTTGGGAGGTTCCTTTTTCAGCAGACACAGAATCCATTTGATACCATTATCCCATCCTCATGATGTCATACCATCACATACATCCAACTTTTGGAGGCCACTGCAAAACAATCCAGCTTCGATTTGAGTCTAGAGTAGCGGGATCAAGAATTAGCTTTGGTAGAAGCAGGCATTACATGCAGTATATGCTTGGGCGGTATTGACGTATTTCATACCGGTGTTTATCATATTTTTCTTTGTTTCTACATCTACAGTACTTTAACCTCCTGAGAACTCGCTTCCCAACATGAGGACATGACGTTTTGGATTTGCTACATTTTATACTTCATTCTGCTTAACTCAATCCTCATTTGTAGACACTCTTGAGCATTTCACAAAAACAAAAATACCTTCTGTTCAAAGACGGTGATCAGGTTTTATACCTAAGAACATCAGAGCTCCGAAGAGGGTAATGAGGTCTCAAGAGGGTATTCTAAGGGCAAATAAGTCTCCTAAGCAAATGGGTCCTAAACAGGTTAGTTTATAAGAGTCAACCGAAAGCAAAACAGGAAATGAATGCTCCAGAAGACAGGCTGCAGTAACTTAGCAGCTGAGTTCATCAATAGAGTAAGTGTTTTGCTTTTACTTTTCACTTTCAATCCATTACTCACTAAATTACATGAGATTTTTCAACACTAGTATAAAATAAGCTTTGTATTAAAGCTTTGTGGCCAACTCTAGGTTAATGTAAGTGATAACTTACTCATCATTACTTATCATAGTATCCTTTCCATATCTCCGCTATTGTATAGTAAATACCAAAACGCTCTAACTACCAAACACTCATTAAACTCCCCAGTTCAGGATACATTTAACTTATTATGGATTTGTCAGAAAATATCCCCATAATAATCAGGGAGCACCTGTACAATACAGCTCCATTAATGCATATAATGCCTTATACAGTGTGGATTTTCTGGTCTGGAACGAATCAATTCATTTGCCATTAAAATTTGCTACTTGTCGTTTTCGGTTCTTGACAAGCTTTCTGGAACGAATGAATGACTACAACCGAGGTACCACTGTATTCATGTTTTATTACAAAAACTAAAACAGCAAGCCTTAACAAGGCAGGTCTTTTTCCTGTGGTTCAAGCCTAGAAAGTTTTTAATATAGCCCCCGATATAATGTTTAACATTATATCTAATATTATATCTCATATTTTAAATTAAGATATTTATATTCATTTTAATATAACAGCCAAAACCTGCGCAGCGTAGGTCCCTGTCAGGTCTGTGTTTGCTTGTGTTCTGTTCGTGTGATAGTGGAAGAAGTTCGTAAATAATGACGCCAGTTCTTTTTAGTGAGTCGACTCTTTCGGCTCCCAAACGTATCGTTTTTTAGCGTATAATTTGCATTTTATAATTCACTTAATCTTCTGTTACATTCGCCTAAATTCCCCCTTTGTAAAATAAAATGTCAGTATTCAAATACATCACGCAGTAATTGCACCACACCGAGTATAAACACCGAAACATAGGACGAACCAAACGTACTGATCTTGTACCCGAACTATTTGGCGTCATCTAGTGACCGTTGTGTGTCGATAACGACATCTTTGAAGACGGCTAAGTTTTGACTGCTCCAGCAGTGCTTTAAGTAGGTTAATACAGCATATGAAGCAAACATTTGGCCACTCACTTTTGTAGAATACCGTCACCATTTTTGAATACCGCGATATCCAGGATACTGTCATACCACCCAACCCTAATGCACACCTAACTACAAAGTCACTAGGATATACCCACTAAAAAACATACAGCGATGGCTGTTACTAGTTATATTGGAGTGTCATCAGTCCCACTTTACCTGGGGCACATACCCTAGTAAAATATTGGTGTGTCCCAATGAAAAGTCCTACTGTGAAGCCTTACAGTGGGGTTCGAAAGTTTGTGAACCCTTTAGAATTTTCTGTATTTCTGCATAAATCGTCATCAGATTTTCACACAAGTCCTAAAAGTAGATAAAGAGAACCCAGTTAAACAAATAAGACAAAAATATTATACTTGGGCATTTATTTATTGAGGAAAATTATCCAATATTACATGTTAGTGAGTGGCAAAAGTATGTGAACCTCCAGGATTAGCAGTTAATTTGAAGGTGAAATTAGTCAGGTGTTTTCAATCAGTGGGATGACAATCAGGTGTGAGTGGGCCCCCTGTTTTATTTAAAGAACAGGGATCTATCAAAGTCTTCTCATCAAAACATGTCTGTGGAACAGGAGTTTTTTGAGCATCTCGGAAAAAAAGCACTTGAAGATCGTCAATCTAGGAAAAGGTTACAAAGCCATCTCTAAAGAGCCTGGACTCTGCCAATCCACAGTCAGACAGATTGTTACAAATGGAGGAAATTAAAGGCCATTGTTACCCTCCCCAGTAGTAGTGAAGCAACAAAGACCACTGGAAGAGCAGGCTGTGTAATAGTCATGGAGTCACAAAGGTAAGCGGGGTAACTTCTATGCAACTAAAGACCTCTCTCACATTGGGTAAAGTTAATGTTCATGAGTACAGCATCAGGAGAACAATGTACAGTAATGGTGTGTGTGGCAGGGTTGCCAGGAGAAACCACTGCTTTCCCAAAAAGAACATTGCTGATTATCTTCAATTTGTTAAGTGGAGAGAGCTGGAAGGATATTGGAAAAAAATTGTAGATGGATGAGACTAAAATAGAACTTTTTGTTTATTGAGAATCATTTCAAGCTTGGAGTCGTCACTACATAATACTCTTTTCCACTGTTCTTCATTCCAAATTGTGACCTTTAGCCTCCTTCCAAAAGACCATTCCTGATCAAGCTTCTTCAGACTGTAGAAGGGTCGACTTGGCATTCCAATGAAGCTGCCAGATTTTTGCTATTGCTCAAGTATAAGGGGTCACAGTAATTATTAATTAGTTTTTTCATTTTAATACTGCATACAAATTTTCTGTATTTTGTGGTTGTACTGTAGTAAAAAAGACTGAGAAATAATTATATATGGTTATTATACCATTGCTAAAACAATAGTGTATTTAATCTAATGGTGGCCTAAGACTTTTGGACAGTACTGTATATGTCTAAAAAATGATTTTTGTTTTTTCTTGTAATGAACAATTATGGGTATATAATGATTATCTTGGTAACATTATTAGAACCAGTGACAGATACTGCCAATTATTATCTTAAACCCAACCCTGATTCTTAACTAGCTTTCCCGTAACTCTTAGGGAAACCCAATAAGACTCTTTGTTAAGAGTGTTCTGCCAGGATACGATTTAACTTACAGTGCCTTCTCGCTCTGAGGTGCTTAAGACAATCCCTCTGTAATCACCCTTAAAGTCTTTCCCGTTAGCCCAGGAGAATAAAGCCGTGATTGTGAAACTGATAGGCCCCGAATCCAAATGGCACACTTGATTGAGTGTCATCAGTGCCAGAACGGAGTTTGATTTCTACGCTCTTGATATCAGTAATACGAGTGCGAGTCAGTCTGAACTGAACCCATTCCATGCCAATAAATAAGAGTGTTTTAATGGGCAGGTCCAGGTTTGCTTGTTTCGTTGGCGCGTTTCAGAATGGTACGTGAGCTCTGAGACCGTGACACATCATGAAGGCACTTTGGTGAATTACAGGCAGTGACTGTGCTCACGCTTAGAACGCTGTCCAGCTTCTACAGCTGGTCCGTTTTAGATTTCCAATCCAGGTTTAACACAGCTCAGTAAGCTGACCGGTGTCCCAGGTGGTGACGGTAATCAAATAGTAGTAGGGTTAAAGGGTTAAAAAAAGAATTAAATGATGACAATTAACTATTTTATTATATAGGTGAATGCTCTGGTGTGGCGACAGCAATTCACTAGCCTGCTACCGCAGTGACCTGGGTTCAAGTCCTGGTGGTGTACTCCAGTCGGATTGGTCGTCACATACAATGGGGCAAAAAAGTATTTAGTCAGCCACTGATTGGCAAGTTCTCTTACTTAGAAAGATGAGAGAGGTCTGTAATTTTCATCATAGGTACACTTCAACTATGAGAGACAAAATGAGAAAAAAAAATCCAGGAAATCACACTGTAGGATTTTTAAAGAATTTAATTATAAATTATGGTGGAAATTAAGAATTTGGTCAATAACAAAAGTTCAACTCAATACTTTGTAACATAACCTTTGTTGGCAATGACAGAGGTCAAACGTTTCCTGTAAGTCTTCACCAGGTTGGCACACACTGTAGCTGGTATTTTGGTCCATTCCTCCATGCAGATCTCCTCTAGAGCAGATGTGATGTTTTGTGGCAACACGGACTTTCAACTCCCTCCACAAATTTTCTATGGGGTTGAGGTCTGGAGACTGGCTAGGCCACTCCAGGACCTTGAAATGCTTTTTACGGAGCCACTCCTTTGTTGCCTGAGCGGTGTTTTTTGGGATCATGGTCATGCTGGAAGACCCAGCCACGTGGTCCATCTTCAAATGCTCTCAAACTGATGGAAGGAGGTTTGTACGATACAGGGCCCCCGTTCATTTTTCTTCCTTAACACGGATCATTCCGTCCTGTCCCCTCTGCAGAAAAACAGCCCCAAAGCATGATGTTTCCACCCCCATGCTTCACAGTAGGTATGGTGTTCTTGGGATGCAACTCAGGCATTATTCTTCAGCATTGAGTTTTTAATAAAAAGTTCTATTTTGGTTTCATCCGACCACATGATATTCTCCCAATCCTCTTCTGGATCATCCATATGCTCTCTGGCAAAACTTCAGACGGGCCTGGACATGTACTGGCTTAAGCAGGGACACACCTGGCACTGCAGGATCAGTCCCTCTCGGCGTAGTGTGTACTAAATGGAGCCTTGTTACTACTACTTTGGTCCCAGCTCTCTGCAGGTCATTCATCAGGTCCCTCCGTGTAGTTCTGGGATTTTTGCTCACTGTTCTGATGATCATTTTGACCACATGGGATGAGATCTTGCGTGGAAGCCCCAGATCGAGGAGATTATCAATGGTTCCTTGTATGCCTTCCATTTTCTTACAATTGCTCCCACAGTTATTTATTCACACCAACGTACTTGCTTATTTGTAGATCACTCTTCCCAGCCTGGTGCAGGTCTACAATTTTCTTCCTCCTGGTGTCTTCAACAGCTCTTTGGTCTTGGCCATGGTTGAGTTTGGAGTCTGACTGTTTGAGGCTGGAGGACAGGTGTCTTTTATACAGATAACAAGGTCAAACAGGTGCCATTAATACAGGTAACGAGTGGAGGACAGAAGGAGCTTCTTAAAGAAGAAGTTACAGGTCTGTGAGAGCCGAGAAAATCTGTGCTTGTTTGTGGGTGACCAAATGACTTATTTTCCACCATGATTTACAATTAATTTATTTATTATAAAAATCCTACAATGTGGTTTCCTGGATTTTTTTCTCATTTTGTCTCTCATAGTTGAAGTGTACCTATGATGGAAATTACAGACCTTTCTCATCTTTTTAAGTAGGAGAACTTGCACAATCAGTGGCTGACTAAATACTTTTTTGCCCCACTGTAGATATGTATAGTGACTATATGACCGATATGGGCATTTTGATGAGAAAAAATGGTCTTGGCACTTGTCATTTGTTTGGCACTCAGCGAATAGAGCTTTATACAATGTGGATTTTCTGGGCATCTGGAACAGATTAATAAAATTTTCATTATTCCCTATGGGAAAAATCCTCTCGGTATTTGTTGTTTTTGGTACTCGACATGCCTTCTGGAACAAGTACCGAGGTACCACTGTACTAGAAACACAGGTTAAAAATTGTAAACAAAATGCTCTGTTGTAGCTTCAGAATATATTGAATAAGTGAAAAAAGCCCTTTTTTATTTCCGAGAATAACAATTCAAAATAAAAAATAAAAAGATTCTTTAGTTCCCTGCAATTAAAAGAAATTAGAAGGAGTGTCACTGAGAACACAATGCAATCGCATTAGATGCTGTAGTAAACAAGAACGCATAGTCCAACGTTTTTGCATTGTGTTGCCTCATTACTAGTAAATACAGCTGGAAAAAGTTTCAGGGTAAACTAGATAAGAATATTGACAGGGTATGATGATTTTAGTGCCCCAAGTGAGCGCCTCATCCAGGGTTTACGTTCGGTTATGCCCCATGAATTCAGGGATAGGCTCTGGAAACTGCCACCCCCACCAACAGAACAAAGAAATAATAAAAAAAATATTTAGGTTGAAAGAACCTTTTCTGGAACACATCTCGTAATGCTGCATTTAAAAAAAGCACACAGACATAACAACAAGAGAAAGATGATCTCACATGGAGACTTTCCTAAAACAAATCAGGTTTTGGGCCTGATATACAAAGACTCTTAACACTGGGCTGTCTTAACAGGGATAATTCACACAGTTGGCTCATAGACTCCCAACAAAAAATGGCTTTGTTTTAGAGATGCAGTCAGATCCAGAATTTTTGGCCTCGTCGGTAAAGATGGGGAAAAAAAAGCATAATCTCTAAATTAGCTTAATCTCATGTTATTAATTAAGGTGTAACAAATCATTTAGTACTTTGTACAGCCTCACTTTGCCAACATAATAACACTGAGAATTCTCCTATAAAATTTGATGAGTCTGGAGAAAACGGAGAAAGGAATTTGAGAGCAATTCTCAAAACAGAATTTCTTTACATCTTCTACAGGATTGTAGATCCTCTCTTATTGACTCTGCTCTTTAGTTAATCAGCCCAATGTGTTTCACTGGGGTTTAGGTTACGGGACTGTGAGACAAGTTAAATACATTATTACTGAAGGTCACTATTATATTATAAAATGATGATAAAAGTTTGTGAACCCTTTAGAATTTTCTGTACAGTGGTATCTCAGTTCTCGTTGTTAATTTGTTCCAGAAAGCTTGTCAAGAAGCGAAAATGATGAGTACTGAGAATATTTTTCCAATAAGGAATAATGTAAATTGAGTTAATCTGTTCCAGACCCCCTGAAAATCCACACTGTATAAGGCATTATATGCATTAATGGAGCTGTATTGTACAGGTGCTCCATGATTTAGGATGGGGATACACCCCGAAAAATCCATCATAAGTAAAATGTATCATAAACGGATGAAAGTGGATTGGATTGAAAGTGAAAAGTAAAAGCAAAGCACTTACTCTATTGGTGAACTCATAGCTGCTAATGCTAACTGCAGCCTGAAAGCTTGCAGGGCGTTTAAGCAAGTGCTCTGTGTCCCGAGCAAACGTCGAGAACCGAGCCCAATTTTTCTATTCAAAATTTATTGGGAACCGAATTTGATGAGTTCCGAGGTGGTCGAGAACAAATCTGCACAAATGGCAGATTTTCACACAATTCAAAAGTAAAATAAAACCTAAAATAAAATAAAAACCTAAAAGTACATAAAGAGAACCCAAGTAAGCCAACAAGACAGTTAACAAAATCATTTAACAGCTGCTTTGTGACCCATTTTCCACACATCGAACGAGATGTTCACTGCACTGTACCACCTCTTCTCAATCAATGAATCTCGTCGTACACCCTGCAGGTATTTAGGACCTGAAGTTACTACCACCTTAAACATGCAAGTTTAATATTTTGTTCGGATAGCGTATTGTACTTGGTTATTTAATGATTGAGTTAAATAATCCAATCTGTGAGTGCCAAAAGTATGAACCCCTTGTGCAGCAAGAACTGCAAATAAATGTAACTGTTGATCAGTTGTGTACATGGATGAATTTAAGCCCATTCCTCTGTACAAAACAACTTCAACTGTGGGATGTTGGTGCGTTTCCTCATATGAACTGTTCACTTCAGGGGCTTCCATAGCATTTCTATTGACTTAAGGCAGGACACTGACTTGGCCATTCCAAAACATTAAGAATTCTACCAGTGTTCTTCAGTGTTCTCTTGACGATGGACTCATGGTCATTAACGTTATAAGAGAGGCCTTTAGTTGCTTAGAAGCAACCTTGTTCCATTGTGACCTCTCCTGGGAATCACTACTGGAGAGGGCAACAATAGGCAGTTTTTTTTTAGAACTGGACCCACTTTCACATGTGTTCGAACCACTGGAACTTGGGACCATTGTAGCTCTTAGAATGCCGTGTATAGGGACTTTTTTAGCTCCTACTTCAAGGTAGGTACTTCTCAGTGTGTAGGAACCCCGAATGACCTAAGAGTAGGGAGATTAGTCTAGACATAGTGAAGCAAGTGATAGTGGTCCAGATGCAAGTGCCTTGTTGAGGGCAACCGCCATTTTTAAATATACTTATACACTGGTGGCCACATAAACAACAGATCCTTGCGCTAAAAATAAAAAATAAAATAAAACACAGACAAATGGGCCAACAGTGAAGTCCAGGTATTACTGAGCCTATATGTGACAGAAGAGACACAGTGTGATTTTGAGTCTTCTACTGGTGGTGGAAATACAAATCAAAAAAGTCCCTGGAATGAATGTAGTTGTCTGGGCAGCTTGGTGGGGGCTAATTTCTCCACAATTAGTCCCTATAACTGTTGGGTGTGAAAGCATCTTGAAATGAATCCATATGTTCCCAGTCTGTCTGAATGTTTATTTGGTACAGACAAACTCTTCAGTTTTCTAACCTTTTCTAGCCTGAGGTCCTCAGAATGCCATGATACACTTCCACAAACCTGTTGTGAAGATCAGACTCTGATAGATCCCTGTCCTTTAAATTCAACACTCACAACTGATTGTCATCCTGATTGAATACACCCGACTCTAATTTCACCTTCAAATTAATTACTACTCCTAGAGGTTTCTGTATCTTTGCCACACACAGTTATGTAATACAGGACCAGTTTCCTCAATAAATAAACGACAGAGTATACATTATTTGTCTAATTTGTTTAATTGGGTTCACTTTATCTACTTTCAGGACTCCGACTGTGAAAGTCGGATGATGTTTTAGGTCATGTTTATGCAGAAAGCAAGCAAGCATAAAGATCAAGCACCACTCTATCCCATGGCCTTTGCAGGAAAAAGTCCCCAGCACAGAACCTACATCACACTTAATAGTGGGGTTTAGCTTATTTGCGGTGTAATAATCCATCATTTTTACGCCAAGTTCCAGCCAAAGATTCAGTGGCGTCTACCAAACTCCAGGTGCTTACATTTCTGGTTAGATGAAAAGAAAAGCTTTCATCAGGCATGCCCTTGAATGAATTTGTTGGCATGGAGGATATAAAGGTAGATTTAAAAACTTGACATGCCCAAAATGTTACCAACCTCCATATATCTCCAACCGTGATCCATTAGCAAAATAACTGTAGAATTTTTTTGCCTTTTATTAATTCTGCTTATCCTGCTTATACGAACATGTACCTTGAGCAGGGGGCCAGTCCATAACAGGACTGGGTAAAGATTAAATTTGCTGGGATTATCACCCCCATCTGGCTACTCTTCTCTCAGACCAGTGCCTATTATGGGACGGCCAACCCAGGAACCAAACCCATGTCTTTGTGATGACGGGCTAGCGAATTTCTGTTGAATTTGACTAACTACATCATATACGTTTATTGTTAGAACCCAACTGGACCTAATACATACCATTATGTCTCCAAGTCACATTGTGGAGAGATTTCTGTACCCTCTCTGGTCCCAAGGTGCCCAGTTCTTTTTTTAGAAGGACCTCTGATCTCTGGTTGTACAATCCCAAATCAGAAAACATTGGGACGGTATGTAAAATGCAAATTAAAAAACAGTTTCTTACATTTAAGTTGACTTTTATTTAATTGCAGACAGTATGAACCCAATATATTTCATGTTTTTTTCCAGGTCATCTTCATTTAATTTGTTCATAAACATCCATTCTTGCATTTCAGGCATGCAATGCCTTTTAGATAACATCTTTGTTGGGATGTCCACACATTTTTGAACAGACAATGCAAAACAAGCCAAATCAGAAACCCTTAGAACTGAAATATGGAAATCCATTCCAGTCTTTCTTTGAGGAACATTGGTTTTAAACATTTCAATAATTTCTCGCATGCAGTTGTTAACAAACCGGAGATCTTTGCTCCTCAAAAACCCAGCCTTTTGTGGATACTGGTTTTGCACCAAATCATGATTGCGATCACCTGTTGACATCACCTGTTTGAAATCACATCATTATTTATTTATTTACTAATTTATTTTTTTACCTCATTACTAGCCCTAAATTGCACCCATCCCAACTTTTTTTGGAAAGTGTTTCAGGCCTGAATTGCAGGAATGAAGTGATTTTTCTTTGCATTTTCCATACCGTCTAAACTTTTTCTGAGTTGGGCTTGTAGCTCTGACCTAGATGTCAGTTAGGATGGTTTCCATGAAGTGAAATAATAAGACTGTGGGGCTGGGCCATGTAATGTTAACATCCAATGTAATCTTTACACCTACTCAGAAAGTTGGACTCCACTTAAAGTTCTAATGGAGATAACAAATTACAGGAAATGGCAGCTGATAATGGATCAGCATATTCCCATGGAAATGATCTTCCATTATCATCAGTGTAAGTCAGAGCTCTACATTTTAAACCATTATAAAGATAAAAAATAATAAACCATTAGACAGATGCTGTCACTGCATGACCAAGTACAGTAAAGTTTTAGATCTTTTAGATATTGTTTTAGCAATGGTATAATGACCTCGTATAATTATTTCTCAGTCTCTTTATTAGAATACAGCCAGAAATTTGTATGCACTATTAAAAAAACTGGGCGAAAATCAGAAAAAAATTCTGTAGGCTACAGTGGCAATTATTTAGTGTGACCTCCCCTTACTCATCAGCAGCATCTGGCAGCTTCATCAGGATGCCAAGTTGACCCTTCTACAGTCCAAAGACGCTTGATCAGGAATGGTCTTTTTGGAAGGGTAACAGCCAAGAAACCATTTTTTTCAGAAAGGGAACAGGGTGAAAATTCTAAGATATGCTAAAGCCCATAAAGACTGGAATGAAGATCAATGGATTATTGACTGATTACTCCAAGTTTGAAATTTTGGGGGCCAATCATTGACTGTATGTTCATATGGTCATAACACCATTGTTAAAACAACACATCTAATGGTGGCCTAAGACTTTTGCACAGAACTGACACCCAGCCACCTCACCAATAAGCGTTCTTTCCACTTGTAACATGAATGTATGGATTCCCTTCCATTAAGTAACAAGAGCATGTCAGCTGACGATCTCTGGAACTCCGTCAGTGCTCCAGTTCATCTCCAGACCAGACTGGGCCAGAAAGTCCAAAAAAAAACATATTTTATGGATCTTTCTCTGTGGGTAGAGGGACATTTCAGAAAGGTGGCAGTGCGAAAGGTGCCAGTGTTTGTCTATGGAGATGTTAGTGTTGGGCATGTGAGATCATCAAACAAATTTTCTTGATTTATTCATATGTATTTTGGCCTGACGTTGTGGTTCGTTCACCACTCAGGCTAAATTTAAATCGTGACACTTAAAATGTAAAGCTTCCCTGTGAACAAGTCTAGCTTCCTGTTGACCACTAACTATGACTTGAACATAAATCAGTCCCTTTTGGCGTTCGGTACAAAGAAAGAGGTGTATATGTGGGTGTGTTTGTGTATTAGTGACTTTTTGACCTTAGTGTATGTACTTCGTCATGGCAATCCCCTCACAGCTTTACACAAGACTCATACTCTACGCATTCCACACCTACACCCAAGGTTGCCCAGTTAACCATGCAGTAATTACACTATACGACCAAAACTATGTAGACACCCCCTAATTAGTGACCTTTCTTATTTCAACCACACTCACTGCTAACAGGCCCATAATATGAATCAAATGAAGGCTTGGAGTGTCCACACAAACAGTGACAGTAGAATGGGTTGTGCTGATCCCATCGGTGACTCTCAGTACGACACTTTCATAGGTTTTTCTCCTCTATAACAAGTCAGCTTTCAGCCTGGACCTCCTAAAACAAAGCCCAAAACTAAAGTTTTGCCAAATCGATGGAGAACTTGGCTGGGTTGAACAAAGCCCTTACCTCAACTCCATCAGAAATCTTTGATTTGAAGTGGAGTGCCAAATGTGAGCCAGAGATAAATATTCCATCAGTACCTGACTGTGAGGTCATGATACCAAGTCTGGTGGGCTTCTACAGGAGCAAGTAACCAACTACTACAGTGATGCTGGCTACTTTTTAAATGTCCATGCACTCGCTGGCCACTATATTATGTGCACCTTGCTAGTACCAGGTTGGATCCCCTTTTGCCTTCATTCTTTGTGGCATAGATTCAACAAGGTGCTGGAAACAACTCAATTTTGGTCCAGATAGCATCATGCTGTGGAAGCAGATTTTGAGGCCACTTGAGTACAGTGAACTCATTGTCATTAGAAACCAATTTGAGATGATTTGAGGTCGGTCGATGGTACACTGTGGTCATAATGCGATGCACATGGTCAGCAACAATACTGAGGTTGGCACATTGGTGTTAATCTACACCCTTACACCACCAGCAGCCTGAACCATTGCTACAAAGCAGGACGTCATGTTGTTTACACCAAATTCCGACCCTACCATCTGAATGTTATAACAGAAATCAAGACTCGTCAGACCAGGCAACGTGTTTCTACTCTTCTGTTGTCCAAATGGTGTCCTCAGTTGTCTGTTCTTAGATGATAGGAGTGGCACCCGGTAGCCCATATGCTTCACTGTTCGACATGTTGTGCATTCAGTGACACTTTTTGACGTACCTCATGTTTAACGAGTGGTTATTTGAGTTACAGTTGCCTTTCGATCAGTTCGAACCAGTCTGGCTGTTCTTCTCTGACCTCTGGCGCCAACGAGGTATCTTCACTGAGAGATCTTCTGCTCACTTTCTCTTTTCTGGATCATTCTCTGTAAATCCTAGAGAGGGCGTCGTCCCAGTAGATCAGCAGTTTCTGCATTGCTCAGACCATGCCACGTTCACTATCACTTAAATCACCTTTCTTCCCCATTCTGATGATGAACTTCAACATCATTTCGAAGATGTCTACATGCCTAAATGCATTGAGTTGCTGCCATGTGATTGGCTGCTTCGATATTTGCATTAACAAATAGCTGAACAGGTGTACCTAATAAAGTGTCCAGTGAGTGTGTTTCAAAAATATGATCATGTTCCTGTTATTGTTGTTTTAACGTTAATCCTTTATGGGCGTACCAAGTCTAGCCCAACACTGAATGCAGTCTCTAAAGGACATTGGGTTTCCTTTATAAACTCATAGTAAGTTTTATTGTAAACACAAGCTGCTGGCAACTATCCATTACACACACTCACACACACACCTTTCATTGAGGAGTTGTGAGCGCTATAGATTGCAGAGAGGAGGGTTTTGGCGGTTTCCCATCATCTTTGTTGATTCAGGGTTAGTGAAATTAGAGAGCATATGTCTGGTGCCTCTGTGCATTACATCATACCAGAGAAATCTAATCTGCCTCGAAAAGATCGAGAAAACCCCTTCAATCCCAGAAGCACTTGCTGGGCCTCAATTTTACTTTCACTTTGACTCACAAATGTAGAAGGTAGAAAAGGTTACCCTAGATCCCTGTACATTGAACTAATTGTCTGTAGAATTAGATACACAACATGGCCTAGGGGTGGGAGATATGGTAAAAATATTATATCACAATGTTTAAAGATATTTTCTTGATACATGCGATCACAGACAAAATGCATCAGAAAAACTACCGTTCAGTTATTATCCCATACTTAATAAAGTGATTTACAGTGGTGTGAAAAAGTGTTTGCACCCTTCCTGATTTCCTATTTTTTTGCATGTTTGTCACACTTAAGTGTTTCGGAACATCAAACCAATTTAAATATCAGTCAATGACAACAAGTAAACACAAAATGCAGTTTTTAAATGAAGGTGTTTATTATTAAGGGAGAAAAAAATCCAAACCTAAATGTCCCTGTGTGAAAAAGTGATTGCCCCCTAAACCTAATAACTGGTTGGGCCACCCTTAGCAGCAACAACTGCAGCCAAGCGTTTGCGATAACTTGCAATGAGTCTTTTACAGCGTTGTGGAGGAATTTTGGCCACTCATCTTTGCAGAATTGTTGGAATTCAGCCACATTGGAGGGTTTTCCAACATGAACGGCCTTTTTAAGGTCATGCCACAGCATCTCAATAGGATTCAGGTCAGGACTTTGACTAGGCCACT